>JABSTQ010009483.1:0-351149 GCA_013358835.2 Ixodes persulcatus | reverse complement strand
GCCTGCAATGCACTGTCAATAGCTAGCAAACTACTGGCGGTCAATGTAATGACAGCTTTACATCAGAAGTAGGCAGGCCCCACGAAATATAAATGGCATTCTTTACCTCGTCCGTCGCACAGTCCCGTTCTGGAACCAAATGTTCAGCTGGAACCTGCAACGATTAAAGACTATTTGTGAACAATTGCAGACCTTGACACCCGGTTGAATGTGAAAGGCCTCCTCCCGTCTCTGAGTGACTAGAAAAATTCCCGTCACATTGAGAACTCCCTAATCACCTAGGTCAGGGAATTTCTTAGCTTAGAATTCCCTACACCAGGCAATCTGGGCAATTTGGACGCTCATAAATAAATATAAGAAAAACATCCTCCAAGGTACAATTAACAAAAACAAGAAAAAGAAAAAAAAAAGAAGAGACAATGAAGATTTTTGTTCCACCGGCAATTTTGTAATGACAGGTACCAATGCCACCCAAATAGAAATATCAATAATCTGAGGGTCCATGCTGTTCCAACTAGAAAACTCACAGAAATGACAAGTATTGGCTAATGTGTGATTAAAATTGGAACTGTATTTTAAGAAGCAAATAAAGAAATAAAGATTGATTGATAGAAAACTTTGGGGGATAAAGAATGACAGACTCGCATCGCAAAAACAATCTTGCACAAAACCGGCACGCAAAAACTCTCGCGACAAAGCCCTCCTTGACGAATCTCAAGCGCCAAATATTGGTGCGAGAAAAGTTTATGCGGGCACCACTTGAGAGGCAAAAATCGCGCCACAAAACGCTTGTACACAAGGAACTTGCGCGACGGAGGCTCACGCCTTCGAGAGTTGCGAGTTGCACACATCCAAAGTCGTGCGTGAGAAATAGTCGTACGTTTCTCTCTGCCGAAGCGCCGGACGAACCGGGAAGCGACGATTGTCCGGCTGGGGTGTACAGCGGCTTGGTCCTCTTTCGCGCCGTCACGGACGTGGAACCACGAGACGAGTTCTTGTCAAACGTTGAGTCTGAGAGGGTCTCCTGAGCAAGGCCGGTTCGTGCATTTGTGTTTGAGTGTGATCAAGTGCACTTTAAACGCTTACAATGAAAAAATCCTGCTGGCAATATATATGGGGTACCCATGAAACACTTCCAATCTGCACATGACTAGACCGAAGGTTTCGCAGTATTTGAGAGATCGAGTCCACGCACTATCTATGAGAAAGGGTCTTTAACACTGCCAGAAGTTATTTTTTGGGCCCGCGGTAAAAGAATGATGCATAAAATATACACGGTGCATTCTCTTTCACTTTCACGGCTTTTCGTGGTCATGTGCTCTGGATAAAGTTGGCATATTCCGTCATTCTTAATTTCCGTTTTTTGAAAAGCGAGTCGCCACAAACAAGGCCGGCGGAAAGTTCTGGATGAAAATCCGCACTGCCAGTGTCTTGACTGTTTGAGCGTCTTTGCCTATTCCAGTTTATATAAACAAAACTCTGACTGCTAGTACACTTCGTGAGGATGCTGCGAAAGAATAACAACAAACTTTGAAAAGGCATAGAAAGGGTGATACAGTCGCCGACCGATTTTTCGGACTTAGCAGGGACCGAAAACATGTCTGAATAATAAAGCAGGACCAAAAAATTGGCAGATTAAAAAAATAACCTGCTCTTATTACATCTAGGTGGGCTTAAAAAAGCCATCGATAGTGCCTTGCTTCAGGTTACGCCTCCGCTTGCGTTCAGCCGCTTTCTGTTAGCCTGAGAATCGCTGCATTCTTTTCTAGCGTTATGGTTGAGTACCGTATTTACTCGCAGAATGAATGCACTTTTTTTCCCGAAAACTCGATGCAAAGTTAGGGGGGGCGTTCATTACGCGAAGTAAAATTTTTGCGTCCGTATTTGCTCCCATAATGAACGGACCTTTTATCCCGAAAAATCGACTTAACTTCTTATCTCTTTGCGTGCGGCGCCGCGCGACTCCAAAACCAAACTGCGATGCGCAAAAAAAAAAAAAAAGAAAAATGCTTCTTTCCATGTTTTTTTTCTTCTTGCTTCCGTGTTTTTTTTCCCCGCCTTTCGCAAGTTGTTTTGTTTGCCCACGCTGCCCATGCATTCGCGACCTCGGTGTACCAGGATAGAAAAGTGCGTTCATTTCGAGGGCTTCTCGCTTCTCTTTCCAATGTGCGAGGAGGAGGCGAGGGCAGGATGCCTTCATTATGTGCGCTTTGCTTAGGCGAGGGGTTCTCCGCTTCTCTTATCTCCTTGCGAGCGGCGCGTGACCCAAAGTCCAGACTGCGCTGCGCAAAAAGAAAAAAAAAAGCTCCTCTCCACGTTTTTTTCTTTCTTGCTTCCGTTGGATCTTTTTTTTATTTTTTAACGCCTTTTGCCAGGCGTTTTGTTCGCCCAAGCTGCCCATGCATTCGAGACCTCGCTGCACCAGGATAAAAAGTGCCTTCATTTCGCGCGCGTGGGGGGGGGGGAGGGGTCAAAATTTTGACGCCCGAGTTGGGGGTGCGTTTAATACGCGAGTGAAAAAAAAAAGTCGAAATTTTGAGAGCCGACTTGGGGGGTGCATTCATTAGGCGAGTGCGTTCATTGTGCGAGTAAATACGGTACTTTCCGTGCTTCTTAGCGACACTTCGCAGCGGCAGAAGGACAGATGGGACCATGACGTCCAAGCCAGCGTAGTCCGAAAACACGATTCACCGAGACGAGATGAGAGGCAAAAGTCAAAAGACTGCAGAATGTCGAATGAACGAAGCAAAATGGTAACAGTGATAATGATAATGACGCGCAGCTAAAGAGAAAAAAAAAAAGCCGTAGCAAAGCATCACCAAGCGGTAGGACTTAGCAGCACTCAAGTAGCGCTGCCAAGCGAAGCCAATCCACCTGCAGCCAACATAGAATCTAAAATGGGGCCTTCTCGGTAACGTTTCTCGTTGATCGCTCGCGACGACTTGGTCCGAAAAATCAAACTTTCGGACTTCAAGCTGTCCGAAACATAAGTCGTGAATATGCACCGTTTTGTATCGGGTAGATCACGGTTCCTCCTTTAGGTCCAAATATCGAACAAGTCCGAATTATCGGCATCCGGAACATTGGTTGGCGACTGCACTATCGAGTTAGGGCGACTCTATAGTTATTTTCCTAAGAGTCACACTTTCCTTGCCCCAAAAAGGCGACTGTTAGCACAAAGAAAACTTTGTTGCCAACAGCTAGACGAAAGAATGTGGCAAGGAGCTATATACAGTCGGTTGCAGGTTAAGAAGGGCACGACAGGCCCCTCCCACAAAGCTCTCTGCTCTCCACGATTTGTAACGAACCAATTTCGTCCTCTTCAACGTTTGCTCCGCTAAAGTGGAAAGAGAGCAGTGGAGCATGTCCCACTATTCGAAACCTGCAACAGACTTTTAGGCCGGCAGATAAACAGAGCAGAAAAACCTCGGTTCTGGGTCGGCTGTCGAACGCAAACTCGACGCTCGCCACGAGGTCCGGCGAGGATTCGGAGGCCACCCTCTGGAAGACGGGACGGCGCTCCCCGCTCGTGGGTCGGTTCTCCTTCGGGATGTTGCTCTTGGTCGACGAGGGAATCTTCGCGACAGGGAGATGATGAAACAACACCCAGTCAGGAAACCTAGCCGACACATGCCACATAGGGTTCCAAGCCCCATAGTGGTCATCTTTCCGAGACAGTTTTCCAATCTTAGGTTTTCTAGATACGATCGCAGCAGAGGTACGAAGCCCACACGCAGCTTTCAGTTCACTCCTTAGACCAAAATAAACAAATTTATATTTAAGAAAACAAACAAACAGATGAAGCACAGATTGGCGAGCATGCTTTGGTGCGTGCTAGCCCAACTGTACCATCATCGGACAAGCCAATGGTATAATAAATTTTATTCTTTGGGCGCCCACAAGCAATGTTGCAGTGCTACTGTATGGTGCACAAAACATAAGGGAAATTTATAGAGAGCTACACGTAATAGGCACTGTCAGCTTCCACCGATTCTAAGACAAGAGTCCTCTTGGTACATGCAATAAACTAGCAAACTCTGTATCCTTCCCAAAACAACAGGGCTGACTTGCTCAAAGCGATCAGCCTAAAAATGGACACGGGATCAAGGAGCAGCTTCATGGTGATTACAGTAAAACCTCGTTAATTCAACCCCCGCTAATTCGGAAATTCGGATAATTCGAACTGCCGATCCGGTCCCGTCAAACGTATGTATTAGTCAATGGGAGCAAACGCTCATTAATTTGGAGGGAACGCGGCGCGCTATGGTTAATTCGGACGAATTCGGCAGGTGGCGCTAGCTACCATCCGTTCCAAAGGGTATGACCACTATCCATCCGAGGTGCACACGTGGTTTTTCCGGTTTTCCCATGGTTCTCCGCTCTTACGGTTCTCCGTGTTTCGCACCAGTTTTGCTCTGGATTGCCGTGCTTCAGCGCGCTACCCGCTACTCTCCTGGCATGGAAGCGGCAGAAGCATAGCTGCAACGGAAAAAGGGTAGCACAAGTGACCGACGACCGGAATGGCAAAATCGCGACACGCGGGGCTATTGTTCCCGAGCGCGCCGATAGCGAGAGTGACAGTCACGTTTCATGCCTCAGCGCGGGGATCCTAAAGCCCGCCATTTTAACCGGCCACCCCCGCGTTGTAAAATGCAACGTGACTGGCACTCTCGTTGTCGGCGCACTCGGGAAAAATAGTGCCGGGTGTTGAGATTTTGCCGCTCCGATTATTGGTCAGTTGTGCTACTCGTTTTCCGTTGCAGCTGTACTGGGCTAAAGCGTGTTTCACATGCAGCGGTTGTGGCCCTAGAGCGGCGCGATTTCTGCCGTCACGGCGCTCTGACCAGCACCAGCGGTTGAGCGGCACGAGCGCCGTGACGGCAGAAATCGCGCCGCTCTAGGGCCAGAATCGCAGCATGTGAACCAGGCTTAAGAATTTAGCGACGAAAGTGGAAATACTAAGGGCCTTGAAGGACGGCGTCTCTCGACAAGTGATTGAAAGTTACGACTTCAAGAGAAGCAGTTTGGCCACGTACGTGAAAATTGAGGCCAATATCCTACGGGCTTTCGAGAGCGAGAAGTTCAACGCGAAAAGAAAGCGGCCGTGGGCAGTGGTGCACCCGAAACTGAAGAGGCCTTGCTGTGCTAACTCGTCAGCGCACGGGATGCGTAGCTCCGACTGTGTGAGTGCGATGGAGCACTCGACCGCGCTAAGGAAAGTTGCCGTCTCCACCCAAGTTTTGTCCAGAAAGCAAGGGGTAATAATAGATTTCTTCTCAAAATAAAGGTATGTCACAGGGAAACGTTATCGCGCAGTTTTCTTTGTCCTTTCGACATTTCGACTTTCGGATAATTCTGACATTTTTTCCGGTCCCATGAGATCCGAATTAACGAGGTTTTACTGTAGTAGCTTTTCTGGCAGCATTACCAACGTCCTCTGGGGTAAGCCCTAGCAAGGCCAACCACCTCGGCAACTTCCCCCACCGCGCCCCTACCTACAGTCACCTGTGACCAAGGGACCGAGCGGGTCCCGAAACGTCGGGTTTATGTTTTTAATAAAACTTTGGTTAGAGTCCGCAAAAACTATGTCAGTAACAGAGCAGGTGAGTAAGCCTGCCTTGTTGGTTTAGTGGTTCGAAGCGGAACATGGCCTACCTTCCGGCGTGCTCCTCCGCAGGCCTGTGGCACTCCTGAAGGCTGCTGCTGTGTCCCAGTCGCTCCGCAGTTGAGGAACTGCAGCTGCCTCAGCACGGCTGCCAGGCTGGCCGTGTCTTCCCGGCCTTCGAGCAGACGAGACACTTCGGCCCGGATGGAGCTCTTCAGCGCCTCGCTCGCCGGCTGCTGGGGAGGCGAATGGGCCGGCTGCCGGCACCTGCTGGGAAGCGAACGTGCTCGGCGTTGGCCACCCCATGACAGTGCTGAATTCCCTAGGCCAGGAAATTCCCTAGGTACCCAGAGACTTCCCTGGGTCAGGAAATTCTCCAATCCACTGTAAATTTCCTAGCCACCCGGAGCGAATTTCCCTACCTTTTGTTGCCTCCAGGCAACAGACCACATAATCTTTTTTTGTTTACTGATACTTTCGGTTTTATGACAATTTTTTTATCTAGTGCCTAAGGAATTGCATAGGGAAGGGGATTCCCTAGTTACCTGGAGAATTCCCTGGGCAAAAAAGTTTCCCTCAACACCTGAAAAAAGTGCTAGGACAGTAAATTTCCTAGATACTAAAGAAATTCCCCAGTTACCCGAAAATTCCCTACATCAGGGTTTCAGGGGATTCTCGAGCTCTGGTCGTCCCATGAAATTCCTCGATTCCAATTCAAGAGTTCTTTGCAGGATTAAGGAAGATGCAGGCGCACCTTCAGTATTCAATCTCAACGTTTTCCAAACAAAACATTTGAGATGCTTAGAAACCGCACTGACAATAATATACATAACAGAGAGAAAAAAGAGGGGGCTTGGCTCGTAGTCACACGCATTAATGTAAAGAAATGTCAAAAAAAAAAAAAGGGGGGACAAACGACAGTCTTGAGTTCAGCTTGAGACTGCAGCTTGTCAATACTGCAACCAAAACCAGGTTATTTCTACTTCCTTTCTTTAAGATTGCTCGTGTGGGAGAAAACAAAAAGGGTTATGCATGAAAAAGATATTTCGAAGTAGGCAAGCAGTGATGTTCTATAAGACAATCACTTCGGAATATTTCGTTTCCAAACAATTCTTCCGTTTTTATTAGCTTTTCAACAGCAAGCCTTCACCTCCTCATTTGAATTGTGCCTCTTCTAAATAAGGCTTAACACACTCCTCTATAATTCATGAGGGAAACATCTCCCGGTGCAACCACTGTGATTATCCAATGCCCGAATGAAAGTGCCAGGATACCTGGGAGGAGATGGGCTGTAGGGAAATGCAACCGCTGTGGGGATAGTGCCATCTTGAAACCCTATTCAGAAAAAAGACAAAGTGTAGGACAAGATCACTCTTCAAGCATGCAAGACAAATGAGCCATAGCACTTAATGCAAACCAAACATTTGGTTTATCATGGGCTCCATTCGAATGCCAAATGCAAGAAAGCTACAGGCTTCAGTTGAGCTAGTTGGTACGTATTTGTGATGTGTCAGTTCGAACTGTTTTGTGTCGTTCCGTCCTTCCCACGGCTGTCTCTGCAAGTTCAAGCTGACCCACCACCAGTAAGAAAGCTGTAGCATTTGACAGCCATAAAGACAATTTTAACGCTGCTCCAGGAATTACGTCAGTGCTACATGCACAAATAGATGAAACCTGCGCACAGCGCCAAGCATCATTGTGCAAGCGCTCTTCCAATGCCCTTTCGAACAAAGCACGAGACTCGGTTTCTTAAACGGCAACCAAACTGCTTTACGGATTTCACTAGGGCACCAGACACGACATTAAAAAAAAAAAAAATGTACACACGGGTGCAGAAACTACATGATCCAACTAAAGCAGGCCCAATAAGAACCCAAATGCAATTTAAATGACTACGGCACAACTCTCGAACCTGTTCATTCGAGCAAGAACCAACAATGAAACGCACCTGTCGGTTGCTGCTGCTTGCCGATGTTGAGCCGACTGCCGGCCGCCCTGGCCGACGAGTCTTGCAGCGACACGTTGGCCACGGGTCGCATGTGACGTCCGCGACTGCGCAGCGGGAGGACGAGAACAAAATTAGACATAGGGGTTGGGCTAGGATCGACGCTCGCCTTTTCGCCGGTCTTACTCTTGCGGAGGCACTATTGCGGTGAGTTCGCCGATGGACCGCGGCACGGAGCTTGGCTTGGGTCTCGAGGTTCCCGACGCCGCCGTGGCGGGACTCCTACCACCGGCCAAATGTGACTGCTGAACCTAAAGTAACGCAATAAACGAAAATAAAAAAATAAAAATGAAAAAAGATTAGAGAAGACGAGCATTGGGCAGCAACTCTTACAGCTGGCCTGCCAGATCTAGCTCGATGTAAGCTTGTATGTAACGAGTTCCAAGTAACTGATTACTTAAAATCAATTACATTTTATTGTAACTTTAACGCTTCAGTTACTTTTTTTCTGTGGTACTGTACGCTGTATTTAAATTACTATTTTACTGTAATCAATTTTATGTTTCCAAAAGAGCTAACATTTTTTTTTTTTTTTTTTTACCTAAAAAATTGCCTATGTCTGCCCGTGCCTCACTCGTCTACGTTGCTCCAATGTTGGACACTTTTTTTACACCTAAACAACTAAAAAAGACACCAAGATTCCAGAAGGACGAAAAAAAGATACGAAGATACTAGAAGGATACCAGAAAAAACAAAATGTAACGACTTCGAACACATGTATTCATTTGTGATTTCGTAATAAAAAGCAATGGGAGTTGCAAGATATTAAAAAAAAAAAAAAAAGAGCGGCATTCACTTTTTTGATTAGCAACCGGAACGAGCGGCCACGTGATCCAGTGCCAATTCTAGGCTGCCAATGTTCTGGTCAAACACTGGGGGTTGGCAATGTACAGGGCACGTGCCGCGTCCCAGACTTTGTTAGGGTTCGGTTATTCCCATTTTTGCGGCGACTGGGCACGAGCCACTGCCCGAACGCTCGTCGAGGCATCAATCGTTACGAACGCAAATCGAGCGCTCGCATGGTCCTCGCGTTCGATCCACGAGCTGCATTTTAATACCGTTGCATAGAAGCGTCCCCACGACTATCAACAAAGCAATCCCGATGACTATATCATCAAGTTTTGCTTAGAAAAGACAAAAACAAAGGGCCACTTTTATCTCTAAAACTGCAATGCCACTGACCAAACTCTTGGTCAGTGGCATTGCGTGCGTATGTTTATTCTGTTCGGAGAGAGTCTATAGCATGAGGGAGTCGCGATACTTTGCGCCCTAGTTGACTTCCGGTGGGGCATTTATTTGTTCTCCCGCAATGCACAGCGATCAGACTACATCATTTTTTTTTCGGAACACCAATAAATGTAATACGTTTACAAGGGCAGAAAACAACGAGATGCGAAAAAATAAAAAAAAGAAGAAAACTGGAAGCGCGCAAGAGCCCGCCGACATTTGACGGTGGCGAGCACGTTGGCAGACAAACACCAGTGAATACTTGGTCCCCACTAGTGACAGTAGGCCCGCACCAAGTGAGAAACATTCCAACCCAATATCATTACAATTCCATTACAATTTGCAGAATGTTTGTGGCCACCCCGGACGGAAACCTCAAAGCACAAAAATGTAACCCTCATTCGCTTAAAAAAAAAAAAAAAAAATTATGTTTTTGTTTAATGACTAGTGTGCCAACCTGGAAGTTTGCTGGCAGCTCATTGGTCTTGGGCGGAGTCGTGGCCGAGGTGGAGAGGAGGTTCTGGCGGGAGTAACTGCGGAAGTTGTCCCAGAAGTTGTTGGCCCTGCTGCCCGGAACCACCTGGGGTCGAGCCAGAGAGTCGAACGATCGACGTCACGCGACGTCGGACTTTCACCTCTACTTCGACTAGTTTTCGTGTTCTCGGCACTTTTGGTCTCGTACCGACTGTACTTCTAGCGACAGTGTCGGACCAGTTACTTCAACTGACACATTACGATGCAAGATTTCTTTTTCTAAGCTGCGTGCTCCAAAACACCGCCCCGCGCCATATTCCGAATTGAACTAGGTCACGATGCATGCGGAAGAAAGCCGTCCCTCCGAAAGAAACGGGGGTGTGGGGAGGAAAAGCTGTTAGTTCTCGCGCCACTGTAAAGTAAGAAACGGAGAATTCTGAAAGCATTCTCTTTCGTCTTCACGTTTGCACGCACAATGCGACCAAGACGCGAGTCAAGACCGCTAGCCGTATTTACGCAATCGTGAAACGCGAGGTGTGTTTATGCAGAGGGGCCTTAGCAAGGGTGAGAACGATCCATCGTGTATCCATTCCAGCAGTCTTTGTTCTACCCGTGCATTTTTTGTTTCTGCACGAGTGTTCCGACATTTATGCTTCTGCTTCACGCTCTTCGTAGACCAACTGACTTTACACGGTTCGCCGCGGTTTGAGAGCTTACGGATAAAGAGCTCATCCCGAAGGAAAAAGAACTTTGAGACAGTCATATCTCCGAAGCTGCGAACGCAACAGTGAGGAGGAGCTAAGCAGTGACCACGAGTGCAGTCAAAGTTTACGCAATATTTTCGCAATTCTCGCCCCCTTTTCACTTTTGCTGTGCCCTTGAGTGCGGCAACTTTACATTCGCGTTATAATAGTAGTACCGTATTTACTCGAATCTAACGCGCACCTTTTTTCCGGGAAAATAGGTCCAAAAATCACATGCGCGCTAGAATCGAGTGCGACCCAAAACTGAGCTACAATATCGCCATCGACATTTCAAAATGGCCGCTCCATTACGCGCTGAGACTGAGAGGCTTAGAGCGTAGCCAGCGCTTAGCGTAGTCGTGTGTTTCTTGCGTTCGCATCAACACGGAAGTTCCCACTGCAAAGACATGCCGCGTTCACCATGATGCTGGATTCAAAAGAAAAGTGATATTGTGCGCGGAGAGCGATGGAAATCGGGCCGCATCACGTGCGTTTAGTGTTCCAGAAACTTGCGTGCGGGACTGGAGCAAGCAGAAAGAAAGGATTTTGGCCATCAAGTCAACGCGGAAGGAATTTAGTGGACGGAAGAAGGGCCGATTCCCCGAAATAGAAGAACCCTCGCAGAATATGTCGTCCGACAGCGATGATGAGTGATGCATATCGCCCCACGGGCGCTGCCCCGGACCGGCGTTGTGACGACGACCTTGTTGGCGAGAGACAGCGCCGTTCCTTTCATCGCAAGATTGAAGCATTTAGAATAAACCTTCGTTGTTCCAAGTGAGAACGATTTTCATTTCTGTATCCAACCAACAAACTCTGGTGCGCGTAACAATCGAGGTCATCGCGTTTTTTTTCGGACCTCGAAAAATGGGTGCGCGTTACAATCGAGGGCGCGTTAGATTCAAGTAAATACGGTACTTTTTTTCGTTTTTTTTTTTACAGGGCCTTAAAAACCTGCCCTCGTGTTATGCTCGTGTTCGCGTGATATTCGTGCAAACACGGTACATTTGGTCTTGCCAATACCGCAAAACCTTCGCTTCAGTGAAATGCAGTTCAAGGGTCACCTCAAAAATGGCACCAGCAGCGTTCTCTCGACGCAAGAGATCACAAGAGCTCGGTCCTAAGCAAAATCAAATAGTCATGTGCAAATTGTGGATTTCAAGCTTGAAGCGAATTCGAAGCGAATTCGAAGCGAACAGTGGTTTTGGCCGAATATCTCCGAATTGAATATTGAATAGCTTCTCCGAGCCGTTCACTACCGTGCACCATGCTTAAACAAAGATTCAGCTGAACTCGTGAAGGTTGTTCGCAAGTTTCCACTTGTACACTTCTAAGCCGAGTTAATTTTAATACTACAGCTATATTTACGAGCAGCGACACGTAAATGACAAAATTGTTGCAGCTATCACAATCGAGGGGTCTTATAAGTCTGCTTGCTATATGCAAACAGGGTGTTGGAACGAAATGTTTTTCATTCCGGTTTCATTTTCGTTCCATACAAAAAATTTCCGTTCCGTTTTCGCTCCGGAACGAAACAATAATGCTCCGTAACGGTTCGTAACGGTTTCTTTCCATTAAAAAAAAAAATCGGAAGAAAAATTAAAAGGATCGTAACGTTTATTTTTACACAAAAATAAATAATTCAGGCACTCTAGAGGAATCCGCGGAAACGACATTGCTTCTGAGATCATGTTCATTGCCTTGAGAATGAGATCATGATCAAGGCACCGAGCATGATCTCAGAAGCAGCACGTCATCAAGTGTGCTCGGTGAAAGGCAAGACCTCTGGTCCGATAAAATAAATTTCAGCGCCGAGAAGGCCCGCTCCACGCTGATCTGTGTGGCTGGCACACCCAGGGCAACTTCCGCTAAAGAATACAGTTCCGGTTGGCGTTCCTTCCGCTCTTCCCAAAATGCCAGTACATTTGTGGTTCTTGGAAGGCGTGGTTCTTTGTCCAGCTTTTCCAACAAACATGCGATGTCCACTGGGCCTAGTCCACTTGCTTCAGGGTGAGCGCCAGCCTCAGCTTCCTTTTCCTTTAGCAACGCTTCGAGGGCATCTTGCGGCTCCGCTGGAGCTGCTGCCGTGCTTGCTTGGATGCATTTGTTATCCTGCTTCGGTTGGAGGCCTGTAATTCGTTTCCAGGTCTTGCTCAGGTGCAGCCTTGTTTGTCATTTTTGCTCGGTGGTAAGAAGAAGGCGGTAGCAAGGGCCCATGTACAGTGCAGCGCAAAAAATATTCGTGTCGCAGAGATCTCGCTCCCTCTTCTTCATGGACTTGACCAAGGCCTTACCAGTGGCGACGGTATCTTGGAGGTGTTTGAGACACAGGTCAACCATGCATCATAAGTCTCCAATTGTCAGCTGCTCTCTCTGAAGCGTCTTCGTGGCCACTTGTGCCGGCTCAAGGGACACCGTGAGCATTTCAACTTCTACCCAGATGCTTCCGATCTAGCGGGAGCGTTCTTCCTCCGATAAAAAGTCCTCGACGAAGCCCTTCAATTCAGTCAACCTGACCAACATATTCAACGTCGACATCCATCGTGTTGAGCAATCGATGACAGGCGTCTCTAGCCCTAGCTTCCTTATCAAGCCCATAGCACTCTGTACGCGAAGTTTCTTCACGAGCGCGCGGCACTCTGCGACGATGGTGCAGGAACCAGACTTTGTAAGGGCATCATTAACGGCCAGCTGAAGTGTGTGCGCGGCACACCTAACGCCTAACATCAAGTATGCGTCGTCGAGACCTGAAAGCTGAGTAACCTCTGGGTCGTGCAGCAGAGAGATTAAGCCGTAGGTTCCAAATGCGTGCTCGCCGCTATCGGCCTCTTCGTCTGAACTGCAGTCATCACTTTCATCATCAGCTTTACCGAGAAGACGAACAGTCTTAAGCATGTTAGCTCCGTTGTCGGTTGTTACACTGTACACCTGGCTGTTGCTGAGGTCGTAGAGAGACAGTGTGCTTTTAACTTGAAACCTCAGGTGTTCCCCAGTGTGTGTCAAAAGCTCCTTCATGGCCAGTGGCTGAAAAACTAGCCTTCCATTTTCCGCGTACTGTACATTGATTCCGAGCAAAGCCCGGTCAAGTCGGGACGCGCAGTCAATTTTGAGAGAAAACATCCTTCCTCTAAGCAACGAAGAAATCTCCTCTCGCTTGCTCTTGGCTTCTTCCTGGACTCTGTCCTTAACAGTCGCCGCTATTATAGCCCGTTTGGCGCCGAGTGCTTTGAGGACCGGATCAATAATCTGGCGAAAGCCGGAGTCATCGACGAGACGGAACGGCCGCCCGTTTCTCGTCACGAGCTCGACGCAACTTTTCATTATGCTGTCCTCAGTTATTTCAAGCGAAACGCACTTCGATGAAGTCGGCTGAAGCATACTTGTTATGTCCACTTGCCTGAGCTTTGCGGCAGGAGAGTCTACATCCCGGCCCGGTACAACACGCTTTGTGGACACGGCTTTCTCAGCAAGGAACTTGTCGTATACCTCTTTGTGGCGCCGCTGCAAATGGCGCTCCAAGTTTCCGCCGTGGTCTCCAGAAATAACGTGCTGGCAGTCTTCAATCTGACACGTCGATTTGTTTGAGACGCTGTCATAGCTGAAAAATCTTCGGGCGCGATCTTCGGGCGCGATTAGTAATCGCGCCCCATAGGGATGAAGAAGTACACCTTTGGAACAGAGTCTCAGACTGCTGTATCTGTAGAAAAACAAAAGATTAACTTCTACAGCACCGGGTCGAAAACTCCCCGCGCTTGCCGTGATCTGTTGTCTGTCTGTGTCGTCCGAAGAAAGCGTGGAGGGAGAGGGCGCAAGAGCCAAGGAGAGCATTGCGAGCGCGTGGAGGCGTCGCGCCACCGCGCTTTCATTGGCGGGAAGCAATGGAGCCTTGCGTCTTGTTTTTTTGTTTCTCTTTGTATTTTTTGCCTTTGTTTTTGCTATGCTTGTTCGCCCGGAGTTTAGACGCGGGGGCGAGGGCTTAGTTGTCTTCTCTTTAATTATGGCACAAACCAACGGCAGTCTCTTCGCTGCGTGAAACGAATTACTGAAATACCTGATATTTTCCCTTGAACCGGAAACCGATAAAAAAAAAAATTTCCCGGTTTCACTCCGGAACAAAATAACAAATAATGTTTTGATTACGTTTCCGTTCCGCCCAAAAATATAGTTTTTTTTTCGTTTTCGGTTTTCGTTTTGCTCCGATACCCTGTATGCAAATATTCTTCCTTCACATTCAAATTTGACAACAACAAAAAAAGCATGAACATTAGTGCTGGTTGTAAAGACATGGTTGCTTAACACATACTCTTGCATAATCGTGGTGGGTTAACCGCGTTGACTGAGCTTCTCACCAAGCTCTGCGGGTGTCGCTTTCCCACAGTGCACGGGTGCTCGGTGAGAAAAGCACTGAACGGGATATCGCAGATTAATCTCGAAGCAAATATCAAATACCTAGAGTATCATTGGAAACTACTATTCGAAAATTCGGATATCCACACAACACTATTGCCCATGCTTTTGCAATGTCATAAAAAAAAAAAAAATATGACCGCATCTCCACGTGGTGAATGATGTTGATTGGGGCGAAGCTCTGGTGGTGCTGATGATACTGATTTTATTGTTCATAGGTAGTGCTGATGGTGCTGATTTTTTTTTTTATTGCTCATAGGTAGTGCTGAGTTCCGGGTTGCGTTTCGACTTCATTATTACTGCTTTATGGTCGGTGAAATGCAGAGCCATGCATGCAAAGTTTAACGCGATTATATACGCATTTGACCGCAGCGCCCTCTCCTGTATAGACGTTGAGCGGCTACATGCAACGTTTCATCCATGACATCCCCAGCTCTTGAGTTACTACCACATCTCAGAGCCCCCTACTCGTCCCACAATCGTGGCCGAGTGGTTAAGGCGATGGACAAGAAATCCATTGGGGTCTGCCCGCACAGGCTCTAATCCTGTCGACTGCGCAAACATTTTTAATTTTTTTTGTGAGCATGGATGGACGGACGGACGGACGGACAAGGCTAGACCCTAAGGAGCTTAGCCCCTAAAACTTTCAGCCTTTCCACTCTGGTGAAGAAAGAAGACCAGCGAAGCTGTACTATGGTGGGACGACCTCAAGGACGACGCCTATAGGACGACGTCTAGGACGACCTCAAAGACGACGCCTAGGATGACCTCAGGGGCGATGCCTAGGACGACCTCAGGGACGACCTCAAAGACGACTTTTAGGACGACCTTGAGGACAATGTTTAGGACGACCTCTCGGACAATCTCGAGGACGACATCTAGGACGACGCCTATAGAAATTCAGCCTTTCCACTCTGGTGAAAACCAGAGTGGAAAGGCTCGAAAGGTTGCCGCCATCTATGAGCGACGCCGACAAGCCGGTTGCCTGGTTGCCGCCGTCGCTCATAGACAGCGGTAGCTGTCTAGAGTTTTGTGTCAACATTTCTTTGGTACCGGACACGATCCTAAGGCACCTAGCCCTTAACTCCGCTGTAAAAAAAAATAATTTATTAACACCCTAGAACAGTGTTTTCCAAACTGCTATTCTGTGACACATCAAAAGTATGAAACACTGCACAGAGGTATTTTATATCTTAGCAGCTAATTTATAGTACACAAAATTAGCGCAAAGGACAAACGCAGGGAGAAGGAGTGGACAGGACAGAACGCTAATTTTGTGTACCATGTTCAACCAACTAGGCCATCAAATTATTTTGTTACAGCTTATTTAGTTCAGCGAACCTGGCATCGCCCTCACCTGGTTGTTGAGGGTGGCTCCCAGGGGTGGGCCACCCCTTGCTTCCGAAACGGCGTGAGACGTCGTCTGCTGCGGAACGGGCATCCCCTGGGCCAGAACACCGCCGGGACCCCCCGGGAGGGGCACCGCCCACGGGGCCCCCACAAACAGGGGGCCCTGCAGGGGATGCTCGGGGAGCTGGAAGGCAGGGGGCATGGCGGGTAGGGGGGCCTCCTCGCCTCCGTTCAAGCACACCTGCTGTCGCAGAACACGTCGCAAGTCGCTCAACAGACTACCCTGAAAACGTCGACGCTACCTACACCCTCTGTGATAATCGAGGAAGAGTACCTTGGTTACAAAAAGATGTGCCCTGTGGTTGGGTTTTAATGCAAAATTTGTTTTACCAGCCAAATTCTACGAAAAGCTGGCCAGTTCAAGTGAGAACTTTCAGCATTAGACACAGTTTAAAGCCACATGTGAAGCATGTAAACCCATAGGGCCCATCTGTTTATTGACGTGTCCCGACGTCGGCGCCACGCCCCGACGTCTGTGCGTCACGCGACACTGGCGTCGCACGGCATTGTGACTGCACGTGGCACCGGAACACCACGTGACAGTGCGACGTGATGCGACACTGATGTCACAAGTGTTGGGAAGCACTTTAAGTACATTGTACTTAAAGTACTACATCAAGGAGGTTTAGCAAACTTGTATTTTACTTAGAGTACATTCTCCAAGTATGTACTTGCACTTTACTTGAAGTATTTTTTTTTTCTGGTCTTTTCTGTTATCCGTTCATTTCTCCAAGAAGTAATGGTGGCTATAAGACCGGTACAAATAAGTGCCTAATAAGTTGTTTCTGTTAAATAGTTTGTCACGGAGAGTAAAACAACTACTCTGTGGCCACTTGTCTTCATCTAATATTCGCCGCCATTTCCAAAAATAACTGGTGCTCCCCCGATTATCCCTAAGGCAATGCATACCAGTTAAAAAAAAAAAAAAAAAAAACGAATGAAAGGGCATTATGAAAGATTGTGCTAAAAGTACTTGTACTGTACTTTTAAAGTACATTATACTTACAGTACTTAAAGTACATTGTGCCCGGTGTACTTACTACTTTACTTGATGTACATAACCTCCCATTTACTTTGTACTTTACATTAACTACTTCTTAGATGCACTTTACCCAACACTGGATGTCACGCGACACTGCGACATTGCGCAACGTTGCGAGGTTGTGCGACTGCGACGTTACGAGCAACTCAACTACAGCGGCGTCCTTCACCGCCCGCCTGCGGGAGCACGTTTCGAACTGCTTGTCCCTCGAGACGATCGGCTTTCCGCACCTGCTGGATGGCGTGCTGGAGCTGATTGATCTCCAGCTGCTGGATGCTGAGCAGGTGGTAGCAGTGGACAATGCTGAGCAGAAGCTGCTGCTGTTGCTGGATGGCATACTGCTGGACGGCGTCGAAACCCGGGAGCCGAGGCTGGGCGGAGCCTGGAGGGGCGCGGGCATCTGCTCCGGTGAAACCTGCATTTCACGCTCGTCACGTATGGTTGCCGACAGATTAGGAAACGCAAGGCGTGGCCCACTATGTTCCCGCCTTTTGCTTCCCGATTCGTTCTCTGGCTTTCTTATTAGGTAACGCGTAGAGTGATAATCAGGTGCTCGAAAAGCCGCCGCAGCCCGCGTCTCTCAACGAACCGGTCCGAAAAATTCCCCTGCAATTTGCCTCGTGCATGGAACAGTCGTGGTAGAACTGCTACGCAGCAAACCCTTTGGTCACAAAGACGTCGAAGCGGTACGGAAGAACCTCTCTATACTAGTACAAAACGTTGGTCAATCTAAAAAGTTTGTCTATATCGGTGTCTCGAGAAACATCAGTACCTAAAAATGCACGTGTCAGCAGTCCAAACACACTTCAACTTTGCTTCACTATTACCCACATAATGCTATATGCTTTTACTAATATAAAGCCTTTGAGTAACCAAACTTTATGACGGAGTGCATAAAATTCAAATCAATGCATAAATACAAAATGAACAAACTGATTTTAAGGTACAATGTTCAAGATATCACTTGCTATATCTGAACACATCAATTAAGGATTCCTTTCTGGGAAGAAATATTCTAAACTGTGAAAAAGTCCTTTTCAAAACTGTTTCACCTGCAAGTTCACCGACAGCCATCTAGGAAGCCAAACGAAGCAAAATATAATAATGTAGTAAAATCCACTGTTCACATTTCCCAAACTTGGAATTCTGCAAGCACCCACCCCCTCCAAAGCGGCGGTATGAGCCAAAAATATTTACCCCGTTGAGGCGGCCACGAGACCGGCAGTGGCGATGACGGGAATATCACGCGCAATTAAATGCATTTCCTTCGATTCCGTTCACCCTGCCTTGGAAGCTCTTTATTGGTCGCCATCATGGTTTTTACTGATTTGACAGTTTTTGGTTAAAGTGGTGTGGGTGCTTTACCGGCATTTCACAGTAGTAGTATATTTTCCTGTGATATGGTAGGTATTATGTATGACCCGCAGTTCGTTTAACAAAAGTTCGTCGGTGCATTTTATACGCATTGTTATCTTTAAGTATAGACCTCAAATGTGCAAATTTGCTGCAGGGATTATATTTTTCGTTCAATTCGTATGCAAGAATATTCAAACTGGCCTTCGCTTGTGCATGTACCACAGTCAAAATATACACATGTAGGCCTATCAATGCCGTTTTCTCGCATCGAACGTAGAGATATAAATGTGTAAGGTACCTGGGGAGACGGCTCCGGTCGAGGTTGCCAACAGCGCCCCCGTAAACGCCTGCTGCTGGTGCTCCTGCAAGGCAGAGTTGCAGAGCGCCCCCGTCTGCTCCAGCTGCTGGTGCAACTGGTGCACCGCCTGCTGGTGCCACCCGGGGAACACCGGCACCCCCGGCACCCTTTCGCCGGCACCGTCCTGCTCGTCCGTGGCAACCTGCACGGCCGGTAAAGAACATGCGCATTTGATTAATGTATTTATTTATTTCAAATACCCTCGGGGCCACAAGGGCATTGCAGAGGCGAGTAAGCTACGAGGGTGGCTCACAAAGTAATGCCCCACATTTATTAATGCAAAAGCATTAACTGTTCCATGGAGCTAACCGACGTCATCGGCTTTTGAAGCCGCGCCAAACGGCACGTTCCCCTGTCCCAAAGGAGGGAAGCCTGTAGTCTGTAGCAGAAATCTGATGGCTAGGCTCCCATTGGCTGGTGTGCGCCATAGTTTCAAGGAACGCGGCTCCCATTGGCTCTTGCGCGGCATAGCTTCAAGGAACACCACCAGAGAAGCCCTCTCCATGACGGCGCAGCACATGCAGCGTCCCGGCCGCTAGAGAGACGCAGAGCCTGCACGGGCAAACTCCGAAGTCGGAGAGGCTACACGGCCAAGCTCGGCGCAGCGCAGCCACTTCACGAGAGCTCGCGCTTGGCCGTCTGCCGCTACCTCGGCAGTAGCGAAACGTGGCCGTCCACGCCAGTACGCCGCAGACGAACTAAGAAAGCGGAAGAACGACATTCATGCTTCCGCATTCACAACTCATTCACAACTCGTAAGAAGTGCTTAGGTGTCCTCGGAATTTTTTTTCTGGGAAACTGTATATTTAAAATAGTTTGTACCAAATATTACAGCACCTTTCTTGCTTACACACTATTTTTTACATACAGTAATCTCATTATATTAAGATGAATGGGATGGCAAAAAAAAAAAATTTGATATAAGCGGTAATTCGATAAAAGCAATACAGCAAAAAAAAAAAAAAAAACTGCGCCAGCAGCATTCCAGGTGGACGCGAACACCGAGGAACACTCTGAACGTATGTTTAATAAAACAAACTTTAATTATGAACAAAAAGTGGCAGCTTCACCGAGTAAAAAAATAGTTAAGTTGAGTTTGCCGATAATTTCATCTGGGCATCCCTTCTCTAACTGCTCCGGGCATCGCAAGAACACTGTCACCGCCGCTGCACTCCCCTTTGTTTCGAAGCAGCCGTAGGATGTTTCGTGTCACCGCAGTCATCGGCGTTTCCCGAAGTGCCTTTTCGACGTCGCCTTATGTTTACCCTGGCCGCACGCAAGGTCTATGATCGCAGCATCTGTGGCAGGAGCGACAACGCGAACGTCCGCATTGACAAGTGCGAACGAATGAGTTATCCTCGGTGGCTTCGAAGACATGTTTTCACACACTCCTGTACAGACCGTTGCAGCTCTGGGAATTGTGCGCCGGCTCGGCAGGCATGCTCGCAGAGAAAATTCGACATGCGCAAAGCAGTTGGCAATCTTTCATTTTCAGGTCGCAAGTGCGCTTTCTCTTGCATGAGAAACTTCTCGAACCCATTCAGTATGCCTTGCTTGTTCTGTGAAACGGTGGACAGTGTCAAACAGCCGATGCCGGAATGTCGAATTCTTTGGCGATCTCAGACTTGCGCCAGCCACTTTTCTCAACCTCGCAGATCTAAGCGACTTTCAGTAAGCACTCCCACTCCCATATGACGCACATGTGCATGTAGCGTGTGGTACGCTGCAGGCGCACCCGTGCAGGCGTGCACGTCGGGGGCTCCCAAAGGGATGATCTCCTCCAGGCACCCTCCCTTGACCCAATTCCGACAAAAGTTGGGCAGCGTCGGCCGCGGGTGCTCTGAGCAGCGTCGAAACATAGATGCTGGTCCCGCTGCTACCTGCCCGCGTTGGCGCATCAGCATCGGAAGCGGCACTTTGCCCTCCGTCACCCGTTTGTTCCGTTTACTTGTTTGCCTCGGTGGAGAAGCGGGAGGAAATGCAAGGGTCTCCGTGCACCTCCGTGTAGGCTTGCGTGCTCTTGGCACCTTGGCCTTCGTAATAAGCGTGGTCGGCCGCCGATACATTTAGAATAATCCGGCACAAAATGCATGCATTTAGGTCGGGACCACGTTAAACTTCGATAAAAGCAATAATTAAAAAAAAAGCGACGTCGTTATAACGAGGGATTTCTGTATAATCTCTGCTCAGTTTTACGGCCTTACGTTGGTGTGAAACAAGGAGATGCGCACCTTCTTTGTGCCAGCTCGTCTTCTGCTCACATCACCGTGCTTTCACTCCACAAATAACGCTATTGTTTTCAAACCTTGTTCGGCGATGTGCATCCGTGGCTCAAAGAGACGAAAATATGATGGTGCCAAATCATGACTGTAGAGGGGATCGAGCAATACGGTTCAACAAAAGTTGGCAATTGCCTCATGGGTTTGGAGAAAGGTGCGAGGACGAGCATTGTTGCCCTGGATGAAAGACATCTCTCGGATTCCTCTCACAATGCACAGTCCGGTGACATAGACAACTGGCATTGCATTTGCTTCGCAAACTGAATGATCTAGGGCCAATAGTCGACTTAAAGTGTGGCAATTCGCGCGAATAAATTCATTGGCACGCTGCAAAATGCCTGGGTTGGTGGCGGTGACAGGGCGCTCGAACTCCGGCCAATCCCGCTGCTCCCTCTCTCCATTTTGAGAGGCCTTAATTCTTCTCGCCCGGCGCCCAACCGTGCTCCTGTCGACTGCCCAAGTTCCATACACATCAAACAAACGGTTATGAATTTTTCCTGCAGCTTTTCTCTCACGCCAATGGGAACTCAATCGCAGCTTGTTGCTTGCGACGCATGTCCGACACAGATGCCATTTACTCTCACTATTACAACAAAGTCGTGCAATGACCGTGAAATTACACGCATGTACCGTAAAATACCGAGCAAGCACCCACTCAAACTTTGGAGATAATCGCAAAAAAATGGGGGATGGGCGCTTGTCCGGCCATCAATTTTACATATAAATGTACTGTGCGTATCTTCTCATATCTTACAAATTTGGTAATGGGCGCTTAATGTGGGATGGGCGGATGCTCGGTATTCTACGGTATGCAGGAAACACCGATGCTACAACCTGTAGATTTTTGGGTTACTAATCTTTACTTTGGGGCGAGAAAAATAAATGTGGGGCATTACTTCGTAAACAACCCTCATACGTTAAAAAAAAAAAAATTAGAGATGGAATTAATTAGTTGTTAATAGCATACTAAGATACTGGCCACTAGGAAGTTTAATAGCCCAGTTACACGGGCAGCCTTAACCGCAGTTAAAGGGACATTAAACCCATTTTCGTGCTGGTCAATGATGGACCGCAGCGGATACTACGAGTTTTCCCGGCTAATCCAGCGCCGTGAATGAGTCACGAGCCTACGCAGCACCCCACTCGCGGTTGCACTCCTCCCAAAGATCACGTGACGCTCTCGCGGCCTTCAATTGGCTCCAACGGCGCGCAGCATCTGTTGCGGTCCACAGTAGTGTGAAACCAAGTGGGTCGATGCGAAGAGCAAACTGACCAGAGAGTTGGGAGAATGCTTACCTGCGGACTCACCGCCTCCACGGGCGCCTCTCTGTGGCTCGAGCCTTGCCGGTGGATGGGACCACCCGTGGCCTGGTTGTAGCCCCACTGGCCGCCGCCGGGTCGGGGGCAGGTTCCATTCGTCACAGCTAGAAAAGAAAACAATAGCGAGCAAGCAAGGTATAGCTTGTTTTTAGCCACTTCCTGCAAGCTGAGCTTATCCGGTAAGCTCAACTCGCCTACCAAACCAAGCTTAGGAACAGGCGAGCGAGTGCATTGTCTATTTATTTATTTCTCCCAATTTGTCACTCTGGGAGAAATAAATCTCCCAATCTGTCGCTACAATTTATCTCAGTTCCTGGTCTTCAGTTATACCAACATATGAATTGTACCCCTGATTCAACAAACTGCCGCTCCCTTGTGCACGCATAATTTCAGTACACTTTTTTCCAAATTTCCTAAGATTCCAATTAAAGCAAATGGTGATGCGTCTCGAGAGAAGCAGCTCACAGATAATATTGAAGACAAGTTTAAAAAAATTAGCTGGTGTAATAAGCTATCTACACTCTTATCAGAGCAAAATCTGGACTGTTTTGTTTTTGCCACCCATGAATTACAGTGCACATCAATTTTGCCTCCCCCACACCCCCCTCAGAAATGAGCAGCCAGCAACTGTCCGCCACCCACGTCTCGTCCTAGCAACAGCTTCGTCCCACCTCTGGCCAGGCTTCCGTGAGAAATCCTGTTGTCCATCCGTCCCAGGGAGGCGCCGGAATCCGGGACGCCAAAGACGCGCTCCCTCGCGGGAATCCATGGAGGCTCCGCCTTGGCATCCATGTCGCTGCGACTGCCTTCTGCACCGCGCCGGAACGAAAGGAATACGGTTCGGAACGGAAGCTCGCCCGAGGCTACGAGTCAGGCGACAAGTGTGTCCGTCCTCCCACCGACCTTCAGAATCCCGGCCCGCCTCGATGCTGTCCTCGACCGGATCTTCGTCGTCTTCGTCGTCCTCCAGGTTCTCCTGGGTGCTGGACCCGCCCCAGGTCGCCGCAATCGTTGTGTTGCCGCCAGCGACGACGCTCTCGGGACCTGAACGAAAGCCAGGCAGACGTGCTTCAGACGTGCTTGGGGCACGTCCACAGACAGTGCAACTTCGTTGCAACAGTTCTGGTTACAGCAGACATTCGGTTATGACATACTGATTTGTGAAGTTTGGTTTGTCTTCTTATCTATGCCATTTACCCAACTTATTACAGGTTCTGTTATTACGGACTACAACAGGAAGTTTTTTCAAGCGGTTCACCATTCCATTATGGCAGACTCTTCGACGGCAGTCGGACCTTGCCCGGCTTCAATTTTGTAGCGGCGAACAGACATCGCTCTCGGTGCCTCGTACGACCGAAAGCAGGCAGTGACGACAGTCATTGGTAAAAACTCAATGAGAAATCGCCACCTTTAAAAATTCGGAAGTTCGAATGAGCCGTTTTATTTCTAATGTCCATTCACGTTCCATCAGTCTGGCTGGTCAGAACAAACTCTAGTCATGATCTACGTCAAAGACTGTATATAGTAAGAGCACCTGCATTCCGCATACCCCTCTTACAACAGACCGAAGTCTTCATCGCTATCGATGTCCGTTACGACAAGTTCATACTGTACGTCCGTCGTCACGCCTGCAGCGAACGCCGTGTCTTATGTACGACATACGAGCAGCGTCAGCCGCCCTTTAGAGTTCCGTAATCGCAGCTACTCATCCGTCAGAACGTTCCCAAACTTTTTAGACACTCGCTCGAATCGCCGCTGTCCACAATAAAGCCAATCGAATTTCCAAATCTCGTCGGAAACGTACCTCCCGGCGGCTCTGAACTCTGCGACCCGGAGCTCGGACTAGTCCGGACGTCTTCATTGTGGGAGTAGCTGAGCAGCTGCTTGCTGCGCTCCTGCTGCAGCAGCTCTTCCAGGATGGCCTTCTCTCGGAGCAGGCTCCCCCCAGCTCCGGAGCACTCCAGGTTCGAGGGGTGGTCCTGGAACGATGACGGGCGGTCATCAGGTGCCGATTGGTCGGGCGAAAAATGTCGTAGAAAAACCAGATGATAAAGAAGCGGTCAGTTTCTTTTTTTTGCGGCAGACTTTGGAATTTAGTTAAGTATTGAGGAATTAAGCCGTAGCACAGTGGAAGGCGTGGAGCACGTGCTGGAGGACAGGTGTTCGGTAGAGAAGTGCCACCGTTCTTACCATGTCAGTGAATATGGTCTGTTGCAAGTTTAGAGTAGCAGGACAAACCACTCCCACAAAACTCTCTGCTAACCACGATTGGTGATTTCCTTCTTTCCACTTGCCTTCTTACCAGAGCTCACTCCGTTAAAGTGGAAAGAGTTACTGGCTTCTTGGGACGAGCTCGTTTTGCTTTTCTTCACTCGCAACAGACTGCATTGTTATTGCTACTGCGTGCCATACGAAGGTTCGACCATCCAGATCTAGCCGTCCTTCTCTACCCCACCCTCACCTGTGTCCTGTTGCTGGACTTTGGGACGTCAAACAGGTTCTTGGGCAGCGCATTCACGTTGTCCTTTTTGGAAGGAGAAGGTGAGGCACCCACGTGGCCGCCACCAAGATGGCCGCCCCCGCCCGAGGCCTCCCCGCCGCCCCTCGGGCTCACGTCCAGCCGTCGTGGACCGTCCGGAGTAGAGGTCTTGAGCTGGTTCTTGCCGGCGGCGGCGGCGAGGAGGGGATGCGACGTGAGCAGCTGCTGCCGAAGCAGCGTCAGTCGGAGCTGCTGCTCTTGGAGCTCCTGGAGCTCCCTTCGCTGCCTCCTGGAGTCCCCCTCGCTGCACGTTCGTTTGTCGTAAGATGCAAGCCGTGATCGGCAATCGTTTCACTTGTTCGTGCAGAAGTGAATGAAAGTTCCACAAGGCTTGTAGTTGGGATACTTGGCGAACGATGATGAGGAAACTCGTACGATCAAACAAAGACGAACACAAGGGAACACGAACAAGCGGTTGCCAGTGTTCTCATCTTTGTGTTTGTCTGTTTGCACTTACAAGTTTCGTCAGCAAACAAAAGTTGCTGCCATTGCTCGGTTTCCTATCTGTGGTCACTTTCTTGTTTACAAGAAACATGACAGGTGCAGCCTGCCATAGTGCTTCAGCAAGCTCTGAAACTTTTGACACCTGGGCCGGCTTGCTAGAATCGGCGTCTTAGCTTGGACTGTGTGAAAGAAAGCCTGCGAAACCTGGGGAGTGTGAGTGCTCGAGACTTGACCACTAGCTTTGACAGTGCTTTCTTTCACATTACAAGCCCACCCTGTCTCCGACTGATAGCACTACATTTGGGCGGAGACCAAGCGCTGGGCAAGATGTAGTTTATTTTTGCGGCGCAAATGAAACAATGCTGTAAAGTTTTTTTGGGGACACCTTGTACTGTCAGGTCTGGCGTACAGGTGGGCTACGCTTCAGCGGGCCAGTGGCTTTGTATCTGCACTTCGACGTGAAACCTATTTAATTTCATCAGTGGGGGGTCGCTTGCTAAAACCGCATGTAACCAAAACATGTAACACTAATATCACATATCTTTGCGACCGTACCACCTGTGCGCCTTACTTTGGCATTGTTCTGTAGAGGAAAAAAGCCATTCCATTACTCGATCGCCCATCTGTGTTGCGTGCGCAGACGGCACCATTGTCGCGCCACGCATAACGCAATCGGAGTTAAATTTAGCCTCGCGCACTGTGTTCACAGAGGCGTAGCTCGACAGTACGTTACTCGATCCGAGTGGGAGTGGTCACGTTCGAGTTCACTCTGCCATAGTAGGGATAATAAATCAAACTCAAGCCGGCGCTTATCAGGAGTTATAAGGCTTACTAGGGTGTAATTTGTTGCAGAACTTTGACGGCTGCTCGGCCATGGCATTCGACACGTGGGGACCAGAAATGGTGCGAGGAGGCTCGGGCAGCAAGACAGAGGGGTGCCGATCCTTGCCCACCCCCTTTGACCACGGCCAAATGTGTCCGGCTCCATAGGAAGCGAGCATGATTGTGCGATTAGACCGTAAGACTCCCACTAGCTGTAACGCAAGTTAAGCATGTAAGCCTTGTAATGCGCAACTAAAAAAAAGTTGTGTATTTGGTTATGTCATTTCTGTACCCCAGTGCCCATGAAACCCTCTGCAGCACCCACAAGACGTTTAGAGTACTCCACTGTGGCTGCGGCCCCGATACAGGTTACCCAATTTTTTATTCCCAAATAAACCTTATCAAGTTTATTTTGAAAAATGACATATTTACATAAACCAACACCTAGAGAGTATTCCCAGAAAGTTTAATTAGTTCACACTGCATAGTTAATTCTTTATAAATTATTTTCTGTCCACTGAAGCTAAAGAAAAGGTAGGGTTTGGTGCACTTTGAACACATTTTTCTCTGTTCCACTTTGTGATATCAATTCCATTTTAGTCGATCTATCGTTTGATAATGGCAATACAGGGAAGGCTCGTTCTTCACTTTTCTCCACTGCAATTTAATAAGGAATGCAGCTATGAAATATTTTTGTCACTTTACGGATGTCTTTCATAAAAAAAAACTTTCAGCCTTTCCACTCTGGTGAAGAAGGAAGAGCAGCGGAGCTGTAGCTTCTGTTCTCGGCGGTGGCTTTCAGGCGAGCGATCTGCTCTTCTTTCGCAAGGGAATCTGAAGCGCTAGACGAAAGTGAAACTTGAGGCGATAGTGGCCTCGCGTCAATTGCGAAACCATTCGCACTGCTGCGCACAACGCCGTCGCTCATAGATGATGACACCGAACTCTAGCTACCGCCATCTATGAGCGAAGGCGGCAACTAGCTTGTTGTCTGGTTGCCGCCGTCGCTCATAGATGGCGGTAGCTGTCCAGAGTTTTGTGTCATCATTTCTTCGCCGGTGGACACCGTCCTGGGGAAACTAGCCCTTAACAGCTCCGCTGTAAAAAATGTTGACATTTTGTCGAAGACACAGAAGACCAAAAAGTTGACCAATTTTGCAGAAGAGAAATTTTATAGAAATAAATTACTTTTTACAAAAACCTTTTCATAGCCGCACCCCCTATGCATTCTGCTACATATCTAGCAAATAAAGGTCTTGAATAGTGTGATAGTTTTCGACAATAGACTAACTAAACAATGTAGGCGTGTTAGTGATAGAAGCTGCTCTAATTTCTTTTCCATTTAACTGACAGACCTGAAATTTTGTTATGCACCATCTAGCATGACCACCAGCCTACCTTGCAAATTTCATTCATTTTAAGCCATGGGTTCAAAAGTTGACCCTCCTAGGTGATGTGTCCCCTTAAGTGAGCTCACCCCAGTGATGCGGTGGCACTGGTGACACCACTGTCACTCTCCAGGTCACCCTCTTGAAAGGAGGTCACGATCCCCTGAAGATACTGCAGCTGGCTGCGGGTGGCTTGCAGTTGTCTGTTCACACGCGCAAAACATGCAACAATGTTTGGACTGGCAGACCCGAGGAAATAACGAATTTGAATGCACAAACACCAACCTCTGAAAATTTGACCTGCTTGGCAGTTTAACTCACTTGTGCACCAATGACATAAAAGAGGTATCACTGTACTCTAGGCAACAAGAGAGAAATGAGACTGCTAATGAAAACGAGCGTAGCTCCTTACGAACAACCTGCGATTCACTCATGACTTTGTCTTGTATGTTGTACTCTTTTGCACTGCATACTTGTATGTTGTATTGTATATGCAGCTATCTGAAAAGAGAGTTAATGTTGTAAAAAAAGTTAATGTGATAAAACAAAAAAAAAAAAATACTTTTAAATTTTTTGACAGTGAAAGACAAATTTGGGGCCATTATGTGCCAAACCGACGGAGCCCCCAGCAGAGGACCGAGGAATAGTTTCGACCGCCTGGGACCTTACGACGTTCAACGAAGCGATAAGCCTCGTCAGACTGCGGGCACCTTTTGAAGGGATTCGAACCCGCCACCCGGAGATCCGAACGCCGGACCTTTGACTCAAAGCCACAAAGGCAGCCTGCTTCACGCAGAGCGAGTGCCACGTCATATTTCGACACCACAACTCAACTAGAAAAAGCGTTCTTTCGAAAAAAAAAGTTTTCTCCGCCGCATTTCTCCTCCAACCTTGCGTGCCATAGTATACTGAAAAAATTTCCCGCAGATGTGCTGTGGGCACACCTAGCGAGACGACTGTAGTGATCTCCCCTTGTCAATGACTGTAGCACAGAGAGAACACAGGTGCTTTTCTCCACTTCGTCGAGAGAGGCCGGGAGATCTAGTCGTACACGCACCTCACTTTCTCGGCGAGCATGTCCCCTTCGCTGCTGCGACCTTGGGTACCGCCGGGGGGCAGCTGGGAGGAGACAGTTGCCGCAGGTGACCGAGTCCTGCTCCTCATTGGCCCTCCCCTCGGCCTCGTAATGGCGCCGGGCGGGAAAGTCTGGGCCCCTCAGGTTGTCCGTCTTGTGCGAGGACGCCCCAGCGGCGACCCTCGCTCCGTGCGAGTGCTGGGTCTCTGTCTGGGGACTTTGGAAGAGGCGCCAAATGAATGTGTCTTCGATTAAAAGGATGCTCTACACTCGAGAAATATTATCTGAAGTGCCTAGATTGCGGACATATGCCACAATATTACCCCTTTCCACCCTCCTCCTCCTCCTCCTCCTCCTCCCTATCCCCCCAAAAGATGTTTACCACGATAGTTGCGTTGCGAGACTCGTTTTGAGTGAGGAGCGATCTCGAAACGTGCTTCTACGGTTCGAGCCCACCTATAACGGCCCCCACTTAAAACGAACGCTCGGTTATTACAAGCAATATCTCATCGCCAAACATACTTCGCAAGAGTCCTACGGAGAACGGTCCACTTTAAACAGTCTCTTCCGCGTGAGATTCGCTGATGGAAGGAACGAAACAAAGCCCGGCACCACGACCTTGGCTGCCGGCGAACGCAGAAAAGAGAAGGAGAAAAACACAAGAGGACTTTGAAATCATTGGCAACGCCGGGTCTTAGGAAACGGGAAGGAGGGGGTTAGAGGGAAGAGGGAAGCAAAGCGCTCAAGGCAGTCGGCTCGCGCATGCTCTCGACCTGGTTCAAGCTCATTGGCTCATTCTCTTGGAAAGAAGAAAGTCGTTGAGGCCGCGTACAAGGTCTACGTAGTTTGGCCATCCTGCTAGCTTGGTCTCTTTCTCCGCCTTCTTTTTTCGCATTTTGTTATTTTTGATTGTTGTGGGTTGCAGTTTCGTGTTTCGTTCCAAAGCACGTCGTCATCTCCCGCTTGGTTCTGTCTAGTTTTCTTTAGTCTCTTCGATATTCCTCGAGCTTTCGGTCATGTCCGCTTTCAGTTGTCATGTCGGACATGGCTTTGATCTCGAAGAGACCTACCCGACTGAGCGAGCGCAGCTCTCCGGCATGCACAGCTGACAGACCGTGCACAGCATCCACTCCTCGAGTTTTGTTTGGTAAAACCTTCCGGATGCGCGACGGGCTGCGACGAGCTGACCGCGGTTCATTGTCTGCTCCCTGGGGCCTGTCGGGGCCTCACTAGCCTTGCCTTCGTTTGATCACATCGCTGATGACGAAGGCGATGTCGGCGTTGGGCTTGCTCTCTCACCTCCGGTCTCAATGACGACGGCATTGGGCCACATAGCTTCGCTGAAGCAGCCGGTCTATGCACGCGGGCTGAGTGACGTCCACACTGATCGGCTGAGCAACCCGGAGGGCGCAATCATCGGGTCTGCACTGTGCAAACAGACTGTGACTACAAACTTTCCTAAACGGACGCCGCACGCATTGGCCACGGGAGTCTCGCAGCGGATCTGTGTCGTGCCTTCTTATTTATCGGCGATATTGAAGGCAAGTCCAATTATAACAAACTTCTGCTAGAGCGAACACCTTTTGATTCGCAGAGGGGTTCATTGTAAGCAGGGTGTCTACCAAAATATTACCTTGAAATTCCCTGACTTTTCCAGGTTTTCCCTGACGATTTCAGGTGAAATTCCCTGACAATTTCAGGTGAAATCCCCTGACCACTGTAGAGGCGTCCGCGCCCGCACAGGTGTGGCCCAGGAAGCATGAAGGGAGGTACTGCACCTTCAACAGTGCCATTGGTAGTGTCGTCCCAATATTCGACAAGCACATCCATCTGTTGCTTCAGAGTCACTTTGTTGAGAGACTCGTCAAACGAAACAACAACGAAATGCGCACTGGCGAGGCTTGATAGCAGCTTATTCCGAAAGTAGGGCACAATACCATGGCAGACGGTATATCCTACCTTGTCCTTCGCTAACTGAAGTTTTGCTAGCGACTTCCCACGCGGGAAACATGAGAGGGACGACTGAGGCCGATGCTGCTGTAGAACAAAGGGATCCGTGAATCGCTATAGAGTTTTAAGCACCTAATTATTTCGGCCTTTGTCACAGCGCTCTTCAAGGGGCGGTGCAACGATTTTATGATTAAAAGAATTTGCATCTTGTCATTTTTACGTTGTTTATCGTGTCCCGGAGGATAGAGAAAACACCTCCTTCATTAAAAATGTCGCGATTCGGCTGCACAATCGCAAAGCAAAAGTCTAGGTTTTTCGCCCACCTGCAGCCCCAAGTGGCAGCCGGAGGAACTACGGCGAAAAGATTACGTGACCTCGCTCGGCTCTAAGCTGCAGCATAACGCCCGCTAATGTCAGCAGAGAGAGGGAGAGGAAGCGCCCTCCGAGAGAGCACACGGGAACCTACACGGCACTCCGAATGACGTCACTGGGAGTGCGACCAGGTGTGACCCTGAAGACTGGGAGTGAGTTGAGGGGTGCCCGAAATGCCAATATTTATCTTTTTTTCACGCAACAACTAGGACACGCAGGCGAAATCGGTTTTCTGTTTTTTACTTCAGATGTGTCAGAGGGCAACTTCCACAAATCTTTGACCGAAGTCCGGAAATTGTTGCACCCCCCCTTTCAGTAGAAAGTCGCTCATCAACGTCTTCACACTTGTTGTGGTGGCTGCAGGCTCCTCAGGGGCATATGTGCGGTCTCCGCAACATCCGACCGAAACATTCGCTGCTGCCGCAAAAAATTACAGATGTCCAGATTGGGAACGTATGGACTGCGACTTCAAAGCAGCAAGGTGCTTTTTGCTCGATGCGTGACTGGAAACTGCCGTGTTTCCCATGTTGCTCAAAGAAAACATTTTGCGGCACATTGAGCACTGAGCACTGTGAGGATCACTTTGCACGGGCTTAATCCAGCTTGCATATTCCGATATATTCGGATTCGACCAGTCCGGATTAAACAAGTACTTTCTTGCCGCCGACATCATCAACGAAGAGGCCACTTCCGGAAACACGACGCTCAACGACACACGTCAATAACCGAATGTATGGCCGCATGGCCGCCAGATACGCACCACTGTGACGCACACTTTCGGATACTTTCGGATCGGATGGGATTGAATTGCGGTCTGCGGCTTTCCCATTTGTTACTAAATCTAGTGGCTTTAACTGGATTTAGCCTAGTGTCATGCCCTTAATCCCATTCAATCCAATGCATGGCTTGGACTGAATTTGTCGGCTGTTCCCTGTGCATCGGGTAGCAGACTACATCAGGTGAGCAGAGCCCGCGTTCCGCTCTAAGCAGTATTGCCTATTTTTCTGCCCCCCAGTCGTCGAGCCTTTGCTCAGAGAAGTCTATGGCGTTTCCCGCTCATTTTCCCTGACCGGGCTCGCTTTTTGACAATTTCCCTGACAATTCCCTGATTTTTCCCGGACAATTAAAATTTCCCTGACAATTCCCGGTTTTCCAGGTTTTCCCGGTCGCTAGACACCCTGTGTAAGTGAGCTAGACTGTATTTCGGCACGTCGTCCCAAAACAGAAGGACATGTCGGTACTCGAAACGAGTCTTACAACCTTAATATACAGCCGCCGACCAATTTTTCGGACGGCAAAATTCCGGACGTGCTCAATTATTCTGACGTCTTTGCGGGACCGTCACTCACCCCATAGAGTTCATGTAAAAAATGGACAGAAATTTCAGGACGCCATATAGCCGCCGCAAGCTTAATCGCTGTTATTTTGGTTGTTTCGGTTTTAAATGGTAGCCTCGATACCACGTTCTACACAATAAAAAAGCTGGATTGAGGCTAGAGTCAGATATTTCCTTTAACATGGCCGCCGTTTGGTGGTTCTGAATCTTCTCGTGTTCATGTTTTTCGAGTGTGACCGCGACCGTTTTTTCGAGTGTTCTTTGAGTGCAAGTCTTTTCTGCCGATTGGCTTAAAGAAAAGCGAGCTTGGTTGGCAGAAAGTCGTCTCCAACCTGTGCCAAGTGACGCCAACTTCATCTTCGCTGCGGGCGCCAATGAAGGGCCCGACAAAGTGAGGCGCTGTAATCATTGCACATATGGAAAATGACCAATGTGAAGTGGAAGTTGCAGGACTAAATCTTGACACAAGCAAATGTAAAGTGGCCAAGACAAAGTGAAGGTTCCTTGGAAATTTAACATTTTGGCCGAAATTGTTTTTTTTTTTTCGGACTGCTCTATTATTTGGGCGATCTTGGGGTCCCCTTAGAGTCCGAAAAATCGACCAACAACTGTATTGCAAAAAAAAAAGAACTTGTTTTCTTATAAAGCCATCATTTTGATTGTGTGTTATAACTTATCACTTAAAAAGAATTTTTTTTTTTTTTTTAGGACAGCGTCTTTTTAAGGGTTACGGTAAAACCTCTACGGTAAAACTTGTATTGTAAAAACGTGGAAACAGTGAAGCTGAAGGGTGCTTGTAATTTTGGTCTGCTGGCATTTAAATAACGTAGTGAAGATGCTGACATCAGGCACATAGCCAGGATTTTGTTTCGGGGGAGGCCCGCCCATGACAAAATGCTGTATGAGAGAGAGGGGGATGAGGAGGTCCCAGCAAAATGGAAGATGTCGGGGCGGGGGGGGGGAGGGGGCCGGGCCTTCTCTCCTTGGCTAGGTGCCTGACTGACAGATTTCTTTCCTTAAAAACTTGCTTTATTACACAGAGGTTATTTATTTATTCATCGAGAGAAAAAAACAATATAGACAATGAAAGGAAAAAGCTGGGACACAACAATTTGTTGCAATTTTTACGGGAAATTAGGTTTAAGCATGAAACGATCAGAAAAGTAGATACAAGCCGAAATACGGACGCATTTAGAGGCTGCAGACCGCTTTGAAACAATTGCCATACACGACATGCGTGTTTCTCTAAACAACACACTAAAAACTATGCCTCCATACTCTCCTCGCTTCCCTAAAATATGAGTATTTTGAGACGACATACAAGTGAGGCGTTTTTGACTCGGTACCATGGTACCTCTTTTTTTTTTTTTAACCACGCAGCTTTCGAATGGGCCCCCTCGATGTTTGTTTGCCTTAACATGTTTTTCAAGGGTGCAGTTTTTCAACAGGGTTGAAAGTTGGGCTGGTCGGTAGCAGTTCATGATACAACAGAAAGAGCGCAAAAAACAAGGACGAAAAAGAGAGGACATGTTCGGGGGGTGGGGGGCTTAGATTATTTAGCTCCTATTTTTCCACATCTCATAAGGCAAAAAAAAAAAAACAAAAAAAAAACTTTTTTTGCCTTTGCATGTGTCTTTTAAGACTTGCTGGGTCGTATTTTACGTGGAAAATTTTCGCAGTCCTTATATTGTTAACGTATTATACATGGATAAAACTTTTTTTTCTTTTTTTTTGCAGTCCTCAAATTATGCTTTGTATTATATGCGGGTTTTTACGGTGATACGGCTGCTCCTTTACAGACCACCTGTGCACTATAGCCAACTGAGGGAACTGTGCTGAGCGCCACTAAATCCTACCGAAAATTGACAGTGCTCCTCGACGTCCTTCCCTTTCCGGAGGCAAAAAAAAAAAAAAAAAGAAATCCGAATGTTTGTTTCGGCTTAGCAAATTTATTCACAGGCACAGAAATAGGAGTCGCAGAGCTCTAGAAAAATTGAGTGGCATACTGCTAGGACCCCCAATGCGTCTAAAGATACCTTCTTTTAAAAAAAAAATGACCGCATCTCCACGTGGTGAATGATGTTGATTGGGGCGAAGCTCTGGTGGTGCTGATGATACTGATTTTATTGTTCATAGGTAGTGCTGATGGTGCCGATTCTTTTTTATTGCTCACAGGTAGTGCTGAGTTCCGGGTTGCGTTTCGACTTCATTATTACTGCTTTATGGTCGGTGAAATGCAGAGCCAGTGGTTCTTCTAGCGGATCAGCTTGGATCCGCTAGAAGCCGTGGGAACGCATCTCCACCGCTTAAGTCAACGGTCCATGTCAGAAAGAGAATGTGTGGTATGGAACGTGGTTATATAAGCATTTGAGCATTTGAACGCAGCGCCCTCTCGTCTATAAACGTTGAGCCAATGCGTGCAAAGTTTAACGCGATTATATACGCATTTGACCGCAGCGCCCTCTCCTGTATAGACCGACACGTTGTTTACAAACAAACCCGCTTTTGCCCACACCAGGTGTGGGCACTGCGCGTGCGCAGAAACCGAATTCGGGTGAAGTGAAGCGTCTGCGCATGCTCAGTGCCATCGACAGCGCCACCGCAGCTGCGTGACGTCAGGGCCGCGTGCTGGTCTATAGACGTTGAGCGGCTACATGCAACGTTTCATCCATGACATCCCCAGCTCTTGAGTTACTACCACATCTCAGGGCCCCCTACTCGTCCCACAGTCGTGGCCAAGTGGTTAAGGCAATGGACTAGAAATCCATTGGGGTCGCCCCGCACAGGCTCGAATCCTGTCGACTGCGCAAACATTTTTTCTTTTTTTAAGAAGACAGATGGGATGGCAATCGATGTGAGCACGGACGGACGGACGGACGGACGGACAAGGCTAGACCCTAAGGAGCTTCGCCCGTAAAAAAAGGGGACTGGGCATCAAAGGTTTTGTACACGTGCAAACGTCAACTTACACGGCAGTGCCGGTGGCGCCTTCCAGGATGGCAGTCGCCGTGCCAGTCATCCCAACGCCCTGCTCCAAGTTCTTGACGGCAGACCTCAGTTGCTGTAGCGTCCTGCGCATCTCTTCCACCTGCCTGATGGGGAAGTGAGCAAGAAAAAAAAAAAAAAAAAATCAAAACCAGACGCAGCAAAACGTGCGAATGCAGGCGCAGATCTCACGGCAACGAGTTCTTCACGGCCATTGACAGAACCAGGACAACAGATGTCTCATTCGGATGCCCAGCTTCCACCATGCACCCACTCGTTGCCTTCCACTGTGCTTCGGCTGCGCGTATACTCTCGCGATGCCAGAGCGTTAATAAGCGACTGAAATATCTCCCTGCTGTTCTAATTTTGTCAGTGACCATGGCAAGTTTACTTTACGAGCATCTATAGACGCTATCCAGTTAACCCGTTAACAAAAACAACAATCCTGGCAACTAGAGGCATTCACAGTATATTTCTTCTTAAATCACGATGCAACTAGGTTACAAAGAAAAACAAACTTGTGGTTCAGTTTAGTGCTACAATTGCACAAAATATCTCAACAAAAGTCAAATTATAGAGACTGGAAGCATGAAAAATACTCTTAAGAGTTAGGATGCAAACCTGTTTAAGTGTAAATGTTAGAGCAACATAAAATGCCTTAAAAAAAGCTTGGTTCCATTAGTTTGCAGCAAGTAGCACCGGGATTAACGAGAGCTCGAATGAATGAAACAACCAAATCTATAATCTGGTCAAGTTGTACAGCCATAACACGCTCAAAATAATGCGGTTAATGCGGTTAAGTGGTATAAATTACGCGAACACTACAAATAACCGAGGAAGCTAAAATGTGAAGGTCAATTAGAAAGATCTCCACCTCTTCTTGTCCCTCAGGGTCGAATAGTCGGAAGAGCCGGACTCGTTGGAAGGGCCGTTGAGTAGGGGATCCTCCCGCGGATCAACGTCGGGATGCCCTAAAACCCGGACATTCAGACTTTAATATCGAGACAGCTCGCGAGGTTGCAAAAACAATGACTGAACACAAAAGAAAGCTTCGTGAGAACGAGCAACGCTTCATCTCTAAATGTCTGAACTCTACATAACGCTCGTACGAATTTGACTCCGAAGGGTTATTAGTACCAGACTCTGTATAAAATCCACCTTCCCACGCTTGACGGCCATAAAAGCAACGGCCTTTTACAATCACCGGCAGTCGAAGAAATGCAGGGTGTGGATTACTATGTTCGCACCCCTTGGCTCGCGATTCGTCCTCCCGAGTTCTCGCCGGCTAATGCAGCGATCTGATGGGCTGCGGAGTGATAATGAGATGCTTGGTACTCGCCCCACCCTGCATCTATCCGGCTGTCACCGACTGCGGTTATTTGCTAGAAGGTACTTTGTCAAGGTTAAGAAAGTTGGACAAAGTCAAATTGAGCGTATATGGCATAAATCTTGGTCTCAGCGGCTTCTCTTCAACCGTGGAAGCCCAACAACTTTTGTCAGTGAAAAATAAAAATGAGTAATGTTCAGCACAGTCTTTCTCGTTTCGAAACTCTCTAAAGGATGATAAAAACAAAAAACAGATAGTTTAATCTATTCTCGCTTTTTCGTGCAAACAGCAAAAAGTTCTAATTCTACTGGTAAGAAACTGAATCCCCTGTAATCAAAGCAGAGTATGGGTATTGACCCAACAAGCCACAAATATCTGTGGTGTCTCTAAATGCCTAATGTCCCAAGTCTAATGCCAGAAACGAATGGAAAAGAAAGGTCCGACAACAGCCGTCCCCGGGACGTAAAAAAAAAAAATTGACCGCATCTCCACGTGGTGAATGATGTTGCTTGGGGCGAAGCTCTGGTGGTGCTTGTCTGCGTAGACGCCGAGCCGCAGCATGCCGAGCCTTTTCATTCATGTCAGTAGGAGAATGTGTGGTTTTCTTTTTATTTTTTTAAGCGGACAGATGGGATGGCATCTCGGAACCCCCTACTCTTTTTTTTCTTTTTTTTTGAGCCTTTTCATTCACGTCAGTAGGAGAATGTGTGGTTTTCTTTTTCTTTTTTTTAAGCAGACAGATGGGATGGCATCTCAGAACCCCCTACTCTTTTTTTCTTCTTTTTCTTTGAGCCTTTTCATTCATGTCAGTAGGAGAATGTGTGGTTTTCTTTTTCTTTTTTTAAGCAGACAGATGGGATGGCATCTCGGAACCCCCTACTCTTTTTTTTCTTCTTTTTCTTTGAGCCTTTTCATTCATGTCAGTAGGAGAATGTGTGGTTTTCTTCTTTTTCTTTTTTTTAAGCAGACAGATGGGATGGCATCTCGGAACCCCCTACTCTTTTTTTTCTTCTTTTTCTTTGAGCCTTTTCATTCATGTCAGTAGGAGAATGTGTGGTTTTCTTCTTTTTCTTTTTTTTAAGCAGACAGATGGGATGGCATCTCAGAACCCCCTACTCTTTTTTTCTTCTTTTTCTTTGAGCCTTTTCATTCATGTCAGTAGGAGAATGTGTGGTTTTCTCTTTTTCTTTTTTTAAGCAGACAGATGGGATGGCATCTCGGAACCCCCTACTCTTTTTTTTCTTCTTTTTCTTTGAGCCTTTTCATTCATGTCAGTAGGAGAATGTGTGGTTTTCTTCTTTTCTTTTTTTAAGCAGACAGATGGGATGGCATCTCAGAACCCCCTACTCCTTTTTTTCTTCTTTTTCTTTGAGCCTTTTCATTCATGTCAGTAGGAGAATGTGTGGTTTTCTTCTTTTTCTTTTTTCTAAGCAGACAGATGGGATGGCATCTCAGAACCCCCTACTCCTTTTTTTCTTCTTTTTCTTTGAGCCTTTTCATTCATGTCAGTAGGAGAATGTGTGGTTTTCTTCTTTTTCTTTTTTTTAAGCAGACAGATGGGATGGCATCTCAGAACCCCCTACTCCTTTTTTTTCTTCTTTTTCTTTGAGCCTTTTCATTCATGTCAGTAGGAGAATGTGTGGTTTTCTTCTTTTTCTTTTTTTAAGCAGACAGATGGGATGGCATCTCAGAACCCCCTACTCTTTTTTTTTCTTCTTTTTCTTTGAGCCTTTTCATTCATGTCAGTAGGAGAATGTGTGGTTTTCTTCTTTTTCTTTTTTTAAGCAGACAGATGGGATGGCATCTCAGAACCCCCTACTCTTTTTTTTTCTTCTTTTTCTTTGAGCCTTTTCATTCATGTCAGTAGGAGAATGTGTGGTTTCTTCTTTTTCTTTTTTTTAAGCAGACAGATGGGATGGCATCTCGGAACCCCCTACTCTTTTTTTTTCTTCTTTTCTTTGAGCCTTTTCATTCATGTCAGTAGGAGAATGTGTGGTTTTCTTCTTTTTCTTTTTTTTTAAGCAGACAGATGGGATGGCATCTCGGAACCCCCTACTCTTTTTTTTTCTTCTTTTTCTTTGAGCCTTTTCATTCATGTCAGTAGGAGAATGTGTGGTTTTCTTCTTTTTCTTTTTTTCTAAGCAGACAGATGGGATGGCATCTCAGAACCCCCTACTCCTTTTTTTTCTTCTTGCAGAAGCATGAGCACCCGACGCAGGGCCCACGGCGGACGGACATGGCTAGCCCCTAAGGAGCTTCGCCCCTAAAAAACCATTAATTTACTGATGGCCACAAGAGAGCTGCCAAAAACAGACGTCTAGCGAAAGCCCACGAGACGTCGCACAATATTGTCCCCCAGGTGTCAAAAGCATGTCCTTTCGCGGCCGTCACCAGACGCCACAACCGACCCCACTTTCCTGTGGACCCAATTTTCCCGAATTTCATGGCTCTAAAAACACTGCACAAAATAGACCGTGCAAACGCATAACCCAATAGTTGCGGATACATGGCTCGCCATCTCCCAATCGCAAATTATTGTTCCCACGCAACGTTCACGAAAACCCGCACTTCGGAAAATCCGTGAAACATCGAGCCCGCAAAAACAAAGTTGTTTGCAGTGTGTGGCCATTCGTAGACGGCCACACGAAACACGCGACGGCCAACTTCAAACCCGATTACGAGGAAGAACGAAGATGTATGCGTTCCACTTAGAACTGCCTTGGGCAAATAACTTGTTGGATGACCCACAATGACGAAGCACAATGTGACCGGGGGCGACCTACCCATGGGCACGGTTCCCAGACCGCCGGCCGACTGCAGCAAGGACAACTCGGACAGGAGTTGGTCCATCTCGACCTTCTGGTCGTGCAGGTCCTTCAGGCGGTCCTGAAGCTTGCGGCGCTCCCGGCAGAGGTCGGACAGGTCGGCCGCCGAAGGCCCTTCCAGCTAAGTCAGTGGAAACCGCACCGAATTCGGCATCAATCGGTTCATGAAACAGGGCGGGGTATGTGCCCATTTGTCCAATTATTTGCCACATATTAAAGGAGGAAGAGGGCAACTTCGGGAAATCGTACGAATACTGGTTACGTCCGTTTACAGAAAGAGAAAAATCCCTGCACGAGCCACCGTTTGAGATACCCCGGTCAGAAGGGCTAGTTTAGTGCACTTCAACAGAGTGCACTTCGCCTTTAGTTCTTTGAGCCTCTTTCATTCCTGTCAGTAGGAGAATGTGTGGTTTTCTTCTTTTCTTTTTTTTTTTAAGCAGACAGAGGGCGATGGCATCTTCAGAACCCCCTACTCCTTTTTTTTTTCTTCTTTTTCTTTGAGCATTTTACTCATGTCAAGTAGGAGAATGTGTGTTTTTTCTTCTTTTTTCTTTTTTCTAAGCAGACAGATGTGCGATGGCATCTCAGAACCCCCTACTCCTTTTTTCTTCTTCTGTCTTTGAGCCTTTTCAATTCATGTCAGTAGAGAATGTTGTGGTTTTCTTTCTTTTCTTTTTTCTAAGCAGACAGATGGGATGGCATCTCAGAACCCCTACTCCTTTTTTTCTTCTTTTTCTTTGAGCCTTTTCATTCATGTCAGTAGGAGAAGTGTGGTTTTCTTCTTTTTCTTTTTTTTCTAAGCAGACAGATGGGCTGGCATCTCAGAACCCCCTACTCCTTTTTTTCTTCTTTTTCTTTGAGCCTTTTCATTCATGTCAGTAGGAGAATGTGTGGTTTTCTTCTTTTTCTTTTTTCTAAGCAGACAGATGGGATGGCATCTCAGAACCCCCTACTCTTTTTTTTTCTTCTTTTTCTTTGAGCCTTTTCATTCATGTCAGTAGGAGAATGTGTGGTTTTCTTCTTTTTCTTTTTTTTAAGCAGACAGATGGGATGGCATCTTGGAACCCCTCACTCTTTTTTTTTCTTCTTTTTCTTTGAGCCTTTTCATTCATGTCAGTAGGAGAATGTGTGGTTTTCTTCTTTTTCTTTTTTCTAAGCAGACAGATGGGATGGCATCTCGGAACCCCCTACTCCTTTTTTTCTTCTTTTTCTTTTTTCATAATTGTTTTCATCTTTTTTTTTCCAATTTTTTTTTAGCCCTACACGAGCACGTGATCTCACGAGCAGAAGCATGAGCACCCGACGCAGGGCCCACGGCGGACGGACATGGCTAGCCCCTAAGGAGCTTCGCCCCTAAAAAACCATTAATTTACTGATGGTCACAAGAGAGCTGCCAAAAACAGACGTCTAGCGAAAGCCCACGAGACGTCGCACAATATTGTCCCCCAGGTGTCAAAAGCATGTCCTTTCGCGGCCGTCACCAGACGCCACAACCGACCCCACTTTCCTGTGGACCCAATTTTCCCGAATTTCATGGCTCTAAAAACACTGCACAAAATAGACCGTGCAAACGCATAACCCAATAGTTGCGGATACATGGCTCGCCATCTCCCATTCGCAAATTATTGTTCCCACGCAACGTTCACGAAAACCCGCACTTCGGAAAATCCGTGAAACATCGAGCCCGCAAAAACAAAGTTGTTTGCAGTGTGTGGCCATTCGTAGACGGCCACACGAAACACCCGACGGCCAACTTCAAACCCGATTACGAGAAAGAACGGAGATGTACGCGTTCCACTTAGAACTGCCTCGGGCAAATAACTTGTTGGATGACCCACAATGACGAAGCACAATGTGACCGGGGGCGACCTACCCATGGGCACGGTTCCCAGACCGCCGGCCGACTGCAGCAAGGACAACTCGGACAGGAGTTGGTCCATCTCGACCTTCTGGTCGTGCAGGTCCTTCAGGCGGTCCTGAAGCTTGCGGCGCTCCCGGCAGAGGTCGGACAGGTCGGCCGCCGAAGGCCCTTCCAGCTAAGTCAGTGGAAACCGCACCGAATTCGGCATCAATCGGTTCATGAAACAGGGCGGGGTATGTGCCCATTTGTCCAATTATTTGCCACATATTAAAGGAGGAAGAGGGCAACTTCGGGAAATCGTACGAATACTGGTTACGTCCGTTTACAGAAAGAGAAAAATCCCTGCACGAGCCACCGTTTGAGATACCCCGGTCAGAAGGGCTAGTTTAGTGCACTTCAACAGAGTGCACTTCGCCTTTAGTGTCATTTGTGTAGTGAGCCACACGGCTTCTTCCTGAAGAACATACTCGGCTTCAAGTGAGTTTGCTTCTTCTTCTTATTTTTCTTTATCTTGGCCTGTGATGATCGATCAGAATCATCCAATTGGCGTAAATATTGTCAAATAATGTAACGCTGTCTTGAAATGTGTCTTTATTAAAAATACAAAATATTGCTGATACATGACTTCAACATTTCAGGTGTAAATAGTGCCTTACCTGTCGTTATTATCACCATTTCCAAGTTACACTAATTATCCCGTGTGGCACTGGAACACGAAGTGACATTCAATCAGGGGCGGATCCAGAACTCCGGGTGGGGGGGGAGGGGGGGGGGGGGGGGCGGAAAATTTGTAAGGATGCTATTCTCCCATTCTTTCGTGTGCACCGGGGGGTCCACCGATGTCAAATTGCCCTCCGAGAAGGGAAGAAGGGGGGGGGGGGGGCGGCCGCCCCTTGTCGCTCCCCCCTTGGATCCGCCACTGCATTCGGTGAGCTGAAGTGCACTTCAGGATCGCTAAACTTGTCAAACACAAAGTCGGGCACGAAGTTCGCAGAGCGTGCTGATTGGACTCTCGCGACATTGGCGTCACGCGGGACGAGATGTCAATCATCCAAGCTCTCTCGGTGCTCAAATTCCAGCGAGAATGTTAGGCACAAAGTTGTAGCGAGCTTCATCGGAGCGCGCGCGAGCAACACCGTGGGGCCAGCTGATTAAACGGCTGCACTGATGACGTCGCGCCCACGTGTCCCTACATCCCTACGCCGCGATAGAGTCAATGAAACGTGGATTGTACCTAGGCGGGTTGTAAATACTCTGAACTTTCTCGTCACAAGATCCTCGTTTGTGGAAGTTATTGCTGACGACAAAGTGACGTTTCACAACTTTGGGAAGGAGTTATTTGAGGCCAAAATCTTCGCTTCGGAATCGAGGCGAAGATTGAACTTTGTGATATTGTGAAGCCGTGCGCAGTGTATGCGGTTTTAGAGCTCATCTTTCGCCACTGTCAAAAACGTAACCGGTGTCGCCCACAGGCGTTATGTATAGAGACGTCGGTAATGACTGAGAGGTGAGGGGGGATGGCGAGAAAAAGCTGTGGAAAGGGGAAAAGAAAGGTATAACCAACACAAACACACACTCAAAAAGGGGTCAGGAAGGGCCGTAGAAATTGTTCGGGAGAGAGAGAGGGGGGTGGGGTGATAGTAGTGAAGGGGGATATCCCTTCCCCCGAATTTTTAGAGCGCAACTCTTATGTACCCGTTTCGAGCTTAAGCGGCGTCGCCGTCGGCGTAACCGCGCGCGCGTTGCATTATGGGACGTTTTTTCACTAAATTTAGTGGGGAAATTGACGTCACGTGACCTTAACACCAATTAGGTTTCCCCGCTAAATGAGAGGGGAGCAGGATAGGAGAAGGGGGGGCGGGGCGGAGGGGCATACCCTCCCCTCCGTACCCTCCCCTCCTCCTCCTCAAGAGCTGCACTTTAATTCGACATTACAGAGAACTGTAAACATCTGTCTTTTTTTATTATAACTCTCCGATATGCAATAGTCCGGGGCTGGGGCGATATCCCCCCCCCCCTTATGCCCTTTGCGCCCCCTTTTTCGACGCCACTTGGGGGGGGGGGGGGGGGGGGGGAATCGCCCCCTTTCCCGTTCTTTTGTTTCGACAACCCTGCTTAGAGGCGTTCCAACAGAGCGATGACGAGGAACAGCACAGCGTGCAATGGACCTCTTGGCGAATATGTGCTGCCACCTAGACACGCGAATCGGTTCGAGACTAGGTGACTGGAAAACAACGCGCGCCCAAGGCCTCTCCCACCCGTTCCACACCCAAAACGTCAGCTACATCCTGTTCACCCATTGAGGCGATGTGACCTAGATACGGCTCCCCCAAGCTCACCTTTGTCCCCATCGTGCGTAATCTTCCGCCCCGAGGTCGACACAACGAAACCGCTCAAAGGCGAGAAATGCAAGATGGCGGATTGTTTGGAACTAGATACTCTCAAACCCAGGCGCATGAAATACTCCGCACATGCGCACCGCGTATTTCTACAAAAGGTCCATTTTCGAAGTTATGGTTCTAGAAATTCTGGAATTAAAGCGGGGCGCGTTCGATGAACTTACGAGGGGCCATGACAGGCTTCCAATCGAGAGGCTCGTGCCAGGGCTCGTTGTGTGCAAGCTCGTTCAGTGACGTGCTTTCATAGTTCATAACTTTGACGTCAGGATCAGGATGATCAGTTGTGACCGACAAATTTGATGGTGCGTGTTCGAGTCAACGGTGAAAAGTTTGGTTGTGTACGATGAAAGCTTGGTGCCCTCGCGTTCTCGAAACATCACCGTCAATATTGACAAACTGACATTACTCTTATTTCAGTTGATGAAGGCAGAATTAATCCCAGTTTGGCTAATCTTTGAAAGTCTATCATAAAATGATTTTATCTCCCGCTGATGGGGGACAACTGCCCGGAAGCGAAATCCGTCGAAAGGTGGACAATGCTACTCGGCTGGTTGTGACCTAGCCACGTCGGGCTACACTCTGATTCAAAGGGCCGAGGTAAATAAAAGGGACGACAGGGACGTTTTTTTAGTAAATTTTGCTTTATCGGCGGAAATAAGAACGATATCAGACTATCAACTTTGACGGTGTTGATTTTAGAATGCAATTACCCAAGCCTCCGCTGTGCTTTTTAGAGACCATCAAGGTCGCCGCTGATAATCTTCATCGTGACATTACATGTATACGAACCACGTTGGTCTCCGCGTGCTTTCTCGTGCTGCTCTATAGCTCGGCGCCTAGGGAGTAGTAGGGATTTTTCGCCCCTTCAATGAAAAACGTCACGAAGATATACGGACCTGCGGGTTTGTGAGAAAAGAAAAGTTCGCTGCAATCTTTCGGCTCCTCCCCCCGCTATGTCATAACACGAAGAAAGTTGTGTCTGACGAGTTTAGCGACCCAGCTCAGTGAAGTGCACTAATTAGCCCATCTGACAGGGGTATGAGAGGTAGAAATACAGTTGAACCTCGATTTAACGAAGTCACCGGGACCGGCTAATTATTTCGTTAAATCGGAAACTTCGTAAAATCGAGGAAGTGAGACCTCGCGCATAGGCTGCGCGGGGAATCCGAATTTGTTCGTTAATCGAAAAATTCGTAAAATCGGGTTTCGTAAAATCGAGGTTCAACTGTATCCAGAGAAATAGCCCACCTTGAATCGAGATCAAATCGGGCGAAAATAAGGAGAGGGCTAATTTTCAATGTGCAATCAAGAAACAATGAGAAATAGCATTAAAATCCCGTAAGGGCGCCCTCCCCCATGAAATCGCCCACCCCGTTTTTTTGGCTAAATATCTAAAACATAAAAATTCCGAAATATCACCCACCCCCTATTCCCGTCGGACATCACGCGATGTCCAACGGGAATCGCATCAACTGCGTGATCTGCGGTACCGGTACTTTTGACAAGGGAGTTTCTAGCGGGTTTTTTTGCGTTTTTCTGCGTGATCTGCGCATGCGATATTGGTTCACGTGACGTGCAAGTTGATCCCGCGTGTTTATTGCATCATAAAATGAGAGTCTGCTGCGTCCACGATCCACGGTATTTGTTCCCGTGGCATGCGCGTTCTTAGTGCAGTTCTTGCGTTTTTTGTTCGCAATCTGCGCGAGCGATATCGGTTCCCGTGGTATACGGAATGTCCCAAATGTCTTGCACCGTGAAATGCAAATCTGCTGCATCCGTGATTGGCGGCATCGGTTCCCACAACATGCGAGTTCGCGCAAGTTCCCGCGTGACCTTTGCACCATGTACAGCGCTTGCGCGATTCTAACGCGCACTTCTTTTTTGCCAAAATCAATGCCCTAAATACATGCGCGTTACAATCAAAACCAAGAATTAAAACTAAAGAAAAATGCGATACTCGGCATAAAGTGGCTAGCCCCAGTGCCATCGTGAGCGTTTGTTTACAATCGCCATTTTGGTATTCATATCACGCGCATTCTCTCGCGTCTTCAGACTCGTGCCCGCCGTTTTAAGATGGCAACAAAAACAATTCCGCTAGGAGGCTTTATTTAAACGAAAGGCCGTCCCGCTGGCGGGGAAAGATAACAACGGAGCAGCACTGCGTGGCCTCGCAATCCCAGCGACCCGACGAGCTCGCCAAGTGTTGTTTGGAAGGCGACCCTCCCGAGGCCGACGGTCGCACACTTGAACATGCGCAAGAAGCGTGGCACATAGAACGCTTTAGACGAAACCAGAAATCACCTCTGTGGACAGCGAAGAACCATCGTGTTACTCTGACAGCGGTGACTAGTGCACGGCATTTATTTTTGTGTTGGCGTTCGTTTCATAAAATCCGTTCTATGAGGTAATGTTCAATCTTCGTTATTTTACCTGCGCGGTAGAATCTGCCATAATTTATTTTTTTAATATCTCAAAGCTAAATCTGCCTGCGCGTTAGAATCGTGCAAACACGGTAAAGCAAATCTGCTGCATCCGCAACCCCTTTTACCATGACACAAGATGTCGTAGCAAATTCCCGCGTGTTTATCGCATCATAAAACGCAAATTTGGCGTGTCCGCAGTCCGCGGTATCGGTTCCCGTTTTATGTAGATTGCAGCGGATAGCCCAGTGTCTTATTGCCTTTTTTTATGAAGTTTTGCTGTCGCATCCCCAAAGATAGCCCACCCCATGTTTTTCCCAATTCCTCTCTTCATATTGGGTGGGTGCCCTCACGGGATTTCACGGTAAGTTAATTTTTTTATTACGTGACATGACAAACTTGTTATTTCAGCGAGAGGCAATGAAGCAAGGATGACCGTCTGTCCTAATCAGCAATGTCCACTTATCTCCCGCCGTAGCTAACTAACCCCATATCAGCTGTTGTCGCCATTGACCCGGCACTACATTTACTAGAAGTGTGCTGTTTCTCTAACAAACAAAATTGCATATCATGCCAAAAATAGGAGTGGGTTATATATATATCTGGGGTGGGGCATGTCTGGATATTACGGTAAGTTGAACTTTCCTGCAAAGTTGTGGTAAACTGGAGAAGCAGGTGTAAATACATGAAATATATTGGTATATACCGTAAAGTTCCGAAGGAACGCCCGCCCCCCAGAGATCGCCCATCCCGTTTTTCTGGCTAAATATCTGCAACAAAAAAATTCCGAAACATCGCCCACCCGTCGATTCTCGTCTGAAGTCACGCAATGTCCGACGGGAATCGCATCAACCGCGTAATTTGCTGTACCGGCACGTCTGACAAGCGAGTTTATAGCGGATTCCCGCGTTTTTGTCCGCGATCTGCGCACGCGATATCGGCTCCTGTAACACGCGAGTTGTTCCCACGTGTGTGTTGCGCTGTGAAATGCGAATCCGCTGCGTCCGCAATCTGTGGTATCCGTTCCCGTGACAACGTTTTTAGCGGATTCCCGCGTCTTTGTCCGCAATCTGCGTGCGCGATCTGGATTCCACGCGAGTTGATCCCGCATGTATATTGCATCGTGAAATGCAATTCTGCTGCGTACGCAATCTGCGGTATTTGTTCCCGTAACATACGGGTTTGTAGCGGATTCCTGCCTTTTTGTCCGCGATCTGCGCGCGCAATATCGGTTCCCGTGACAGGCAAGCTTGTAGCCGGTTCTCACGTGTTTATTGCACCATAAAACTTGCATCTGCTGCGTCCGCGATTTGTGGTATTCGTTCCCGTGCGAGTTCTCGGCGGATTTCCGCGAGTCCTTAGCACCGTGAAACGCGAATCTGCTGCGCCCGCAACCTCTGGTATCCTTTCCCGTGACACAGGAGTTCGTAGCGAATTCCCGCGTGTTTATCGCATCGTGACACGCGAATTGGCGGTGTCCGCGATCTGCGGTATCAGTTCCCACATCACGTGGTTTGTAGCCAATTTTTGATAATGTTTTGCTGTGGTGTCCCCAAAGAAAGCCCACACCATGTTTTTCACCATTTATCTCTTCATTTTGGGTGGCCCTTCTTTCGGAACTTTACGGTACTGTAAAATTTCGATATAACGCCTACCCGTAGAAAAGATAGAAATGGTGAAAAAAAAAAAGGGGAGGGGGGGGGGGCGGGCAATCTTCAAAAATGAAACAGCAAAATTTAAAAAACAAATTGACCGCATCTCCACGTGGTGAATGACGTTGATGAAGGCGAAGCTCTGGTGGTGCTTGTCTGCATAGACGCTGAGCCGCAGCATGCCGAGCCTTTCGTTCGTTTTCATCCATGTCAGAAAGAGAATGTTTTATGGAACGTGGTTATATACGCATTTGAGCATTTGACCGCAGCGCCCTCTCGTCTATAAACGTTGAGCCAATGCATGCAAAGTTTAACGCGATTATATACGCATTTGACTGCAGCGCCCTCTCCTGCATAGACGTTGAGTGGCTACATGCAACGTTTAACCCATGACATCCGCAGCTCTGGAGTTACTACCACATCTCAAAGCCCCCTACTCGTCCCGCAGTCGTGGCAGAGTGGTTAAAGGGACAATGAAGGCAATTTCAAACATCTTTTTGGCGATTAAACTGGGTTCCAGGCACGTCTCAGGCCACGTTGCCCAAATTTCAGCCGAAGCCGGCGCTTGTGTGCCGCGCAAATCTATTAAACAGTCGCGGTAATAATCGTACCGGGATCGACTGGGGCAACGCCCCGAGAGTTGCGGGAGAAGCCAGGAGAAGCGGAGCTCATGTGACCGATGCGGGGCCAAGAAGCGCGACGTCACAAGAGACACGTCAGCGATTGGTCAAAACAAGAAACGTGCCCTGGGTCACGTTTTGGTTCGTGATTTTTAGGAATACTGTTCTAATTTCCGCTTGAATAACCATGAAAAGTATAAATCGGACCGGAAATGATTACTAAACCGTAAATAAGGCAGCATAATTGTTTTTTTCTTTGCTACGCTAGACGCGAAACAGGCAACGAGCAACTATGGGCAAACAAAATAAAATAAAAAAATAACACGGTACTTGAAGGATTCTGCAAAATGGTAGCTGTAGATGGCTGTTCTAACGGTCGACTGAAGACCAGTATTCGTTCGGGCGACGCTAGTTTTCAAGTGTGGGTTGCTGTTCGTGTTCTTTGACGACGAAAAGAGGACGTCCGCGGAGGAACCGGATCCCGGAACGGCCGAATCGCTGCCGCTTTCCCCTCGGCATCTTCCCCGCGTCCGTTCCTTCGGCATGCGGGCCGCTCGTTGCCGGCTGGGCGGTCTCCGTCGGGTGATGACAGAGGCCGCCACACACATACTCCCGTTCCGTTGGTGTTCGGTCACTGAACGGAAGCTCGAACTCGCTCGCGAGAGCGGCATTGCCATCCATAATGTCAGATTCGGTGAAACGACCGCGCCACCGCGCTGCTATAACCCACCGCGGTAACCAGAGTCTCGATCTCCTAAATACTACCGATACCGACTATTCACACTTGACGTCACTCCCTACGTCACCTCCGTTTTCGGGGGCTCAGAAACTAGAATGGAGATTGTTCAGTTTCGGTTTCTTTACTTCTTTCGTAGGCACAGAAATACGTGTCACAAATGTCTACGAAAAATTGGGCAGCATCCTACAGACCTGCCAACCCTACAATGTTGAAAATACTACAAGGGACACCGAAAAACACTACAATTGTGTGAAGAAATACGAAAACTGTTTTATTCTTCAAAACTTAGTCACAAAACGTAACTATAATGGGATAAAGCTTGGCATCATTGTCATAATCTTTGCTCGCGTCAGTCGCGACCGAGAACGGCACACTCTTGAAACTGCTAACAACATCGCGGATCTCTTTTTCAGCCATTCCCTTCATTATCGACGCCGTCTTGTTCGAGCACAAGTGTAGTTAATGGCTTCCCTTTCAGCCTGGGAACCTTTTTCTGGAAGAGGTCTCCGGTGTGATCAGCCGCCGTGAACGGCCCGTTCTGTTAAACAAAAATGCCGTAAAAAGGCATTCTGCTCGGATAGTTTTGTGATCCGTTAATTGGCTAAAGTACCCTCCAAGCTTCTCGTTGGTTTCAACTAGTTTTGCAGAGTCCTTGTGCTTTTTCGTACTGAGATGACACAGAATGTCCCGACGAGCAGCATGCGAAATGTTGACATCGCAGCAGCACAAACTACAAAATGCGTACCTCTCGCCCTCGCGCGACGTCTTGATAAATAGAAACTCGGTCGAATAGCTGGGAATGAACACTTGAAAGTAGTTTTTCCCCGACATCTTGTTGTAAAGGTGGTTTCAAGGGATGATGCGCAAAAGTTCTGGTAACACAATGCACGATGTGCGCCACAACCAAAATTGCCACAAGGAAGATTTCCTAAACACAAAGTTATTTTGGATTCGGATAGGTGGATGGGTGTTAGCGGCTATACCCCTTATAACGAGCGGTACTTGCACCCCCTAGCATACAAGCCGATATATCAGTGTGACCAACACTGATTTGCAAACTGGCGAGGTGCAGCTCAAACAAAAACAATTTACTTTTTTTTTTTTACACTGGGATTAGAAAAAATTGTACAAATATTGTTGTCAATACGATAACCGTAAGAAAGCGCTGGAAAGCGGGCACTTTACGATAAAATCGTAAAACTTGGCAGGTATGATCCTATGTTCACAAGAAGCATAAAAACACCATTTAAAAAAATTAAATAAAGTCATCTTCATTGTCCCTTTAAGACAATGGACTAGAAATCCATTGGGGTCTCCCCGCACAGGTTTGAATCCTGTCGACTGCGCAAACAGGATTTTTTTTCATTTTTTTATATTATTTTTTTTTTTTTTTTTATTTTTTACCCTACACGAGCACGTGAGCATGTGGTTCACATGCTCGTGAGCACGTGAGCTCACGAGCAGGAGCACGAGCACCGGACGCCGGAGCTACGGACACGGCTAGCCCCTAAGGAGCTTCGCCCCTAATAAAATGACAAATGCGGGGTGGGTGCGGGACTTTGTTATGAACTACACGAAACGGGAACTGATACTGCAGATAACGGATGCAGCAAATTCGCCTTTCACGGTGTGATAACCAAGCGGGAACCAGCTACAAACTAGCTTGTCACAGGTACCAATACTGCAGATTTTATGGCTGATCTGATTCCCACCAGACGTTGCGCGATGTCCGACAGAAATCTTGGCTGAGCGAAGTTTCAAAAGTTTTAACCTGTGGGCGTTTATCCAGAAAAGCGGGACAGGCAATCTTTTGGGGGAGGGTGTTCATACTGGACTTTACGGCAGGAAAAACGGCGTTTCGCAGCTTGCCTTCACTACAGACATCGCTACTACTAAAAATGAGCAAGTGTGGCCTCCAAGAATGACTGAAAACAAACTAAAAAATGAAGATTTAGTTATGCTACACCTACAACTGCTTGCCTACACCCTTGATCTTTCCAACTAACAAAACTACTCCCTCTCAGTGTAATCAATAATGGAGATGTTCAATGTAACGTCAAAACACAAAAACGAGAAGAGGTAAAAAAAAAAGAAAAAGATGCCAGCCGTAGGACATCTTTTTTCGAATGTTGAAGGAGCAACTATTTGAGTCCTTGTGCTCACCACGTCCTGCTGCTGTGCCATGCCCCTGCAACTGATGCAGGCGACGCTCCAGCTGCTTCAGTTCCGCTTCGGCCGACGTTGCGCTGCCGACGGCGCTCGTTTCTGCGGTCCACGTCCAGTTGTTGTCACCGCCGGCAGCTTCTGCAGCCGACAACCTCTATAGAAAAACATAAAAAAAAACAAAAACGAATAAACTTTTTTTGCAACATTTATAATATATTCCCATTCTATAACCCTTTCTAATAGAGAAATCAAAAGGCAGAACTGATATACAGTGCATCGCCGAACACTCAGTCTTTGCCCAAATGTAACTCTTCACCCAAATGTACCCCCTTGCCACACTGTAGCTCTTTGCCCAAATGTAGTTTCAGAACTGACCTTCCGAGTTTAAATGGGAAAACAGAACTCATTCCTGGTAGCTGGTGCCATTCATCTCCATGTATTCATGGCCTTTGTTGGCAACTAATTTCCCAGTAAAATATTAAAAAAAATTGCTTCTAACTTTTTAATTACATATAACGGCAAGCTCCGAAACTCTGGTAGCTGGTCTGGACGCGTTCGGCAACGTGCACTTTATTTTTGCAGTGAAAAAAAAAAAAAACCAAAAAACACTTGAATCTTTGGGAGGACACTCTGTACCCCGTAGATGAGCATTCCAGCACTGCCGAAACAATCGAAACTTGTGCAGGAATCGTACGACTCTTTGCATAAGGAAACAGCACCCATTCTTCCAAGTTCAGCACAGAGCTCATGAGACAGAGTACACGTTATAAACATAGTACAGCCACACAACGAATTATTGAACGCACTGTGCCCCCAAAGCGTCAAACTGTATGCCAGTTACAGTCGAAGTGCTGTAGACCTTAGGCTTTCTGAATTTTTCATTCCCTGCTTACTCCAACAAAAAGGGTGCTCAGCCTCTCCGAATTTAGAGACGACCTCTCCGAATTTAGAGACGACAACAAGCCACTTTCAAAGTAGGGCAACGGCGTCTGGGATTCGATTTTGGACAAGGCAAGAGCGAGAGCGTTGACGGCCTCCGATTGCACATGGCGCCACAGCTTGAGCTTAATCAACCAATGAGACATTTTTGACCCGTCTGCAGGTTCCAAATCGGCCAAACTTCTGGAAAGACCATCTCACCAACACGGCGAGAAAGGTCTCGCGGCCTCCGATGTGCTCGTCCTCAATACTTCCTTATCTACCGGTCAACGTCGGGTAGTCTACGGCAGCAGAATCACTCTGTTTGGAAAAAAAGAGTGGGCTGTCTGTGGTTTTTAACGCGCAATAGCAGACGATCCCAATTTCTGCCCGCAGTCGATCTCGCTCCGCTCTGGCGCCCCGTTCGTAACAGACAAACAACATGCTTTTTCGGTGCTCCAGCAGACCCAGTTTGCAGTGCAAGTGGGGTGGGTGCTTCTCCGGTATTTTACGGCAACCACATACTGTTGGGTAGAGAACCCGCCACGCACCGTGTGCTGGTGTTGCTGCGTCCTTCGCCCTGCTCCGGATGCGGCTATGGATCGCTTGGGCTCCCTCGAGGCCAAGGTCGGATTGAGCAACGTCCCCGCTGCGCTTTCCCTCTGGATCTGGTTCACCCACTCGCTCAAATCCGGATTGTTCAGGGCCAGCTGGTCTGCAACCACAAGGAAACATACAACTTATCATTCTAAACGTACGAACTGCAAGACCACACTGCGGCAAACTGGAAAGAACGAAAAATTGCGGAGGGCAGCCACTTTGACTAACGTGGGAATGAATCCACCTCCGTAAAATGATACGGCGGGTCATGTTACCCGAGTTTTCTGGCCGCCAGAACCAAATGCTATAGACACTAACTAGCAGACAGTTGAAATAAAAGGTTATGTACAGCGAAACCACTCTTAGCGATATCAGCTTCATTCCAGAAGAGAAGCCTCACTGTCTTACTATCTTCGTTTTGTTTTGCTTCGTTACAAGATTTGTGTCTGCTGCATCAACATTTACCGACTTCTTACGACTGAACTGTGTCTTTCTACGCTTTCATCTTAGTATTTCACTTTTGTCCTAAGAGAATTATTTGCGGTGCAAGATAAGCAGACGTAAGTAAACTAAAAAACGGAGTGCTAAACATAGCGGATTTGTGCAGCAGATAAGCTTAAAGATTCTGCTTAGGTTCCTGTGTCACACAAAGCTAGTTCTACTAGCAATATTCTAATTGTCATAGCACACATCAATTGCCCCTCTACCGTGAAAGTTTGAGTTTGTTACATTTCTAAGCAAGGAAGGAACTAATCATATTCTGTAAGTTGCACCCGAGACAAATTTTTACAGGGGGCGTGGTCATCTTTTTCACAAAAAAAAAAAAAAGCGCAAATGAGTCAGCATGAAACACCCTTCTCCACATTTCAAACAAACACAAAACCAGAGCTTTACTTTCTACTGCGACGAAAACGAGAAGCCCCAAAACGTTTGTCCCCGTCTGCGGAAATATGAAGCCTACCTTGGAATGCGCGTGTTTCAGCCAGCTTGTTTTCGGCCCTTTTCTGCATGCTGGCCAAACGAGCATGTTGATCCTGTAACTCCAGCAACTGAAAAGGAAAAGAGCAAAAAGCAAAGCAAAAGTTGCAACACCTGTTGCTGCTGCACTGCAGAAGCAAGCAAATGATTAAAACAAGCGGCGGAACAGAGTGCAGAATGCCTACTGTAACCATGTGACCCCTAAAAACTCAACTGTGAAAAACTTGTTCAGGGCCCTAGTTAGTCAGCCTAAGAGTTTGTTTTCAGAATGTGAAGCGATATGTCACCTATAGTACTCAGTTTGACCACAACTGGTCAAAGGGCAAAAGCCATGACTTCAGCGAACCAGTCGGAAGGTGGGAACGGGGCACATGACAACATACCACGGAAGCGCCTGTCCTTCTGAGATCTGTCACGAGCTATGCTCGATTGCTCTAATACGTTTGTGGGAGCTGTAGCTTTCACCTCTTGCCAAGTCAAGCTGAAACTGTATAAATTTCATTTTCCTTTAGGTGCCAATGGTGCCGGTACTTTTAACTTAAGTGAGTGAGTAGCCCAATAGCTAATACCCCCTCAGAGTTACTAGCAAACAGAAGATAAAATTTCACCAACCTTTTTCTTGGATTCCAGAATTTTGCGCATGATGGCATTCTGCTGCACCAGATTCTCCTCATCCTCCTAAAAAAGAATATAAAAAATATTTTGGTTGCAATTAGTGAAAGCCTCCTTTGAGCTGAACTAAAAAAAATAGTCTCCAGTCTGTGTCGCTTCCAATACACTAATTTAATTAGACTAAAATAAATCCAATAAAACTGTTGGATCATGAAGAAACTTCTCGCTCCAGTTATGCCAAGTCTGCATGAACCAGAGATCAATTAAAAAAATAAATAAATAAAAGAACTGGCAGCTTTTAACGAGCCCAATGTAAACTTCTATGATCCTCTACCCCACGATACTGCATTCACCTTGCGTGTGGGCAGAAGTCGCACAACCTTGAGGCTCACCCTAGATGGAGGCGGATATTCGAGATCGCTCCTCATGTTTCCGTCGTCTTCGTCTTCGACGCAGTTGTCAACCACGTTAAGCGCCGTCTGCGAAGAGACTTTGTGCGCGGGAGATGCTGATCTTTCTTCGAGGCGTCGCTGACGTTGGTCGAGGGCGTTGTACTGCGTCAAAAACAAGCAAAAAAAAGCATAATTACAGTTTGTTTCGATTACAAGATTTATACCAATGGTTGAATGTTATAGGTAAAAACAAATAGGATTAATACCGATAAACACCGAAAATTACCCCCTGTCCTCCCCCAAAACGGTTTTATCAAAAATAGCCGAAGAGCCGAAAAATTCCGAATTGGAGCTGCACCGAATAAGAAACCCCAAGCTCCAAGGAGAGATAACCTTTATCTAAAGCTTTACTTCATTTTTAAAGGGAACACAGCCCACAATCAACTCTCAGTGAGGTTGCTTCTGCCTTCAGAACCACGCCAATTATATCTTATTTCTTTCTCTTTTTAGTACCGGTGCGTATTCTAAGCCTTCGGGTCCCCATTGTCCGGTAGGTTGGGGGAGTCTCGTGCCCGTGTCCTATTCTCTTCCACACAAACCCCAATGTATTGCCAGACATTGAAAGTCGAGATCCAAGAACATAGAATCTGTAGGAAAAAAAATAAACTCCCAAAAAACACCCCCACCAAGAATAAACCATGAAAAAACACCCCACACAAAATAAACCCCTCAAAAAAAACACCTACCACAAAATATAAACCCCAAGAAAACACTCACACCAATAAAATCCATCCCGAGAAAACACCCTCACAAAAAAAATCAACCCTGAAAGAGACACCCCCACGAAAAATCCCCCCCCCCCCCCCCCCCCCCCCCCCCCAAAAAAATAAATTCTGAAGACTTAGAACCCTAGATATAATAAGCAAGTTATCATGGTGATAACAGATTACAAGAAGCAAAGTTTGCACAGCACTTTCATGCAGCAACACAAGCGACAAGTCCAACATTTAAAGTAGGAATCCGTGCCGAGACCGTGCAAGCTATTTCACGTGCATCAATATTTGAAATAATTGCTTAGCGTTATCAGAAAAAAAGGTATCTCATGCGACGTGTTGTGCAACAAGAATTCTGTAGTTAGTGTCTGGATCAGAAAATACATGTTCAGAAATTGTGCAGTTGATATCTCCCGATAATGAACCGCGTCGCAAAACAGTTACCCACATGTACGAAAGCTCGCAATTCGGACAGTGACATGCGGCTCCAAGTTCGTATGCGATTTCATTCATTTATAATGACAGGCGATCCGGAGCAGTCCGACGAGACATCACGTGACACGAACATTCAAGAATAAACCGCACAATTCTGCATACTTAAATCACGTACAATCACTAAACTGCTCGCAGTTCACGGGTGCATACCGTACTGCTAAACAATCGGCCAATAAAAACATAATATCGGGAATCGGACGACAGAAAAGAATCTGTATTCGGGTAGTGCGGGAAGGGCTGCGTAATTACGAGATCACTAAAATTCAATTGTTTCAGAGTGATCGGTGCAACGCAATTCCCACCTAGAGCTACTAAATCGGCTACGCCTCAGAGCCGCGACACTCCAGAAGCCACCTCTCTGCTCAAGTCATTGTTGCCAGTTACCTGAAGCTTTACATGAAATCATCGCAGGACGCTTTTCTGTCCTCCGCAAACGACAAAGCAGTCCGCAGCAGAGTCGAACGAAGTCACCCGAGCTTGCCGACGTCATAGCTAAAACTCAGGAGGTCGCAGTTTCAAATCGTAACGAATGCCACCCCCTAAGTACCAAAATGGTGGCACCAACAAGCAAAATGCAGACGTTCCAAGTGGAGCTTACTTTAGTAGCTCTAGTCGCAACCATACGCCATGCAGAACACTTCAAAAAGCAAGTTTCCCCAGTCAACGATCACGCCGATGGTAGACGCCGACAACTCGAGAAAGGCGGGGTAATGAGAGTCGCGGACGTCTCACGATCGCATCCCACCAGATGACATTGAGACATCGGCTGACGAAGAGGCTAAAAAACGAATCGCGAATCAAGCCCGACGTAAATAAGCCACGGCCTGCATTTCTCGAGCTCTTGGCCACTACAGCGCCATACCCGTCGTGAATGTGCACCGCTGCTTTCCTGCTCCGCATTCAGGTGTTGCATCATCTGGCGAAGGCGCTGCAAGTGGCCGTGGGCGCCCTGCTCGTGGCGACGCATTCCGTGCCGGCACACCATGCGGGAGAATGGGGAGGGGGCAACAAACACTTGAACGGACGTCGCGGACAGAGAAAGGAAGGAAGGAAGCGCAAGACATCCGTGGGGCGCAGCTGTCGGACTGACGTAACAAGAGACGAGCATCGCAGCAGCCCTTCCGCCCTACATTCCATCCATCCTTAAGCTGACAGAGCGGCAGAAGCTATGCGCAGAGAACGGGGTCAGGTGATGAAGGTGGGGGGATTTGACTGGTCCGGCGAGCGCATAGCTCCTGCCACACTGCCGCCTTAGGGGGGAACGGACTAGCCTGTTCGCGCGCTGTCGCTACAGTCACGAAACCACAGTTTAGATGATAATCCTTCATTAACGAAACGGTGCTACGAAACACACCATCATTTTCTAGTTGTGGAAACATTTTGTAGCAGTCGCTTTGTCATACTGACAAAATCGTACATAAAATGCGGTTTTGGGTAGATGAGTCTCAGTGCAGTCATTTCTGTACTGAGACACATGATGAGACTTCTGACGGGGATGCCACTGGTTGTCGCTATGGTCACACGATCGCTTACACCAGCCAATATGAGCGAGAGAGCTCTGCTGCAGTGGGTAACACTGTACATCAATCTCTCAAACGTAACTTTTATGCATGTTGCTTTTGCCAGTGTCTTTTCAGTTTTACGTTTTCAGCATATTACCTCGCCAAAAATTTATTCTACATTAAAAGGTGGCGACAACAACGGATGAGAATGTGTCGTCTGTCAATATAGTCCCGTCATCTTGTTCTTGCATCCTTGAGCTGCTTCCCCAGCCATCATGCATTCAATGGACATTTAGTTTTGGAAAAGGAACTGGCATCTCAGGAAGGTTCCAAAGAAAGTGCTGTGCAAGCATAATTAGTTTTGCGCATACACATTATTTCTAAGGAACAAAGACTGTTAGTGTCATTAGAGAACCTAACAACAGCAGCAAACTTAGCATGTCCCAAGGAATGCACGCCAACCTGATCGAGAAGGGATTGCATGAAGGTCGCCTTTGAAACCATGTCCTCATGAAGCTTTTGCAAGCGAACCAGCTCCCCCTGTGCCCGCTGACAACAACAACAACAACAAAAAAATGGACGTTTACAAATCTCTGTAATGCGAAACTAGGGAGCAGCTCTTGAGGAAGAGGAGGGGAGGGTATGCCCCTCCTCCTCCTTTCTCTCCTCCTCCAGCTAAATTTCCCTACTAAATTTAGCGGGGATATTTTCCCGCTAAATTTAGAGGGGGAACTGACGTCACGTGACTTCAACACCAATTCAGTTTCACCACTAGATTTAGCAAGGAAAATGACGCCACACGACTTCATGTCCCGTCACCCATAAATAAATTCAGTTTCTCCGCTAGATTTAGCGGGAAAATTGACGTCACGTGACCTCAACACCGATTCAATTTCCTGTTCAATTTAGTAGGGCGGTTACGCCGACACCGCTATATGCAGAGATGGGTGCCTAAGAGCTGCACTCTAAATTGAAAATGAAGGTGTACCAACACAAAGACATACCACTCTTACCATGACAGCACAATCATTTTTTAAAATAAAAATAAAAAAAAAGCCTATAGAAAACATTGTTCGTGATCTCCAGGTCACAAACTACATATTTTCTCTTTATTACATTCAGAAATTACACTTTTACTTGTAGGATTGCAGCTCATGTTTCGCTAAGAGACTTATCCATGATTCAAGCATTTTCTAGACTACTTTCCATACTTCGGCAAACCTCACTCATGAGGGCCCTCACTCACCCTCACTCACGCTCATCTTCACAGGTGAGGTGAGGGTGAGTGAGTCTCTGAACCAGGAAAATTCATGAGTCTGAGGGTGAGTGAGGACCGTGAGTGCGTGAGGGCCGTGAGGGCGATGAGTGCGTGAGGGGCGTGAGGGTCATGAGTGCGTGAGGGCGGTGAGTGGCGTGAGGGCCATGAGTGCGTGAGGGGTATGAGGGCCGTGAGGGCGGTGAGGGTGTGAGTGGCATGAGGGCCGTGAGTGGCATGAGGGCCGTGAGTGGCATGAGGGCCGTGAGTGGCATGAGGGCCGTGAGTGGCATGAGGGCCGTGAGTGTGTGAGGGCCGTGAGTGTGTGAGGGCCGTGAGTGTGTGAGGGCCGTGAGTGCGCGAGGGCTGTGAGTGCGCGAGGGCTGTGAGTGCGCGAGGGCTGTGAGTGCGCGAGGGCTGTGAGTGCGTGAGGGCTGTGAGGGCGGTGAGTGTGTGAGGGCCCCTTCAGACGGAGCAACTTTCTTAGCAATTTTGGTGTTGCTGGCGGGTTGTTCCCTAGCTTTCCCTAGATCGACACGAATTGCTGCGATCGGGTCCGGCTCAAAACAAGCGAGCAACTTGGAGCAATTCCAAGACGTTTGAAGCAGCTGCATCCAATCAGGGTCGCAATGTTTTCACATGATACCTCGTGCTGGTGATGATGAGAACAAAAGACTTGGTTCTGGTTTGAAATTGATCGTTTTTAGGAGCGAAGCTCCTTAGGGGCTAGCCATGTCCGTCCGCCGTAGGGTGCTCGTGCTTCTGCTCGTGAGATCACATGCTCACGAGCACGTGAGCATATGCTCACGTGCTCGTGTAGGGCAAAAAAGAAATTTGAAAAAAAAAAAGATGAAAAAAAAATTATGAAAAAAGAAAAAGAAGAAAAAAAAAAGAGTAGGGGGTTCTGAGATGCCGTCCCATGTCTTCTTAAAAAAAGAAAAAGAAGAAAACCACACATTCTCCAACTGATATGAATGAACGAGCACGTGAGCACATGCTCACGTGCTCGTGTAGGGCAAAAAGAAATTGGAAAAAAAAAGATGAAAAAAATTATGAAAAAAGAAAAAGAAAAAAAATGTCTTCTTAAAAAAAGAAAAAGAAGAAAACACATTCTCCTACTGATATGAATGAAAAGGCTCGGCATGCTGCGGCTCGGCGTCTACGCAGACAAGCACCACCAGAGCTTCGCCCCAAGCAACAGCATTCACCACGTGGAGATGCGGTCAATTTTGGAAATCAACTGTTTCAGAGAGATGCATTAGTATTCTCAACGAGATTTAAGTGCATAAAAACACATTTATAGCGCGTAATTAAGTGTCTAAATAGTGCAAGAAAAATAAAATTTAATGATGATGATGGCAACTTGCAGCAATTGGTTGCTGCGTGTGAACGCGGGCGGCCCGTGTTGCTGGTGTTGCGACGTCAAGTTTCAGGCGAAATTGCCCTATCTGAAGCAGGCCTGAGTGGCTTGAGAGCCATGAGTGCGTAAGGAGCGTGAGGGGTATGAGTGCGTGAGGGCCTTGAGGGCGGTGAGGGCAGTGAGTGGCGTGAGGGCCACGAGTGCGTGAGGGGCGTGAGGGGTATGAGTGCTTGAGGGCCATGAATGAGTGAGGGGCATGAGGGCGGTGGGTGGCGTGAGGGCATTGAGTGCGTGAGGGGCATGAGGGGAATGAGTGTGTGAGGGCCGTGAGGGTGGTGAGGGCATGAGGGCCATGAGTGAGTGAGGGGCGTGAGGGCGGTGAGTGGCGTGAGGGCCATGAGTGCGTGAGGGGCGTGAGGGGTATGAGTGCGTGAGGGCCGTGAGGTTCAGTGAGGGTGAGTGAAGGGCTGAAGGTGAGTGTGACTGTGAGGATGAGGGTGAGTGAGGGGCTGAAGGTGAGTGTAGTTGTGAGGGTGAGTGAGGGGCTTAGGTGAGTGTGGCTGTGAGGGTGAGGGTGAGTGAGGGCGACCTAAAATGCCGACCTCTGCTACCTTTCACAGCTTCAAGCTTTGACCACTAGGTGCTGTGAAATTTGGCTGTTGCAACAAGTGAACACCAGCATTTCCCTCACATCAACAAAACTATCAAAGTAGGTAGTCCACTTATTCGCAGCCCAACACGAAGAATCTAAGAGTAGTTCAGCTTTCAAATACCACCATCTGCCACTTGTGAGATGTGCAGTTCAACCTACATTAGACAAAACGAATTGCTACTTGCAAAAGTGTATCGTGAGGCAGCACTAGTTTCACCTCTGAGGCTGGTTCACTCACTAGCAATTGAGTTGTGACCACGTGACGAGAGATCGCTGGCTTTCTGGTGGTACCTATCGGGTCACTCCAGAACGCTTCCAAGCTGCATAAAGGTTTCCCGAGTTTTTATGCATCATTCTTTAACCGTGGGCTTGAAATAATTCTGACAATGCTACGAGTGGCCACTTCTACCATGCAGTCCGCGGTCACAAGTGGGCACAAGGCATTCGGGCATACTCGGGCACAAATGAGAAAACTAGCCTTTGGAGACAAAATCTGCCACAATCCAAGCGCCCACACAAGAGACCAAGAGGAAGGTATGAAGGCTTACGGGGTCTTCGGACTTTTCCAGGTTCTTCATGAGGGACTTGACTTGCCGCATGCAGTCGTCAAGCTGCTTCAGTCGACTTGCCAGAGCGTTTGGGTCCTGCTGCAAAGCACGCGAAGATAACATGTTTGATTGAGTGGGCTTTTCAACTGGACAATCTTTTTGTACCTTGCTCTCTGCCTGAAACCTGTTCCTGATGAACTAGCTGTTGCAGTTTTATCAGTTCTTGTGTAAATGCCTGCTCAGTGTCACATATAGGCTATGTAACAAACCTAGGATAGCTGAATCTAGTAGCGCTATTGTTGAAGTCAGTGTCCGATGCAAAAAAAATATAAAAAGGCCACAATCATTTTGTAAATGAACTACGGTGACCCAGTTTCTGATGAAGCATTCGTGCTGAAGTGTGCTATCATGGTTCCCAAAACATTGTTTGCTGAAAAAGAAAAGTTAATCAAAGGTAAGAAATAACAAAATACTCCTAAGTGCCACACATATGAAAGACTTGCAGCATCGGCTTCACCAGGTTCAATGATGAACATGAGCTAACCATATGGAATAGGCACTAACCAATGTTTGGCGATTCCAAATGAGCTGAAATTGCTGTCGGAACTATACAAAAATTGTTTTATTTACTTGTCAGCTTATTTAAGAATACTACAGGTACCCCTATACGGCTATAGTCGGTGACAAGTTAAAAGTTCAGGGGAAGCTCCTCCCACTTCTTCCCAGTTTAGCAGAGCGAACACTGGAGAGGAGGTGATACCTCCTTTCCAGCGTTCACTCTGCTAATGTGGAGAAGGGTGGGAGGAGCTTGCCCTGAACTGTTAACCTGTCACCTAACTATAGGAGAAGAGGGAGCACGGGTTGAGATCCTAGTCAGGAAAGTGAAATTTTGCTTTTGCATATTAGTCACTTCAATAATGCCGTGGGCGGTGATTGAATGATATGGCGAACACAATTCTTACAACACGGTTGGTGTTGTTCTTGCCGGCAGACGACGAACTCCCGGCAGACGCGTTGCTGGGAGACTGCCGGTCCGCCCTAGCGTTCCGGCGCGGCTTGTCTGCCGGATCGGCATTCCTCCGCTGCATGGCAACGACGCACCTTCGACGAAAACCACCAGTCAAGAAAGGGCAAGTTCGCTCTCAATTACCGCAACAGACCAATCTCGCCGAGCATTCCGTGCGTGCAACACACCACCACGACTCAGAGTCCGCAGGAGGCCGGCGGCAGTGCACGAGACAACTCGTGCTGTCTTGTGCACAGCCTGCGCAGGTTCGCAGTGGCGGCGCAACGAAATTGGATCGTGAGATTGGTCTATTGACTGAACAAGAGCGTGCAAGGGTGCGCGTGCAAAGACAGGTTCATACATTCGCATTTGAGTGTGACGGAGTGCATTGTGACCGCTAACCACCGCTCACGACGAGACAGCATGCTGGCTCCAACCGTCGGCTAGCAAGAAAACACTACTGATCTGCATATATTTCCTCGTTTTTTATGCATTATTAATGCGAAAGCATTAACTGTCTCGTGGAGTGAGCCGACGTCCTCAGTTTGAAGCGCGAAAACGGCTCCTAGTTTCCGACGCGACCCCAATAGGAGCGATTCGCCTTCAGTTCCATTGGCTGGCGCGCGTCCACAGGGCTCCCATTGGCCGCTGCGCCATGGCCTCCGACATCCCGAAGTGCACGCAGCAGACGACAAAGGGAGCGGACGAGCAGACGACACAGGGAGCGGACGAGCGGCTTGCATGCTTTCGCATTCACAACTCATAAGAAATACTTAGGTGTACCTCGAGCTTTTATTAGAGCGCAGCTCTTAGGCTGCCCGTTTCCGGCTTGAGCGGCGTCGCCGTCGGCGTAACCGCGCAGTGCATGATGGATAAATTTCACCTCCAACTATCGGCTAGCACCGAAACACTACTGATCTGCATACATTTCCTCATTTTTTATGCATTATTAATGCGAAATCATTAACTGTCTCGTGGAGCGAGCTGATGTCATCAGTTTGAAGCGCGAAAACGGCTCCTAGTTTCTGACGCGATCCCAATAGGAGCGATTCGCCTTCAGTTCCATTGGCTGGCGTGCGTCCACAGGGCTCCCATTGGCTGCTGCGCCATGGCCTCCGAGATCCCGAAGTGCGCGTGCGCTAGTACGCAGCAGACGACAGAGGGAGCGGACGAGCAGACGACACAGGGAGCGGACGAGCAGACGACACAGGGAGCGGACGAGCAGACGACACAGGGAGCGGACGAGCGGCTTGCATGCTTTGGCATTCACAACTCATAAGAAATACTTAGGTGTACCTCGAGCTTTTATTAGAGCGCAGCTCTTAGGCGCCCGTTTCCGGCTTGAGCGGCGTCGCCGTCGGCGTAACCGCGCAGTGCATGATGGATAAATTTCACCTCCAACTATCGGCTAGCACCGAAACACTACTGATCTGCATATATTTCCTCGTTTTTTTATGCATTATTAATGCGAAAGCATTAACTGTCTCGTGGAGCAAGTTGATGTCATCAGTTTGAAGCGCGAAAACGGCTCCTAGTTTCTGACGCGATCCCAATAGGAGCGATTCGCCTTCAGTTCCATTGGCTGGCGTGCGTCCACAGGGCTCCCATTGGTTGCGGCGCCATGGCCTCCGAGATCTCGAAGTGCGCGTGCGCTAGTACGCAGCAGACGACAAAGGGAGCAGACGAGCAGACGACACAGGGAGCGGACGAGCGGCTTGCATGCTTTCGCATTCACAACTCATAAGAAATACTTAGGTGTCCCTTGAGCTTTTATTAGAGCGCAGCTCTTAGGCACCCGCTTCCAGCTTGAGCGGCGTCGCCATCGGCGTAACTGCGCAGTGCATGATGGATAAATTTCACCGCTAAATTTAGCGGAAAAATTTACCCGCTAGATCTAGCGGAAAATTTTCCCCGCTAAATTTAGCGAAACATTTTGCCCGCTAAATTTAGCGGAAAAAATTCCCCGCTAAATTTAGCGGAAAAATTTCCCCGCTAAATCTAGCGGAAAATTTTCCCCTAAATGGGGGCGAGCGGGAGAGGAGGAGGGGCATAGCCCCCTCTACGTAGCTTCCCCTCCTCCTCCTCAAGAGCTGCACTCTAATTCGGCGTTACAGGAAGTTGTAAACGGCCTTCATTTTTTATTCTTTCCCCATGGGCGTGAAACAATTCCCACAGTGTCATAAATGATTGTTCCTCGTAGATAATGCATAGATTTCATCTTGCAAATACTGCAGAACCTTTAGCATGGATATACATGGATCGGACGAGTTCTGGGGCTACCCAACAGGTGGCAACAGCGAGTGTTTTCACTGCAAGCAGCCACAAGCACTCATAATGCATTTTGTCACACATAGACACAAATGTGCCAACCCTAAAAAGCTCCTTTAAAAAAAAGCTAGAAAAGTTCTTATAAAAAAAAAAAAAAAACTGGTTAGAGGTGAATTTTAGAGTATTTTTATTCTGTGAATCTGAACATCACGTTTGTTTTCTCCGAAGATGTAACTAAACGCGAGAAAACACGAAAAAACTCCCACCAGTCGATACGTCATTAAAGGATCCTTCGGCTGCCAAGCGCACGTCGCTTGTGCGGCCAAAGCATGCAATTGCATGCTTGCCAGGTATATTCCGCACTAACAACAATCGTGATGTATTTGTTTTACCTTTTTTTGAAAATAGCAAGAGTGAGAGTGCATAGCTTTGATAGGCGCTGAAGATGTGCATGGCGGAGATTCCGAAAACTAATTTTATGATGTCACACTCCGTAAAGGAAGGGCTTCAGTGGTACATTAAAAATGATTTTCTGCAGCCTCCATTGCACCAAATTGAAAAATAATCTCGATATTCGTGATCTTGAAGGCAAAAAGCCTTCAAGATCACGGGCTGCTGCCTTTCCGCGGTGCCGCTGCTCTCCAGAGCCAAAAAATAAAGACTAAAGACTAGACTAAAAAGAAGACTATTTAAGTGATCATACTCAAATACAAAACTGCTTCTGCCTCCCTTTAAGACTGGCTCACATATTTGTTACAAATTTTACATTTGTGACATCGCACTATAACAGCACTCAATCAATCAGTGGTATTGAATGAGCAGGCTGACAGACACGACGATTTGAGATAGCGTTCCAGCGACATTTGCCAACGGTTACGCAGGCTAGAAGAGATAACTCAGGATAAAGAAGACTATTTCTGCCTACCTCCTGGTTTCACGGTAGTTGACGTCAGAGCACCCAAGTTAAACAAAACCTTGGGGCAAAGTGACATAATGCAGTTTAGATTAAAAAAAAATTTGGGGGTTTTACGTGCCAAACCAACGAAGGGCATCTGGCATGCCTCAGCGGAGGACTGAGGATTAATTTGGACCACCTGGGGATCTTTTGACGTGCAACCAAAAGCTCGGTTACATGGCACCTTCTCCGCAATACATGGCTTGCATTGACGTCACGTCAGCCGCCATTGCTCCGTACCATGTTCTTGTGCCTGTACTTTTTGCAGCATACATTTGGCATCGTCGAACCTGTTTTTCTCCACAAGGCTTGCCCTGAAGAACAAATTCGATTTTGCGAGATGTATGCCGCAGAAGGTGAGGGCTCACGAGCATGGTACGGAGCAATGGCGGCTGCTACAGTGCCCTATGACGTCACATGCAAGGCATGTATAAGCCTCTGTCAGATTGCGGGCAACTTGGCCGGAATTCGAACCCACCACCTGGGGAGCCGTTTAGATAAAACTGGAGATTGTACGAACACCGGCACTGCTTCAATTCTAGTCAATTCTTCACGAGCAAATACAATGCCACAATGGTCATTTAAAAGACAAAAGAAAACAAAACAAAAACATGAGAGGGTGCAGCATTCTGAGGCACCATTCTAGAGCAGTGCTTGTCAAATGGGGGTCTGCAGACCCTTTGGGAACTCAGAAAGCCTTCTAGCATCCCCAAAGCCCTCGACCAAACAAAAAATTTTTTTTCTTTTTTAATTGATGTTATTTGGTTTGTGTACCCTATGAGTAGGGTTGATTGGTCTATGTTTCAGAGCTTCAAAGCTGGCTTTCATGCATTTAGTTCTCTTTATTTACCCTTGTCATTGTAACCGTCTATTATCCACCCTTTTCCCGGTGGGGGGTCCCCATCACTTTCACTGATCCAGATGGGTCCGCGAAACACCAGTGGTTGAGAACCACTGTTCTAGAGGGCCTGAAGTCTAATAAAAGACCTCTATGCATTGGTCGCCTTTCATGTGTTTTTCGAACCTCGTATACGATATCCCATTTTCTTTACAATTTCAGCGCAGAACGAGACTTGTTTCAAAAATAACGTCCTACCCGGACGTTCTTTTTACAAAGCAATGCGACGAACAGAGGTGTCTTGATTCAACTACCGACAGTTACGCAATGCGTGGAATTCTTCAGTTCATCCACAAACGGGACAACAAACACGCTCTCCGTTTTGCCTCGACGTAGTTCTCGGTTAAGATAAACACGGCATCGTTTTCGTGCTTACATTCTGTCACTTCGGCTTAGGCACGTCGGTGACATTTGCAACATACTAAAGTTAGAACAAGAAAAAAGAAGTGCTCTCCGACTTTTGTCGCAGAGCACATGTGGACTTGCCGTCGGCTTGTAAAAGAAGCCGAAGGCCTAAATGCCACTACCAACGTATTACATAGATAGTTTTTGAACGCAACTTGAAAGCCTAGTCCAAAGCGAGAACCAGTTTCTGGAGGACCGTTTCAACAGTGGACTGCAGCCTTCAAATTAGGTTTGGCAAAAGGACGCGGCTTCTCAGAAACTACGGCGTCAAACGCATCTTGCAGTTCAAGCTTAGCCGCTGTCGTTCGCTTGAAATTTAAGATGAATGTCGAAAAAATTAGGAAGATACCAGTGACCGGTGGCGAAGATAGCACATACCGAGTGTCAGACCGGACGTTGGTCTTTGGAGACGGCGCAGGACGGCGTTGACAAGTCCCGGTTTGGGGTTGATTTCGGTCAGATGGGAGACGTTCGGGCTTCGGCGACCTCCATCAGTTCGCAAACAAAAAAAATAAACGTGCCTCGTTATTTCTTTTTTTTTTTTTTTTTTCGAAGTTACTCGAACTTAGGACCGCAAGGCACTCAGGTCGAAACCCGGATCACATTTCTCTTATTCTCGAGCGTGCTAATTTAGCCGCGTTGCGACAAGCAACATTTGGTCGTAGTTTCGTATAACTACCCTTCTCGGATTAAAAACAAGCAAATAAATTAAATGTGTTAATAAATTGGACACTGTAAGTTAAATTGGACATTGAATAAATACTTTTAAGTTAAATTTTTATATTAAATAAGGTATGGCATTATTTACACTCAGGGGGGTAAAGGTGGGTGAGGAGGAGTGGCAAATCCCGTGCGCCCCGTGCGCCTAGAGCACTATATTTGACTATATAGACCTTTTCACCCTCCGCCGCATGGGCGCTGCCATCTTGAAATCACGTGATGCGGCCGCCATTAGGTTGCTTCAACTCGTCGCTCCGCTCTCCCGTCCGCGCCTTGGCGGATGCATTGAATTCGTGTTTTTTGTCGCGTTTCACCGCGTCTCTTGCCTTACTCCGTAAAGTGTCGTCCGATACTTATACTTACCATGTAATTGCATTACATCATTATGCGCGCAACTTCTGTAGTTAATTTTGTAACACGTTTTCACTATTTTCTACCGTCGGCGTGCGGGATACGTGTAAAAAGGCTTTATAGGAACAGGAATCAGCGTTAGCACTTGCGTACATTGAATACATATATGACTTGAAGAGAGCCCGAGGGTTCAAATACCAATAACTTATGAGAACTCAGGTTTGGTTACTCATAAGGGCGGAGCATTCGCAATAGGAAGCCCAATGTTATTATATATATGAGTGCGCATTTAGGGTCTCAAGGAAGGAAACAAAAATACTCAGCGTAATTAGCCAGGTCCTTTTCCTGAAAGCATGGTGTTTTGTAGTTACAACAGATCAAAAGCAGGTTCTTTGGATCACATCAGGAAACTTGTGTACAAGATGCGGGAACAAACGTTTGCTAGTTGGAATTATTTTTTTTATGCTAGAACTAATGGCATGTCAACATTAGGCAACTTGCTTGTTTGCAATATTACACCTATATTTGTTTTATGTTCTTAATCGCGTGTGCGATATAAGCATTCGCTTGATCGGTTTATTTATGAATTCCACGAAATTGTATATCGTGCTTGGTCCCACGTCCATATAGTCTTTCAGTTGCTTAAGTCATTTGTTTAAGATAATCATTCAGTTTCAATAAATTTATTTCAACACAATTATTGGGACTCCCCGCATAAGAAGCTGTCACAGACAGCTTGATAGTGCCCATGATTCACAAAATATGACGCCGAAGAGAATCCTTCTGCATGAAAATCACCCGAGTGCAGCCGGTTGTCGACGGCGAATAGGGATTTACTTTCAGTAGCTGGCGACGTCAAAATGTGCAGAGCGGATCGTTTTAAATCGGTGAACAGCTTTCTACACAGGTCCATTGGGCGGCGCCTGGCGTTCGACCTCAGCCGAACTTATCGGAGATCACTTCTTTTGCGCTCTTCAATTTCATTCGGCAAATTTTACGGAAGATGAATATCAGACTTTATTTAAAATCTGGCATTCACTAATCTCACCATTCTCATACCTTGAGAACGTTGTAAGCAAATGTCCATATAACAAAAAGTTTATTTCATAAGACCAATATTTTGAAATGCTGTTAATGAGTACTTTAGTTAAAGAAATTTTCTAGTCCTATACTCTGTTTCATACTTAGCGTGCAACGCTGTCACAGCTACTGGCGCGATTGCGTGGCTTCATCTATGGTTTTGTTTGCGCGAGAACGCGTGCAAATGATCAACGAGATCAAGCCCCACGCTCGCGCCAGTAGCTTTGACAGCGTTGCACGCTAAGTATGAAACAGAGTATAGGTTGGTTTATCAAAATATTTCTCGAGAGCTTAATTTTTTTAAATAAAACAGGCCGAGACGATATCACTTCTTTTTTTTTTTTCTTTTATATTACCTGCGTGATTATATGAATCTTTTCTAGTCATTATAGGAGACTTTTCCAGCTTCAAAATTAGAAAAGGGTGGTGTACGGAAACCAAACATCGAACAGTAAACTTGTCAGTTCATCTGTTCTTGGTGATTCAGCAGATTGTTAATTATGTTGTCGACCTGCTTTTTCACTAAGCACTCATGCAATATAGTCTGTTGCAATCTAAGGTTAGCAGTAGCAGCTCTGACTTGAGCACGAGCTATCTACCTTCCGTACCGCTCGGTGCACACACAGCGGCGGCAGGCAACGAGCGCACGCTGCAGGCGGAGCTTGTCCCGCTCTTTATTTTTTATTTTTTCTGGAAATTAGTGTTTGCGGGTTCGGCCGTGTACAATGGTACTCCTCACTGTGCATCAGCGCAGTTGTTTCACCGCCGAACCTGGCCGAAATTAACGATGGACGGAATCAGACGCATATAGTGTTCGTAAAAAAGATCGCAATTTAGGCTCGAAACCACTGCGTGGTTTGTCAAGTGGCTCAATACTATTGTTTCATTCGCTGTGTGCTACAAGGAAGAAATTTATATCGCAAAATTAAGCGAAAATGGCATGAAACAGCAGCACAATCGCGTGCACGTTGAAACCGAAACCGACCAAATTGAAGCAACCTAATGGTGGCGAATACGCCAGCGCCCTCTACCCGCCGGTCAGGCAACTACTGAAATGAAAAGGTCTATAGCTCCTTCGGAGCCATAGAGATCATATACTAACTCTAGAGGAAAAGGTCCGCCATTTTCCCATGCATTCTGGCTGCCGCAAGCGGCGGAGCATGTAGGCAGACCCTCGGGGTCCCACACATGGTTACCATGGCAACCGAAGCCCCGCTGTCCCCGATCGCACCTCCGGAAAGGGAGATACCATTTGTTCTGCGAAGTTTCGTCGACAGCATTCGATTTCACGAATATAATTATATCATCAGAGCAGTTTCATGAACTTCAACAATCCACGAACTTACCGGTGGAAAGATATTCGCGTTTCTTTCGAAGCTTTCTTTTTGCATAGCGCGCAGATGTACGGCCTCCCGTCAACACTAAACTAAACCAGATAACCGGCTTCGCGGGTGGCCGCGCCCCAGGAATACGAAACCGCGCAACCACCATATTTTCCGAGATTTCGACAGAAGGGATGTTAATGCAGCGTAATGAGTATATTGCCTTTTATAAGCGTTAGAATAGCTCAGAATTTAGTTTACACACGCATCCGATATTATTAAAACTTTGATAAAGTGTTTAGTGCTTTACTAACTTCACGACAGACTAGTTTTGAAAAGTGTGAACTCGCCGTTTATTTTTTAATCAGCCGTGTTGCGTCGATCTCCATGTATTCTCCCATAGGGCGGGTTGCCACCTGGAACCCTGAGTACCACGTGACTCGCGCCGAGCTGCTCTGTCGGCCATGTTGTCGGCAAAACACGCGGATCAAAGGATTGCGCTACTCTGCTCCGTAGGAGCTATATAGTGCTCTACGTGCGCCGACAAGTGCTGGGTCCCGAGTGAAAGATCGCGAAATCTCTATGGAAAGAAAGCGACAGAACACGAGAGAAAGAAACCAATGTTGCCAGCTGAAGGAGGACAGTCGCAATGGTAATCGCGAAGACTGAAAACTCTCAGCAAAATAAACAGTAATAATTTAACGGTTTAAACTAAATTCTGAGATATTCTAACGCTTATAAAAGGCAATATACTCATTACGCTGCATTAACTTCCCTTCTGTCGAAATCTCGAAAATCTGGTGGTTGCGCGGTTTCGTATTCCGCGCTATGGAAAAAGAAAGCTTCGAAAGGAACGCGAATACCTTTCCACCGGTAAGTTCGTGGATTTGTTGAAGTTCGTGAAATCGAATGCTGGTATTGATGGGACTCCCTTTCCGGGGGTGCGATCGGGGACAGCGGTGCTTTGGTTGCCACGGTAACCATGTGTGGGACCCCGAGGGTCTGCCTGCATGCTCCGCCGCTTGCGGCAGCCAGAATGCATGGGAAAATGGCGGACCTTTTCCTCTATTTACACTATAGGAGCTTTTTTTCTTTTTTTTTATGAGCCAAATTTAGGAACCGAAACTAAGCGGTCATATTATGCGAAACGAAACAATAGCCGCCGTATTCATAAACATTCCCCTACTCGACTCCAAACTCGACTCGACTTGAGTGGAGTATGGACGCGCGACTCCACTCGAAGTGCCATTGGTATTCACTGACGAGAATCGGCACTCGCTCGAACTCGAGATTCCGTTCCCTACTCCAACAAGCTTGAGGACGTCTGGAAGCGAGATTATAGCCAAACATTTTATTCAAAACACCATTCTCACGTGAAAAATAAATATATTCGTTCGTGTTATCTAAAAACGTGTACCATACAAACATCGAATCAGTGAACTACGAAGTTTTATTAAGGCAGCTTAAAGTTTAGACGTGTTTGAGCGATAAAAAAGGTTAGACAGACGCAGACGACGTTGCGAGCAGACGACGTTGCAAAGGAGCAGACGACGCTCAGATAGGGGGGTCGCGATCAGCCAATCAGGGCTCGGCGTTCTGACGTCACCGCTACCCCCTGCGCAAGAAGCAGACGAACTTGCCCTCCGCATAGCTTCATGCGGCTATTATTGGCTTATGCATCAAATTTTAGATAAATTTGATGGAAATGGTTACAAATGGCTACAAATGGCCATTAGTGACTAGTGTTGATATTTATGGGTGTTTTAGTGTTTACTAACTGGAATGACTTTAAGTGGCTATTGTTGGCTATTAGCATCTATTTCTGACCAGACTGGCTTCAAATGGCTAGCAATGGCTATTAGTGAGTATAATTGACAATCATGTGCTATTTCAGTGTTTATGAATGAAAATGTCCACAAGTGGCTATTACTGGCTATAAGCACTTATTTTTATTGCAATTGCAAGATTTGGCTACAAATGGCTATTAGTGACAAGTGTTGATAGTTATGAGCGATTTTTGTGTTCACCATTGCAATGGCTTTAAGTGGCTATTGTTGGCTATTAGTATCTATTTCTGACCAGATTGGCTTCAAATGGCTAGCAATGGCTAATTAGCCCCGTGCGCGACCGAAAGCGTCGCTGTGGTCGGCCTTCCACGATTGGCCAAACGCTGACTATGACGTCGGAAAGGGGATTTATCATCGACGGAAATAAGAGGAATGAAAGAACTTTAATTTTGACGGTGTTGGCAGTGTTCCTTTGAGAGCGCAATGATTTCAAGCTTCCACCATGCTAATAACAAACACCATCGAACTTGTTGTTTGCAAGGTAATGACGTCACAAGGGGGAACCGCAGGAGGGCGCCACCAAAACTTCTCGCCGCTAATAGTAAGTGTAATTGACAATTATGGGCTATTTCAGTGTTTTTGGGTGAAACTGGCTACAAGTGGCTATTACTGGCTATAAGCATTTAGATTGGCTTAAAATTGCTACAAATGGCTAGTAGTGACTAGTGTTGATATTTATAAGCAGGTTTTATATTTACTAACTGGAATGGCTTTTAGTGGCTAATGTTGGCTATTAGCATCTATTTCTGGCCAGATTCGCCTCAAATGGGTTGCAATCGCTATTATTGAGTATAATTGACAATTATGTGCTTTTTCAGTGTTTTTGGATGAAACTGGCTACAAGTGGCTATTACTGGCTATAAGCATTAAGGTTGGCATAAAATTTCTACAAATGGCTAGTTGTGGCTAGAGCTGTGGCTAGTGTTGATATTTACAAGCAGGTTTTATGTTTACTAACTGGAATGGCTTTTAGTGGCTATTGTTGGATATTAGCATCTATTTCTGGCCAGATTCTCCTCAAATGGCTTGCAATGGCTATTAGTGAGTATAATCGACAATTACTGTGTTTTTAGATGAAACTGGCTACAAGTGGCTATTACTGGTTATAAGCATTTAGATTGACTTGAAATTGCTGCAAATGGCTAGTTGTGGCTAGTGTTGATATTTATAAGCAGGTTTTATGTTTACTAACTGGAATGGCTTATAGTGGCTATTGTTGGCTATTAGCATCTATTTCTGGCCAGATTCGCCTCAAATGGATTGCAATCGCTATTATTGAGTATAATTGACAATTATGTGCTTTTTCAGTGTTTTTGGATGAAACTGGCTACAAGTGGCTATTACTGGCTATAAGCATTAAGGTTGGCATAAAATTACTACAAATGGCTAGTTGTGGCTAGAGCCACTAAATAAGCTGCGCTTAGAGTATCGGCACTCCGTCCCCCGACATTGTTGTGGGCGCCGCCATTTTGGCTCGTATGCAGAGCAGACGCAACTGCCCATCGTCATGATTCAAAAGTGCTACTTCCTCAGCATTAGATTCAGTGTTGGGAAGGTCATGTAATATTGCTTTGCTCTGTCCGGAACTGTTTAAACATTTGTGGAGAACGGAAAAGCGTTTCCTGTGATTTCAGATAAAACTTCAAATAACTGGCAACCATGATTTTAAGACACAATATGGCCAAGTGTCGTTACTCTGAAGTGTAGCTTATTTAGTGGCATAGTTGTGGCTAGTCTTGATATTTACAAGCAGGTTTTATGTTTACTAACTGGAATGGCTTTTAGTGGCTATTGTTGGATATTAGCATCTATTTCTGGCCAGATTCTCCTCAAATGGCTTGCAATGGCTATTAGTGAGTATAATCGACAATTATGTGCTATTTCAGTGTTTTTAGATGAAACTGGCTACAAGTGGCTATTACTGGTTATAAGCATTTAGATTGACTTAAAATTGCTGCAAATGGCTAGTTGTGGCTAGTGTTGATATTTATAAGCAGGTTTTATGTTTACTAACTGGAATGGCTTATAGTGGCTATTGTTGGCTATTAGCATCTATTTCTGGCAAGATTCGCCTCAAATGGCTTGCAATGGCTATTAGTGAGTATAATTGACAATTATTTGCTATTTCAGTGTTTTTGGATGAAACTGGCTAGAAGTGGCTGTTACTGGCTATAAGCGTTTAGATTGGCTTAAAATTGCTACAAATGGCTAGTTGTGGCTAGTGTTGATATTTATATGCAGGTTTTATGTTTACTAACTGGAATGGCTTTTAGGGGCTATTGTTGGCTATTAGCATTTATCTCTGGCCAGATTCATCTCAAATGGCTTGCAATGACTATTAACGAGTATAATAGACCCTTTCCGAAATTCAGTGCCATCTGGTGGTTTCTAAAGCAGTTTAGGTTTTGCCATATCAATGGCGGAAATTAACTTGTATCGGCACCGTCACTTTCGCAAGTCAACGGCACGCGAGGAATTGTTCAGTGTGAGTTCTTTCTCAATCACTTTCAGTTCGATGGTGACCAAGAACCCGCATTCTGAACAAAGCTACAACCCACTCAGATGCCTCGAGAAAATTCTATACACCAAAGTGCTTCAAAGCCGATTGTGTACCGCCCACAGATTGACTGAATCTGAGTTATTAGAAATAAACGCTTACGTAGCTCTTGTGTTCGTCCCGTCGTCGCGTCGTACTGACCCGTCAGTATTGACCCGTCGTACTGACCCGTACGACGCGACCTACATCGTGTCGTACTGACCCCCCGAATGTACAGGCCTCGCAACATTCGCTTCGGAGCATCTTCAACATCTTCCTTTATCAGTCACTAGAAGGCCGCCATTGGTATGGCACAGATGCCGTTCCACAGATGATGATAGTGATCAAAGTGGCCAGACTGAATTTCGGAAAGGGTCTATTGACAATTCTCTGCTATTTCACTGTTTATGAACGAAATTGGCTTCAAGTGACTATTATTGACTATAAGCATTTATTCTTTATTAAATTGGCTTGAAATAGCTACAAATGGCTATTAGTGGCTAGTCTTGATAGTTATGAGCAATTTTAGTGTTTACTAACTGGACTGGCTTTTAGTAGCTGTTGTTGGCTATTATTATTCATTTTTGACCAGATTGGCTTCAATGGGCTAGCAATGGTGATAGCAAGTATAATTGTGGATATTCATGAATAGCCATTCATAGCCATTCAATGGATATTCACGAATAGCCATTCATAGCCATTTGAAGCAAGTCTGATAAAAAATAGATGGTAATAGCCAAAACTAGCCACATGAAGCCATTTTAGTTTGTAGACAAAGAAATAGCTGCTAATTATAAATACTAGTCACTTGAAGCCATTTGTAGCCAATTCAAGCCACCCAGGTGAGGAACAGGTGATTATAGCCAATAATAGCCAATCCAAGCCAACCGAGTCAAGAATAGATGCCTATAGCCAATAATATCCAGTTGAAGTCATTCAAATCTATACACACTCCAATTGCATAAATTGTAAATAATAGTTGCTGATAGCCATGTAAAGCCATTTCAAGCCAATCTAATAAAAATAGATGCTAATGGCCAATAATAGCCATTTGCAGTCATTTTCAATCATGATCACCGAAATAGCAAAGAATTGTCAACTATATTCACGAATAGCCATTCAAAGCCATTTGAAGCAAGTCTGGTCAAAAATAGATGGCAATAGCCAAAACTAGCCACATGAAGCCATTTCAGTTTGTAGACAAAGAAATAGCTGCTAATTATAAATACTAGTCACTTTAAGCCATTTGTAGCCAATTCAAGCCACCCAGGTCAGGAACAAGTGATTATAGCCAATAATAGCCAATCCAAGCCAACCGAGTCAAGAATAGATGCCTATAGCCAATAATATCCAGTTGAAGTCATTCAAATATATACACACTCCAATTGCATAAATTGTAAATAATAGTTGCTGATAGCCATGTATAGCCATTTCAAGCCAATCTAATAAAAATAGATGCTAATAGCCAATAATAGCCATTTGCAGTCATTTTCAATCATAATCACCGAAATAGCAAAGAATTGTCAACTATAGTCACGAATAGCCATTCATAGCCATTTGAAGCAAGTCTGATAAAAAAAAATAGATGGTAATAGCCAAAGCTAGCCACGTGAAGCTATTTCAGTTCGTAGACAAAGAAATAGCTGCTATACTTCGTCTCACCTTAGCATGGGCTAACTGCGAAGGCTGTGCAAGCGCGAGCGGCCAGCCTTGACTGCCTTGACTGGAGCACTCGCTGCACGAGCGCCCGTGCAGCCGCCGAGGCTTCAGCCAAAGCAACTATAAGCTCGCGCTTTTAGCATGCGCGGCTAACAATAGTCCATGCTAAGGTGAGACGAAGTATAATTATAAATACTAGTCACTTTAAGCCATTTCTAGCCAATTCAAGCCACCCAGGTCAGGAACAGATGATTATAGCCAATATTAGCCAATCCAAGCCAACCAAGGGAAGAATAGATGCCTATAGCCAATATTTTCCAGTTGAAGGCATTCAAATCTATACACACTGCAATTGCACAAATTGCCAATAATAGTTGCTGATAGACATCTATAGCCATTTCAAGCCGATTTGGCCAAGAACTGCCCCTAGCCAATAAAAGTAGACACTTGAATCCATTCATATTCAAAACATTATGAATTCTATGCCACTAATTGTCACTAATGTTCATTCTGAAGCGATTTAAGGTGATATTGTTAAGATGATATGCTACTGCTAACAATAGCCACTTGAAGCCATTTTCATTATAAGTATAGAATAGCAGAATATTGCGACCAATAAGCACTGATAGTCATTTTTTTGGCAATTCGAGCCAACCAGGTCAATAACAGATGCCTATAGCTAATAATAGCCATTGGAAGCCAACTCAGCCTGCATAAAATCAAATAAGTCGAAATAGTGACTGATCGTCATTGATAGTCACTAAAGTCATTTGGACCCCAAATCGGCCATATAATTTATAAACATGATAATATAGCCAATAATAGCCATATAAAGCCAAATCAGTCTGGACACAATCAGGTAAGTCGAAATAGTTACTAATAGCCATTGATAGTCACTAGAAGTCGTTTGCACCCCGAATCTGCCATATAAATAAAACAAAATATGATTGTATAGCCAATAGTAGCCATTGGAAGCCAACTGAGCCCGTACACAGTCAAATAACTCAAAATTGTGACCAATAGTCATTAATTGTAGAAGTCATTTGAACTCCGGATCTGCCATATAATTTTTGAACATGATCATATAGCCAATAATAGCCATATGAAGCCAACTCAGTCTTCACACAATCAAATAACTCGAAATAGGGACTGATAGTCATTGACAGTCACTAGAAGTCATTTGGATTCCAAATCTGCCATATAATTATAAATAATATTGTATAGCCAATGATATCCATTGGAAGCCAACTCAGCCTGCATAAAATCAAATAAGTCGAATTAGTGACTAAGAGTGATTGATAGTTAGTCACTATAGTAGGTTACAAGTCAAGAAGGTAGCGGAAAATGCCCCTCAAAGGGAATCATATATCCCTCCGCCCCCTCCGCATCCAATAGCGTCCCATCGTTTCCGTGACGTCGCGGCCAACGCGCGAGGAGGGTCTTGAATTTCTGTACATATTTGCTTTATCTTTCGACTTTGACTTAGCATTGTGGAAGCCAGGAGAGGGAGATTAGAGTCTTCTCTTTCCGATGCAAACAAAGACGACTTTCGGGGATTAGCGTCCCCCTCCGATTGATACAAAGGCTGCTTTCAGGGGCTCGGATCCCTCTCCGATGAATACAAAGGTCGCTTTCTTAAAACGTGGGGGTCGGAGACAAGTTGCCACCACTCTGTGGCCATTATCTATTCATTGAAGCGGAACAAGGAGTGTTTCCAGTGAACTCTTCTTTCGATTGCGGAGGGATTTGAAACCGGCGCACCACGCTTGTGGGAGGAGCTTCTCCTACCTTCTTTACTTGTAACCGACTATAGAAGTCATTTGGACCCCAAATCCGCCATATAATTTACAAACATAATCATATAGCCAATAATAGCCATATTAGGCCAACTCAGTCTGTACACATTCAGGTAAGTCGAAATCGTGACTAATAACCATTGATAGTCACTAGAAGTCATTTGGACCACGAATCTGCCATATAAATAAAAAATATGATTGCATAGCCAATAATAGCCATTGAAAGCCAACTCAGCCCGCACACAATTAAATTACTCGAAATTGTGACCAATAGTCATTAATAGTCAGTATAAGTAATTTGAACTCCGAATCTGCCACATAATTTATAAATATAATCACATAGCCAATAATAGCCATATGAAGCCAACTCAGTCTTCGCACAATCAAATAACTCGAAATAGGGACTGATAATCATGGACAATCACTAGAAGTCATTTGGACCCCAAATCTGCCATATAATTATAAATATGAATGTATAGACAATAGTAGCCATTGGCAGAGCCGTATATTAGGAGAGTTTGGACAATAGGCGGAGCAAAGGCCGCCGCCAGCGCTGAATATTCCCCCCACGCTTAGAGCGTAAACTAAATTTGTGACACAGCGTCGACCAATCAGGAGACCTCTACTCCATCTCACAAATGTCGACAGTGAAGACAAAGGCACAGGCGCGTGAGCCTAGCTCAGCGAAGCGCTATTGTTTGTACGAGACCTCGTGCATAGGAGGCACTTTCCAAAGACGCGCTCGTGCCCATGCCTTTGTCTGCACTGCTAGAACAGCGTCCTGAGACTGGCTGAAAGAAAGCAGTGCAAAGGGTGGGGTGCGCGAGCGTCTTGAGACGCGGAGTTCCGCTCGGCACGGCTCAAATTATACTTCGTTTCACTTTACCTGCGAGCGAAGCCAAAGCTAGAAGCGCGAGACCAGCGCTTTTTGCATTTCTCCCCAGCTCGCGCGCTCGAGCAAAGCCTGAACGCACGGAGCTTCTGTGCTCGCGCTTCCAGTTTTGCCTTCGCTCGCACATAAGGTGAAACGAAGTATAGTCTTGGCACAAATTTAGAGCACGCGACCACCGCTAGGGGCTGTTTCGCGGCCTGTGGTTGGCCCGAGATGCTCGCCTATTCAAACCAATGTATGGCCAAACTCTCTCAATAAACGGCTCTGGCCATTGGAAGCCAACTCAGCCTGCACACAAGAAATAAGTCGAAATAGTGACTGACAGTGATTGTTAGTCACGGAAGTCATTTGGACCCCAAATCTGCCATATAATTTATAAACATGATCACATAGCCAATAATAGCCATATGAAGCCAACTCAGTCTGCGCACAATCAAATAACTCAAAATAGTGACCAATAGTCGTTAAAAAGTAAAAAACAAAAACAAATTAGTCGTTAGTTGTTTATACAGCAGGAGTTTAGTCTGCCAGAACATGGCGACATTGTTACCCACTGTAGATAAGCAATTTAGCCAGTGCAGTACGACTGCTAGCCTGGGGTCTTTAACGTGCACCACGCAGTAGTGATACACGACCGCACGCCGGTACGATGCTCATCCAGATCGAAACGGGCAGGGGTGGGGATTGAACCCAGGATCGCTGGGTTCTGCAGCGCGAGCTTTCGCTCCACGTGCTCCGAGCTGGTGTGCGCTAGACCACTCGGCCACCGATCCCCCCGTTAAAAAGTAAACATTTCGGCAAAATCTGCCTGGTTAGGTGAGTATTAAGAAAAGAAAACTGAACGTACTCTAACCAACTGGTTTGAATTGCCCGTCGTTTCGCGGCCTGCTCGGACGCTTGTTCACGGGTGACTTATTTGGCTAGGTGTTCGTCTTTCTCTTCTTCTCCTTGTCGCTGCCGTTAGAATCGTCTTCTTCTCTTTGTGTCTCCTCGAAGTCCGTGAATATAGCTGCTTGGGAGGGTATCGATCGACCGGACATCTAGCAAAGGTTTCGTCGAAAACCTTTCTTCGACTGTCCCACCGAGATCCTTGTGTTGGCGAAAGGAAGAAAATTCAATTTTACAACTGTGCATCCTCCCCTGGCATTGATTGCAGCTTCCGTTGAAGAGGGCTTACAGAAGCTAGACTTTGACGTCCGCGAGGAAGCGCGCTTAAAAGCCATTGGTATACTATCGAAGATAAACCCAAGGAGACATCTGAACTACAACGCTGAAGAAAAATCCGCCATCAGAAAGCTAAGGGAAGATAACAACATCGTGATCCTACCAGCTGAAAAAGGAAATACCACCGTGCTGTTAGACCGTGCAGACTACGAAAAGAAGGTGCACGAACTTCTGAACACGGATGACTATACAAGACACTACGGAAGGACCCAACATCAAAAGTTCAAGCAGTCCTAAACAAGACACTTTTTTCTATCTTCGGAAAATATCCAGAATCTCGGGCCCTCTACCTCAACCTCATCTGCTGGAACGGCTCAACACCTGCGTTCTACGGCTTACCAAAAATTCACAAACCAGGAATCCCTCTTCGTCCAATAGTCGACTTCACGACGTCACCACTACGGGCTTTGTCTAACCATCTCCATCGTCTGCTTCTTCCACTCATGGGAAAGACAAGCACGCATGTTGAAAACACTGCCCACTTCATTGAACTATAGCTTCGAACTTACAAGTGAACGACGACGAGAGTCTTGTTTCTTTTGATGTAGTGTCCCTATTTACAAGCATCCCCATTCAGCTCGCAGTGTCCGTCATCAGATCGGCACTTACATCAGATACAACTCTCCCTGAAAGAACCCAGCTATATCCGTGAACGAAATCTGCCGCCTACTAGAACTGTGCCTGACAAACACCTACAGGGTGTCACAAAAGAAAATTTACACGGTCTTTTTTACCGCAAAAATAAACTAGGCATCGCCGAACGCTCATTCTTCGCCCAAAGGTAGCGCTAGAGGTCACAACCAGATGCCAAAGTTTCAGCCCGACCCGATAACTTAATCAAAAGTTAAAAGTGATTTTCTGAAAATTTCAATGGGAAAATGGCGGCCGACGGAGTTTTCGAACACATGGGGCTCTATGGCACCAGAAACCGAAAACGGGCGAAAATGGGCTCCATTTTCCCATTGAAATTTTCAGAAAATCACTTATAACTTTTGATTCAGTTATCAGATCGGGCTGAAACTCTGGCATCTGGTTGTGACCTCTAGCTCTACCTTTGGGCGGAGAATGAGCGTTCGGCGATGCCTAGTTTAGTATTGCGGTAAAAAAGAGCGTGTAAATTTTCTTTTGTGACACCCTGTACTTCTCTTTCGCTGGTAGTTTCTACAAGCAAAGTAGTGGCACCGCCATGGGAGCTGCTGTGTCCGTCACAGTAGCCAACCTCACAATGGAAGCCATCGAGAAAAAGGCATTAAGTACGTTCCTTCCGACACCCACTATGTTTCTTCGCTACGTTGACGATTGCTTCTGCGTCGTGAAAACCAGCAAAGTTGACCGCCTACACATACACCTTAATTCAATCGAACCAAATATTCAATTTACAGTAGAACATGAATCTAACGGTTGCATTCTATTTCTGGATGTTTCTGTGAAAAAATTAGGCAACCTTTTAACATTTCAGGTGTATAGACGCTTTACAGCAGCTGTGCATGGGCGCCGCCATAACTGACCTTCAGTTTTTGTTCCCTCTTATTCCATTCGCTTGACTTCATCATTTCCACAGCAGGACAGGTTATTGCCATTTTAAGTGTTACTGGGTCCTTCCCCCCAGCATAGGCCGTTGTGGAGACTCGTCAACGCCCGCTTCAGTGGCTCGGCATCTCGGTAAGACAAGAGAAGGGCGGCTATGGCGGCTCAATCTGGCGCGTGTGTAAAGCGTCTATAGAAAACCAACGCACACCGGACGATACCTAAATTTTTTATCAGACCACCCCACATCTCACAAATCTTCAGTAGTTTCGGCACTATTTCGACGTGCCATCGCGGTGTGCTCCACAGATAAGGCACTTAAAGAGGAAGTTGACATTATAAAACGGGACCTTCGAAAAAACGCATACCCAACAAGATTCGTAAACAAAATCTACAAGAAACTTCACCTCCCATCGGCAGCCGAGAAAACCCTTCCCCCCAGCCGCATGTGCGTCCCGTACCTCAGAGGCACGAGCGAAGTTCTCACCCGTGCTCTCAGACCATACGGCATAGCAGTGACACACAAGCCCGTCTCGACCATTGGCCATCATCCTCCTCTTCCAAAAGATCGTCATCCAAAAGAAAAAGCCCAATGCCTTGTTTATCGCATTCCTTGCGCCGACTGCAACGCCTCATATGTCGGAGAAACCAAGAACTTCACCGAACGTCTTCGCAGACACAAATATGATGTCAAAAAGAAGGACGTGCAGGGAAACGCTCTAGCGGAACATGCAGAAAAGAACAACCACGTCATCGACTTCGACAGCAGTTCCGTCCTAGACACCGAAAGAAACTGAAAAAAAAAACGACTCTATTTAGAGTCCTGGCATATCCAGCATACCAAGAACAACCTGAACCGGTCGATCGGTACCCTCCCAAGCAGCTATATTCACGGACTTCAAGGAGTCACAAAGAGAAGACGATTCTAACGGCAGCGAGTGCGACAAGGAGAAGAAGAGAAAGACGAACACCCAGCCAAATAAGTCACCCGTGAACAAGCGTCCGAGCAGGCCGCGAAACGTCGGGCAATTCAAACCAGTTGGTTAGAGTACGTTCAGTTTTCTTTTCTTAATAGTCATTAAAAGTAACTAGAAGTCATTTGAACAAAATATCTGCCATATCAAATTTTGATCAAAAAGCCAAAATTAGCCATTGAAAGCCAACTCAGTCCGCGCGCAATCAAATAACTCAAAATAGTTTTAAATAGTCATTGATAGTCATTAAAAGTCATTTGGAACAGAAATCCGCCATATAATTAGGAAATAAAATCAAATATCAAATAATAGTTATTCAAATCCAATCTGAGACATAACTTTACATATATCACCAAATGGTCACTAATGGTCATTAAAGTCTATCACAAGTGGAACTACCTAATAAACAGCTGCTTGGTCTATATGCCCAGAAATAGCTTAGGATATTGGCCCAGAGCCATTAATAGCTCTTGGAAGGCAATCTAGTTTATACTCGTCAAAATAACTCAGAAGTACAATCCAATAGACATTGCAGTCTTTAGAGGCTAACCAGGCCCCCAAAACGACAGATAATACTGAACCGGACACCATTTCTACTTCCTTATTTATACTAGCTGTTCGTTAAACAGCCAGTGTAGCATTTACTGGCTGTAATTACTGCGTCGTGTAGCATTTCCAGCCTCATTGGAAGTGAATCTCATATCATTTAAAATAATGACCCATGCAGCAATTACATATTTGAATTGCTGTGCTTTATTTCTAACTGCAAAGAGCCAGTTACCATAGCCTTTAGAGTGGTCCATAAACAGTCAACTTACTAGAAAGTGACTAATTGCCAGTAGGCCATTTGTACCAGTTGTAATACATAGGTCCATATAATCTAAATACTTACTGCTAATATGAAGCGCACCTCATTATTAGAAATACCGTGTATCAGCTCTTGCTCAATTGAAATCCGCACCCCGATTTGCCATATATTCACAATTCCTGATAGTGTGAAGAGAAAACATAGTGTAGTGAATGACTGTCATCCTTCTAATTTCGAGCTCATAGTTTACCATCCCACACCGAGAGATGGCAGCACTTCTGTGTCTCCCGACAACCCTATGCATTTTGGCTCGAGTTTCCAGTATTGGTAGTCAATGGTATTTGGTACAGGGCTCCAAGATAGTTCCGATAAGCGCACATTCCTGTTTATCTCAGTTTCGCTTCACATAAATTTAACTAATTTATAGAAAAAAAAGTTTGCTCTTGTTTTAATGGCATCCAGTTTCGTTTTAGTTTAGCAACAAAATGCGTCAAATTAATTAAGAAAAGGTGTGTTCAATATATATATATATATCGTCAGTAGCTGCGCTGCGGAAACGAGAACAAAACATATCTATGCTTTAATTTCGTTTTGCGATATTGACGTTTTATTGCAAACACCGATCTAAGCAAATTTAGCGGTCATACAGGTGCTCAGACACAGTACCAAAGTGCAGTACTTACATGTGAAGTCAATCAACCGGCACGCACTGTGACACCGTGACGGTAGCACGCACGCACCGTATTCGCAAACTGCCCATTCCGCACGCCCGAACGTACTGCTCGAACGACCGAGTTCAAGAAAACAGAGGCAGTGAAGGGCGGTCTAAAGATGTCTAATAGAAAAAAAAAAAAGGAGATAGAAGAAAACGGGTGACATGCTGCTTTTAAAAAAACATACACAAAAAAAAAAAAAAAACCTTCAAGCAGCGTCCACGGTTCTGGGCTGTCTGGGCGATTGATGACCGACGCCAGTGACGGTCACGCTCGTCGCGGCTTCGCCTCTTGGCACCTCCAGATTTTGTCATCGCGGAACACACCCCGACAGCCGTCGTCATTTTTTAACACTTTGATGCTTATGTTTGCTTTTTTTCTTGAGTAATATTGCAAGAAACACACACACACGCACACACAAATAGCTTTTAGCCTCTTGGCATAGTCAGATATACCCCGTTTCACCTAATGGTGTTCAACGATGGACGCTACCGGCTACCCACGCCAATCCATAGCTCGCGTCCTGTCACGTGATTTCGCGCTCCCCGCGTGGCACCGCCCAACCGGAAGGGCACATGACACCCTCGTAGCGTCCTTTGCGTTCCATAGTGTAGGGTGTTTTCACATGACGTCAATCCGCCACTTTTGTTAGTCTTTTTTTTCTTTTTTTTTACAAGTTTTGAATGATTACATTGCGACATCTTGATGAGAAGTCAGCGTGGTAACACTTACAAGCCTCTGCGTACTACGCATTTGGTGGGTTATGTAAATCCTTGGAATGACCGCCTTTAGCGCACGCCAGGCAGCTAACAACAAAATGGTGGACGAAATTCACGCCACCGCGCCGACGCCAAGTCGTGCTGCGCATAGACGGGAAATATTTTTGTTTGTTTTATTATTATTGAGCTGTCTCCATGTGACAGGATCGTCATACAAAAAAAGAAAGAAAAAAAACACGCCTCAAGGGCTGTCCAAGCAGGACACTTCAAGCACGCGCGAAGCGACACTTCTCCGCCATATGAAGTGCGGCGATCCCCTTCCTTCCATCCCTTGGCGGGGGAAATGCTTTCCTACGCCACGTCAGCTTGCCCAGTTGAAAATTCTCATTAGATTCCAATTGGAATTTCCAATTGATACCAGTTAGGTTTTCGGACATGGTCACCGCAATGGGAACCAATGGGAACCATCTGGAACCCATTAAGTTTCCAACTGGAATTTTTTTTTCCAATTGGTGAACCCATTGGCCAGTGTGCAGTGTTGGGAAGTACTTGAAGTACATTGTACTTAAAGTACTACTTCAAGTAGGTTTAGGAAACTTGTACCTTACTTGAAGTACATTCTCTGAGTATGTACTTGTACTTTACCTAAAGTATTTTTCGGGTACTTTTTGAGGAAAGTACAATTCCCGACTTTAAAGTACAGTCCCCAAATTTGGTTTTGTTAAATTTGTATCACGAAATGATGTTTTGTCAACTCCGAAGAAATACTGGGAGGGATATTCTCCTCTCACCAGAAACATGAACAGACGCATCTCTCCCCGTACGAAAATGTCAGATACAGGCCGGAATGAAAAATGCCGGTTCCGCCTAGACCCAAAATTGGGGCCCCAGTTTGTATCCAGCCTGGAACCGCGCATTTCCAGCCCCAATTTAGGCCCAGGCGGTGAACCGCCGAAATTCCCGCTGCGCTCACCACTGGACTCTACAAAAGAATTTCGTGCTATGCCCTTAACCGTTATGGCGCACCGTGCATTCACGAGGGCGCCCATCAAACCACTCAGCCAGCTTGGCTGCGAGGCAGCTACGCAGCTGCCTCGCCTCAGACACGATCACATGGTCGTGTCGCCGCGGGGTCGATCGGGATCTCGAATTCGGCTCCCGACGTGCCGCTTTCTCTCCTAGCCACTGGATGGCGCTGCAGGCGCCCCATGGCGGGCGAGGAGAAACCTCCTCGCCCATCGATCGAGAGACTCGTTGTACCAGGAGGGAAGAGTCTCTTGGGATTCGAGACGGCACCGAGACCAGGCAAGTGGGTGCGACCGGATTTAGGGCAATCGCGGGACACGAGGCCTAAGGGTCCCCTTTGTGTGTAACTCGGGCTTAACGTGCGTTTGTAAATATTTGTGCAATGTCGCGTGTATTTGTAGTTTAGATTGAGTGTTTTGTAGCGTTGTGTTTTATGTACCAATAAACGGGGAGCGGAATCCCGCTCCCGTGAAAGAACCAGGCTGGACTCGGGTTGTTGACGGACCACGTGGGAAACGGCGAATCGCCGGCGGTACGCGAATTCCCACACCGTTACAACCAAGAGATCGTCGCGATTTCAGACCGAGGCGGACTGGGTCTGAAATCGCGACGATCTCTCGCTTGTAATGGCTAAGGGCATCGCGCGAAATACTTTTGTAGAGTCCAGTGGTGAGCGCAGCGGTAATTCCGGCGGCGCACACGGTCTTCCAGGCGTCGTCACCAAACACGGTGCACGGAACACACACACAGCACGCACAAGCACAGTATCCAGTGTTGAGTGTCTCGGGAAGTTTCGGCGGGCAAGCGGTATCCGAGTCGTCCAAGTATTGTCACCAAGCACACCAGCGCATCCAGATGCCGAGCCAAACTGCAATGGGTCGGCAGCTGCACACTATATAAAAATTCAAAGCCGAGGTCAGTGGGTATCCATCCAGGGCAACGATAGGCGCGTCAGTATCCGTGCGCCCGCAGCGCGAACGTCGCCGCCGAGCGAGCGCCGGCCGACAGTCCGACGGGAGCGGAGCGAAACCTAAACTCTCGAAGCGCTGGCCCCGACTGCAACAGACAATGCAAGGCGCGCGTCGTCACCAAACACGGTGCACGGAACACACACACAGTACGCACAAGCACAGTATCCAGTGTTGAGTGCATCGGGAAGTTCCGGCGGGCAAGCGGTATCCGAGTTGTCCAAGTATTGCATCCGTGCGCCCGCAGCGCGAACGTCGCTGCCGGGCGAGCGCCGACCGACTGACCCACAGTGGACTGACCGACGAGAGCGCAGAAACTAAACTGACTAAACCACTAAACTCTCGGAGCGTTGCGCGGCGCCGATTGCATCAGACAAAGCCAACCGCGCGCGCGGAGAACGCCCGCTCGCAGCGCCTCCGAAGCGGATGCGCCTGTCCCTAACACGTGACCTGCGAGGAAGTTCCCCGCCGACCCCCCCTGCCCCCCACCCCTCTCTCGCCTCCTCCAGTCACGTGTGTGCGCGCCCGCTGGCTGGGATGCAGACCCTACTGGAACAAGTGGAGCGGTTCGGATCTACCCATCACCGTGCGATTCCAGTGCGTTGCGTCTCACTGGATCCGACTGGTTACACCCAGAATCCAGCGGATCGGAACTGTCCTCAAGTTTACAACCGCGCGGATCCGAACTGGAACCGCTCCGGCCTGACATTTTCGTACGGGTCCGTTTGTTCTGGGGGTGGCTTTCCCGTAGCTTTTCGAACTCTCGCTACTTCTCGGTCGATCAGCGCAAGGGATGAGGTTTAAAATATTAGGCGAGCAAAATTAATCATAATGTATCACCTGAGACTGTGGTGCGGAAAAATTAAACTTTCGAGTCGAAGAAAAAGACAACAGAGAAGAACGTCACAATGTTTTGAGACATTCTCTTTTGTCTTTTCCTTCGATCAGAAAGTTCCTTAATTTTTTCGCACCCCGACCTCGGGTGTCACATTATGATTAATTATCGTCAACTCGCTTGCACACTCACTGTTTTTTTTTCCTTAAGGAGAGGACACTCCTCTATGAGAGGATTGCTTGCGGAAGCTACAGGGGTGACGTCATGCTCTGTCCTAGTACATTTAACCCCCTTGGGTGCAACATTCCAGTGCAAGGAAATTACTATACAGTGATTTTCAGGAATTTGGCTCAATTCCTGAAAATAACTACTCTGTGGCCACTTTATCAAATATTCGCCGCTGTTTTTGAAAATAGGTCATGCAGCCCTGCTTACCCGTGGGCAATGCATACCAGTTAAAAAATCACTGCATAGGGGAATTAAAGGGCATCATGAACGATTGTGTTAAAATACTTGTACTTTACTCTTAAAGTACATTGCATTTATAGTACATTACTTAAAGTACATTGCAACCAGTGTACTTACTACTTTACTTGAAGTACATCACGTCTAATTTACTTTGTACTTTACTTGAAGCACATTTTAGATGTACTTTACCCAACACTGCCAGTGTGCTTCCAATTGGAACCCACTAAAACCAATTGATTCCAATTAAAACCAGTTAAAATTCTAATTGGATCTAATGATAATTTTTAGTTGGGTGTGTCCTTCAGGGAGACCCGAGCATATGCTCATCACGTGCGTCCGGGCAGCCACTCACACGCTCTGTCGGCTTCCTGTCAATCGCTCGAGGCCTCCGCTGCTGCTCAAGTCCCGAAAACGGGAAAAGGGAAGGGGCGCGGCAGAACAGATGGACAGGCAACAGGCACACCATTGGCACGTGGCGTGTGACGTCAAGTCTGAAGAGCACCGGGGTCACAGGAAAGCAGAGGAGGCGAGGAAGAAAGCCGTGATGTTTGCCTGGTCAGTGTCTTAACAGAAGACGGACTTTCACTTCATATGGCGGAGAAGTGCCGCCTCACGCGTTCTGAAGTATCCTGTTTTGACACCCCTCCATACAGTGTTTGTAGGCTGTATTTTGTCTGATGTTCTAGCTTTAGAGCAGCAAGACCTCAAAACTTGGTGCAAGGAAGCAACGGGCTTTCTTCAGTAAACTTCGCTCCCCTTCTTTCTGTCCCTCTTCCTTTGATATTCAGAGTCCCCCCCCCCCCCCCCCCCCTCTCTCTCCTAAACAAAAATACTTTTTTTTTTTTTTTTTCACCGCAGAGATAACTACGCATCGCTAAACGCTCATTCACCACCCAAACGTAGCGCTAGAGCTACCCGAACCCAGATGCCAAAGTTACAGCACTAACTAACCGTTATCTTATTAAAAAAATAGAAGTGATTTTCTGAAAATTTCAACGGGAAAATGGCAGCCGACGGAGCTCTCAAACACATGAAGCTTTATAACGCCAGAAACCGAAAATGAGGCAAAAATAGGTTCCATTTTCCCATTGAAACTTTCAGCAAATCGCTTATAACTTTGGAATAAGATATCGGTTCGTGCCAATGTTACTAAACCACTCAGTTGGGAAACTGCCATAGAGACTGCGTGCTCTGAAAAAGTGGCACCGACCCGTCCTCCAGAATCGAGCTAACGGCGATCACAACGCCGCCATTTCTCCCGCAGCGGCCACTCGAGGAACTGCACGTGACTTCTATTTTGGCCTTAATCGGTCATTATGGCGCCGAAACAGATACGGTGGAAGAGGTTACAGGGGCGCCACCCCCGTCTCCCCAGCGGACGCGCCGCGAATTACTACCGAAGCTAAGATGCACTAGCTAGGTCGGGACGCGGTACCTGAAATCACCGCTGAGACAGGGTTGTATAAAAAACGCTATTAATTGTGCCACAAAACCTTGCAAACTAAAGATTTTAGAAAACATCATGCGCCCTCATTTTGTACTGAACTCCAATAAAAGGTACTACAAAAAGAGTTTTTTCCCGTTGGTTTTTACGCAAAAACATGCGTCTGAAAGTTCAAGGTGACCACAGTAAAGACAAATGATAAAGGGTGGCGCTATTGTCGTATTTAGCTCGGTCTCGGAGGAATGCCAGCGGCCCATGTTTCAACGGTGAGTTTCCCAACTGAGGGTTCTAGTAACGTTGGTTCGTGCTGAAACTTTGGCATCTGGGTCGGACCCCTAGAGCTACATTTAGGCGGAAAATGAAAGTTCGGCGATGCATTATTTATTTCTGCAAATAATAAAAAAAAACATTTTTTTTTCACCCTGTATTTTGTTTTGCTTGTTGAAACGTCTTTATCCATTACGCGGCATCACATGCCTGGCCTCCGATTTGCTCAGGTGCGGGCCAACGACCTTTCCGTGGTGTCGCGCAACCCTCCAAGGTAAACAAATACCGTATTTTCGCGGATCATACCTGTCTCGTGCACCGGTCATGCTGCTAATTCATCGTGCAAAAGACAGTCTGCGGACACTGTCTAGAGCGAGTTTGTTCTTAGGCTTAGGCTAGGTGGCGCAAGCTACCACCCATTACAAGGGTGGTAGCTTGCGTTCCTTAAACGCCGGCCCTGTCACACTGGTCATACAGACAACTGCCTGCAAACAATTGCGAAACGTACATATGTTCGAAGCAAGCGTCTTCCAAGTTGCAACTAGAGCACTATATAGCTCCTACGGAGCAGAGTGGCGCAATCCTTTGATCCGCGTGTTTCGCAGACAACATGGCCGACAGAGCAGCGCGGCGCGAGTCACGTGGTACTCAGGGTTCCAGGAGGTCGCCCGCCCTATGGGAGAATACATGGAGATCTACTCAACACGGCTGAATAAAAAATAAACTCCAAGTTCACACTTTTCGAAACTAGTCTGTCGTGAAGTTGGTAAAACACTAAACACTTTCTCAAAGTTTTAATAATATCGGATGCGTGTGCAAATTTTGAGAAGGCAATTGCGTTTGAAGCAGACGATTTTTGCACGCAGCGGAGATGGGCTTTTTGGGTTGGCCGGAGCGGGTCACGTGGACGCTATGACGTCGCCGCGTCGTCTGCTGCATGATGCCACTCAGGCAATTTAGAAGAAAAAAAAAAAAGATTACGTCCTTACATCGCATGCAACTAGTGCAAATTATTCTAAAATGTTCCTTTATTATGTCAAAAACTATTGACGTTCTGTACATCCCCACAATATTGAAGAAACAACGATTTTCTCACGTTCCCCATGCATTTCTGATCGGAGTTGGAACCCCCGGGTGTTCGCCGCTAGTCGCCGAGAGATTGCGTTCTATATTGCGCTACTACGCTACTCTGCTCCGAAGGAGCTATTGGCGACGTGAGCGATCGCAAGCGTCGCTGTGGCCGGCCCACCACAATTGGCCGAATGCTGACTTGACGTCAGCAAAGGATATCTCATCGACGGAAATAAGAGGAATGTCAGAACTTCAATTTTGACGGTGTTGGCAGCGTTGCTTTGAGAGCGCTATGATTTCAGGCTTGTTCTATCGAACTTGTTGTTGACTATCGAACTTGTTGTTGAACACTATCGAACTTGTTGTTGACAAGGTAATGACGTCACGAAAGGTAACCAAATGAGGCCGCCACCAAAACATCTCGCCGCTAATATATTGCTCTAGTTGCAACATGCGTAAGGCGTTGACAAAGAAGCGAAGGATATACGGCCCGTTTCGAGCCAATCAGGTACGACGGAGCCGAGCACGTGACGGCTTTCCGATTGAGCGGAGAGAGCAAACTCCTGACGTGCCTCGTTTCGGCAAGCTGACTGGCTCGCCGAGACCTTCGCCTCGACCGTTTGCCAAGTTATGGTGAATGCTGTGCGGATTTGTAAAGGATAGACCATGTTAATTACAATTTTTGCATGATACAAGCTTACGTGAATAACAATTTGAACGTTCCCATCCGCAGACTTTCTATCAGCAGTTTCAGCACTCGACCCGCATGCGCAGTGTTCTTAAATTATTATTGTATCCGTATACGATTCGCGTTCGAACCGCATCCGCAGAATTCGGAAGCGCATCCGATCCGTCATCCGCGTTATTATTAAATTGTTATTGCAAGCGTAAATTAAAAAAAAAGAAAATAAAGGAAGTCTCTGGACGGCATTTTTACGCCGTTTGCTCTTCGAACAAAAACTCTTCCGAGTCAGAATATGGTGAAAGTAATTTTATCGTATTTTGTTTCATTATACCGGTACTATAAGCGATCATCCTTGCAGGGACACTTCGTGTCGCTGCAAAGATGATCGCAGTTATGAAATCGCCCTGGGTGTCTGCGACATTTGGCCCATAGGATGCGCTCAACTAAAATAGCATTTTCGTTTACTATTTTATTTTTGTTTTGTAACATCCACTTCAAGCAGACGCGTATTTTCTCAACATGGAACTTAACAAAGGACAGACTACTAACATTGTGTCATTTTATTTAGGTCAAACAATAAAAGAAGTGGGAGAGAAAAGGCGGTCACTCACCGCAGCGAAATACTCGAATTACACGTGGCAACACGTGAGTACATCACTGGAAAAATGTCACAATAATAAATAATGGCAACAGCTTCTATAACGGGGGGCCCCATTGCTCATACACCATACAGGAGACAGTCTGCAAACACCCTGTCTCCACAATATCCGTGGTTTGAATGCCGCGTGCAAAGTATCCTTCTTGAACTCATTGCCATGCGGGATTCGAAGCAGGGATCTCACGGGGACTCGCGTTCGAATCTGTATGCAGACTGTCTTTTGTATGACATGTATAAGAGGTGTAACCCCGGCTTATCGGTTTCAATTTTAAACACGACCCCGAACTGAGTGCTCCAAACCATTCTTATTAATAACTACCCAACTGCCTAGAAAAAAAAAAATACTTGTCGAAGAGGTTTGTGCTTTCTTGCGGCTTGCACATTTTGGGTTTTCTTTGCCACTTCCTTGTGGCTTGTACGTTTTGAGGTTTTCTTTGCCAAGGAACTGTTTTTGCTCTTTCCCCGCGAAACAAGAACACGCTTTCCCGGGAAGATTGATGACCCTGCGTTTTTTTTTACTTTTTCTAGGGACAGCATTTTTGCGAGATAAAATGCTCTAAAGTAGGAGTCTCTCAACATTTCAGCTGAAGGGCTGGATTAGGGATCTGTCGCAGTCTTGAGGGCCGAGATGAAGGAGTAATTATGAACGAGAAAAAAACTAAATAAATAAGCCTAGAGAAGCATTTAAACAGAAAAATTCGTTAGAGCAAGTATTAAAGACTTTACGGTGCATGAATACATACACCATGTTAAAATTTAATGCTTAGCTGTGACATGACACAACACGCGTGACGAAGAAAACTCACTATGCGTAAAACAAAGTGTATGGAAACTTTGACACATTCGGGCAGTGCAAAAGACGTAAGGACCATTCACACACTTGCGACTTCTTAGAACCGAGTGCCTTGAAACCTCTTAAAATCTCATACGACAAGAGGACACACTGGCACCACCTATTGGGTAGCAGTGAACAGGTGGCGGTTTCGTATATGTTCTATTTCTTTTGCGCATCATTCTTTCTTTCTTGGCTCCAAAAACTTTTGTCAATGATACAAACGAACATTTCTCGTAAGTAGTACGTATATTCGACCTCGCCAATACCGCCAAATCTTTGTTATAATGAAATGCAGTTCCAGCGTCGATGGCGCCAGCCTGTCAGTCTCTCGTCGTAAGAGATTTTAAGGGGTTTTAAAGCGAGTCGCAAGTGTGGTGAGTTTTCTTGGTCACAAGTGTTGTGTAATGTCACAGATAGCAGGGGACTAAGAATGGGGATGTTAGTGATGACAATGTTCAAAGGGGCACTGACACCCCAAAGGTCATTTTCTTTCGGTGTTGTTGTCTAAAGCGATGCAAGTTGATGTCATACACACACAAAAAATACCACAACGCAAATAAGAATAATATATAAAATATATATATATATATATATATATATATATATAAATTGACGCGCGCGTGTTTTATTATTTTTGGCGTTCTTCTCTTCCTCTTCTCACCTCCTCGCTTCCTTTCATTTGTGACGTCAAATATTCTGAAATTTAGAAGCTTTGTAAGCGACATTTCTATAATACTAAATAAGGGCATTCGTAAAGCATTTTTTTTAACGCAATTGCGAACGCACCAAGGCTCTTCTTTTTGAAATACCGAAAATCGGAGTCTGGAGTGATGGCGACTCCTGGCTTTTTATCGGCCCTCGAAAAACATAGCGGCGCTATGTTTTTCGGACTAAGTTCTCTTTTTTAGGTGCCCGAGGACCTCTTAGACTTCGAACAGGAAATCGTCAAACGGTCAAAACAACTGGGTTTGGTGTCTGTATACCGTAGTTTCGGTTTTGACTCCGCCGGGGCAGCCTTTCACGCAGAATCGGCGCGACGTGGCCCCTCACGTCGCTCCCAAAAGTCCACTGCGCGTTCTCTTCGACCTCACACCGAATTTAAAAGAACTTGAGATCGCTGAAAGGGCCCTAAAATAACTTCAAACTCGAAAGTGAAGCGTCGTCTGCTCACAGCGAGAGGCGGCTGGCACAGAGAAGAGCGTTTCATCCGGGACGCGGGCGAACACGACACTTCGGGTCGGGATGATTCGGAGGCCCGAGGGAAACTCGAGTTGCAGACGTCCCTGCACTGGCGCGGGAACTTCAAATTCGGCTTTGGGAGATTGCTTTTTTTACTTCACAAATACTGATTTCCCAAGTTCCGAATTTTGAGGGTAATGTCCAGGCATCGTTTTCAATCGTTTCAAATATCTTTTTTTTTATTTGCCAGTGCTTTTTTAAAGAGTATATGGCGAGAAGACGTGCGTTAAGATGTAGTTTCTCACTGTTTCTGGCATATTCGTTTGCGCATTTGGTCTGTTGGAAGCGGGCCGCGAGCCGGGGTTCATTGGAAGGACCGCGGCCAGCCGCGGGCCGGTCGGAAGATTTCCGCGGGACGGATCTGGCCAGCGGGCCGGGGGTTGAAGACCCCTGCTCTAAAGCGACCTTTGGCAAGAATCAGGTCCTTCTTGGCGCAGAGAAAAATGTTTGTCTCCGATTGTCTACAAGAGACAGTAATTTGCTCCCGCGAAACATTCGATGACGTACCTCATAGTACCACTTATTTATTCACTGTAGTTCACTCTAAGGTCGCACACGTTTGTGGGCCGCCTCAGCAAAAATGTAGATCCGAACCCGCGGATATCCGCATCCGCAGATCCTAGCATCCGCATCCGATCCGCAATCCGCCAAAATCTAAATAATTTTTATCCGCATGCGCCAGTTAAATGCGGATATCCGCGGATATGCAGGGCTTACAAGTGTGCTAAAAAAATCCCAGCGTTCTTCAAGGTATTATTTTTTCTTCTTTTTTACTTGGGGATTATGCATCGGGTGCAACTCAAGGAAATGTTTTTTTTTCTTCAGGTGGAATTTTTGTTTTTCGGATAATACACCGGTTGCAGGCTATAGTCATAAAAATACGGTATGTCATTATTGTTATACCAAAAAAAAAAAAAAAAGACACGCGGTAAGTCGTTTTGCAAAGAATCGAAAACCAATATCTTACATAGCTATCTGAGCACTATAAAAATATGTATTCCATATTTGTTTCTTTTTCTTCTGCAGCTTTTTTTTTTCTCCCTAATACTTCATACTCTAGTAAAGTAGCCAGTTTAAGGCACGCATTGACTAACCCCTTCGACTTTCTGTATATCAAAAAGCAATAGATATACAAAATATCATTAAACCTGGTTCGTCAGCACAGATCGAGCGAATCGTGGAAAGATCTCGCTACTTTGTAAGATGGCCGCTGCCGTACTGAACACGTAGTGGGTGCGCCTTAAAGAATACACATGTTGAAACAGACAAAAAGTACTTACCATGAACCGGAGGAACTGACCGTATGAGCAGTTCATCCACGCAGAAGGACGCTACGGCTCCGGAACAGTAATTTTTAATTCAAAACGATATTGGTGCTACGTTCGATGAAGGGACCAGACGAATATGTCTGCGTACTAATGTAGTACACACCTGTTTATTTCTTATTGAGTCTCACAGAAGTCTGAATACAAAAGTAATGGAATATTTTCCTGTATTCCTCTCGCGTTTCTGCGTATACTTACCGCATCGGCTACGGTTCGGCACATAGTACACTCAACAAAACAAAACAACAAAATTAAAGATATTAGACTATGTATAGGTCTTCTCGACACGTTCATTCCAGTATGCTGGAGACGTTAGGCGGGAACTATAGACCCAGAACAGCAACATTTGTTCCTACAGTGAAAGTTTCACAGTACCACTTATACTTTGTGTCACGTGTCTTTGGTGTTTGGCTTCCTTCCTTTGTATGTTATAATGCCAGTTAGAAAACAAAACAAAAACTGTTTTTATCGGGCCTAAAGTACCGTGACTTCTATTAAGTCTTCCGCGCATTAAAATAAACGATAACAAAAAGTATAAAAGTCTCAACAGTAGCAGAGTCCGCAAAGGGTCACCGCGTGTCAAATGCGTCCGAAAGACTGAACAATTGACAACAAACTAAAATACTGTCAATGTCCAGGAACTAGAGGATACTCATCCTTCCGACAACACACCAAATTGACACTGGAAAAAGAGAATACTGAAAATACGAGATTATAGTCAAACTCGTACGGAGACGGGTACTGCCAGAACACGAAAGCAACAACAAACAAAAAAAAATAAAACAACTACAATATAAAGTATCATAGACCAAAGGTTAGGGGATCACGTACAGGAGTCCCAAAGGAGATTAATTCAGGTTCATCTGTATGTCGCAAACACCGCCTGCCTTCCGGGAAATCCAGTTCTTACATAGAGCATGCGGCGGAAGAACCTCGGAGCTCACTCGGCACGTGCGCAGGTTTAAGCCTACGTCACAACAACAGACATCATTCAGAATTAGCCGGGCTTCAGTTTCCAAAGGAAGCCCTTTTCTAAGCCCAGCTCAAACAACGGAATGGGAACCGCCGCCAAACGAGCGCACCTCAATAAGACGGCCAAGATTCTGCTAGGCCTAATCCTCCGGATGCAGTCGGCTTAAGTGGGAGACAACGCGACTTGGCGCCATATTGCAAGAGAGAGTGCCGCTGTGCGAAGGCTCATCCCTTGGACTTCCGACGGTCTCCGAAGTAAATGGGGTTATCAACTCCCTGCTTCCAACCGCCCGAATCTCTGCGGGCGAGCCGCTCCGTCGACGTGGACAGAACCCTGCCGTTCTTCAGAGACTCCCGGTACTCCTCTTCGTCATCGTCTTCGGGTGGAACTGTCCGTCGGACCACCAGGCGACCGCTAGAGGGCGAGTTCTTGGTTCTCCCGAAGGTCCGGAGTTGTTGGCTCTTCCAGCCCTCTTGACGCCGAGGCTGGGGGTCACGGACGGCCACGTCTTCGAGAGGGACAACGCATGTGTCGAATGCCTGAACGACACCGAGCTCTTGGTCCGGAGTGCGCAGATGGTCCGCGTACACGGTGTGCGGCCGCGGGATTCTGGTCAGTGTGTAGTCTTCAAGGCGAAGATTCAGTCTGGGAGTCTCCAAAAAGTCGAGCGTCTTCGACGGTTGACGCCTGCAGCAACGGATGCTGCAGACAACGAACGCGATGACAAGGACGATGACGAACAGGACAGCGACAGCGATGTAGATGATGAGTTCCTTCTCGTGTCGGTTTCCAGCGGGGTCTCACTGACCGTGCTCCGTCGGTGGAGACCTGTTCCTTGACGGAGAAGTCAGCGAGCTGGAAGTGTCTCCCCGAAGAACTGCCCACCAGAAGGTTCCTTGCGAGGCTTAGGTTGCGGAGGAGCTGCTTGAGCTCTAGCTCTCCGGCCTTGAGCGTCACGTTCACGTCAAGCAGAGTGCTGCATTGGATCTCGGTGACGCTGATGTTCTCAATGGGGCTGAGGATCTGGAAGGCATGCTCAATGTCCGTCTTGAGGTTGTCGTGACTGCAGTTTCCTCGGAGGACCAACATGAGACGTCTCACGGTCGGAGTCGACTTCATGACGACGTCGTCGGTGTCATCGACGACGCGACGTTTAGGCGTTGTCATGATCGGTGTAGCAGTCTTCTGCTCACGACTGGTCGAGTTTGATGCGGATGCATCCGTTATGGTACGCTCAGGCGGCTTAGTTGTAGTTGGCGATGTTTTCTCCAATCTTGAGGTCGTGCTTTCGGAGGGGTGTGTAGAGCCCTCAACTGACGTGTCATTCTTCAATTCCGTTGACGGAGTTGCAGAAGGTGATGGAGTTAGGGACGTTCCAACGTGCGTCGAAATCGACAATGGGGAGGCAGTGGTGATTGCAGATGTTTGTTCCGGAGGCGCTGATCTTGCCAAAGTTGAGGTTGAAATTGTCTGCGCGGTAGTGTTGTCTTGCGGGAAAAACTCTGAATGGTTGGCACTTGGGCCGTCACCTCGGCTGGTAGAAACATCTTCAGCGAGAGGCGTCCTGGTTGAAGTAGACCCCTCAGCAACGAAGAGTGGCGTGGTTTCTGGAGCTTGGGTAATGGTACCGGTACTGATGTTGATTCCGATTGCTGTAAAATAAAATTTAAAAAAATTACGTGAATAAAATAACAATTTTAAGACTTTACTTGATGACATGAGAATGACTAAAATGTCATTTGTAGCGATACGTGACCTCCACGAGCATTGTGGTGAAGAGCAAAAGTATGACTTCCGAGATTTCCGGTCATGTTAGACGCCATGCTTAGCTTGAACTACGACAAATGCTAGGGCCACAAAGTGAAAGTAAAGCATAATAGAGAATAAACAAAAACAAATGCCCGCACAGTTGACTGGGGCAGTCTAGGTTAGTCATCCTGGAGAGTTCTGGACTGTGACCAGCACATACAAGAACATACACTCTACTAAAAAAAACACTTTTGGGCTTAAAAAAGTGAAAGCCGTTTACAACTCCCTGTAACGCCGAATTAGAGCGCAGCTGTTGAGGAGGAGGAGGGAAGGGTAGTGGGGGTGGGTCAAGTGACCTCGGGGGTCACGTGACCTCGGGAGTCACGTGACCTGGGGAGTCACGTGACCTGGTGGGGTCACGTGACCTGGTGGGGTCACGTGACCTCACGGTTACTCCGACGCCGCTCAAGCCGGAAATGGGCGCCTAAGAGCTGCGCTCTAAAAAAAAAAAAAAACAAGAACGCCACAAGCCACCATCAGTCAAAGCTTAGTTCGCGGTGCCGCCCAAGACTTAAGCACACAGGCAACTACAGATCCCAGCATACAGGTTTTCGTTCAACTAATTTTTGTTTCGGGCATTTTAAAACGCGTTTCTACTAAACATGCGTTTGCATAGCCAGACTTTCAGAGTACAGGAAGAGGAGTGACGTCATATCACACAAATTTCCCAGGAAAAACTGCCTAAAACATCCACAGTAACGACTGCCAGAAACAACACCTGCTTGCTGCATAGCTTCTAAGCGACGTTCACCACACGGCCCCCAATTTTCGGGCGATATTCGGCTCTTCCTCTCGGCATAATGTCGACTTAGCAAGAGTTTCGGCCTATGTGCACTCTTCTTTAGCTTTCAAAATGAACGAGAGTAGAACCCAAGAGACGCCACTATGCGTCTTATTCTGCTGAGGCAGATAATGAGAATAATAATCATGGTAATGATCGTGATAAAGATATGGCGGAGGTAACGACGAGCCTCGGGACGACCGCGCTTGCGAGGAAGGAGGAATTCGTATCCCAAACGCAGCAGGAGGCCCACCCACCGCCGAGTCACTTGCAACGGGCGATATAAGCCGTGATGAACGGAGCGCCCATTTCGCGTCCAAAGCCGCAGCGGGGTGCCGTGAAAGTTGGCGATTTCAGTTCACGATGTTTACTTCAAGCGGCGACGTGCAAGGCGTAGGAGTCTTCTTTTTTTCATTACGGGGTTTCCGCATCTCCATTTCCTGCTTTTTTTTTTTTATGCTCACAGTCGTTATTGGCAAGGTTTTCTAGCGGATCTCGGGTCCCGCCAAATCTAGTGGTGCGATTATTCTCTACCAATAAATAACGGTGGGGAAGGGGGGGGGGGGGCACTGTGAAGTGACGCGAAGCGTTTCCTCATTAAATTTAGCGGAGAAAATTTCCCACTTAATTTAACGGGACATATGGGGCCCAATGAATGGCACACCTGTATACTGAGTGCGTAACATGTCTGTACCCGGTAGGCGTTACGGATAGGTGATAGGATACAGAACGGCTTTTGTCCAATCAGTAAACAAGGGTGCAAATCATTGGTCCATAGAACTGGGGTGTGTTCTGTAAATGTTACGGGTACACTCTCTCAAAAAAAGAGGTGTCGTCTTACAGCCTTTTGTCCCATATAATTCACTCCAAAGCTTTGGTTGGACGTACAGCGCATTTACGCCGAACAGACGGCCCAACTTTTACGAGGGGCTTAAGTACGTATCACAGACTATACAGCAAAGAAAAAAAACAAAACACTGAGGCTTTGCAGTAGGCCAAAAAAAAAACATTACTTTTTTTTCTTTTAGTCAGTAAGACATACATTAGCTATTTTAATTTTTTTTTTTTTTTCAAACGTGAAAGCAGCGCAAAACATTTGACAAAGGACGAGTAAAAGAAGTGCGCTGAAAAAGCGCTGACTAACGGCAGATAGTTTCCGTGCGCCTTCCGTTCCATTGGCTGGCGCGCGTCGGCGGGGCTCCCATTGGTCGCTGCGCCATGGCCTCCGAGATCCCGAAGCGCGCGCGAGCTGGTACGCAACAGACGACAATCTACCGTATTCAGACATCATGCAACCTCCTTGTCCAGCACGATTTTTTTTTTTCATGCCTTATTTTACCTTTAACACCTGATGTGTATTTTATGTACTTTGTTACGACTGTTTTATTATGCTGACTGTTCTAATATGACTATTGTGGTTTCCATATGTTTGCATGTTTCATAGGAATCTGACTTCTGTGCACCAATGTCAAAACCATTATGGTGTTTTTGGGCACGCAATAAATAAATACCAATCAATCAATCAATCAATCAATCAATCAACTAAAGTTTAATTTTCAAGCTATTTTAAGCCTATTTTAATAAGTTGTACTACTCGGCTAGCAAGCCACTCGTGAAAGTTTGTAACGTCGGTTCGACGTCAGCGCGCTGAACGTCGAAATGAATTTTGGGGTGTCGTACAGGGGACAAAGGGTGTAAGAATACACCCTTTTTTTTCCTGAAGGTGCAGGTGATATGGCACAAAACGGATTTTGCACAATCAGCAAACAAGCGTGTCATCCGTCGGTCCAGAAAACTGGCCTGATACTCGGTAGGCGTTACGGGTAGGTGATATGACAGAACGGTTTTTGTCCACTCAGCAGACGAGGGTGCCATCGATTCTAATGCGAAAGCGTTAACTGACTCATGGAGCGAGCTGACGGCATCAGTTGCAAGCGCGAAAACGGCAGATAGTTTCCGTGCGCCTTCCGTTCCATTGGCTGGCGCGCGTCGGCGGGGCTCCCATTGGTCGCTGCGCCATGGCCTCCGAGATCCCGAAGCGCGCGCGAGCTGGTACGCAACAGACGACAAAAGGAGCGGACGAGCAGACGACACAGGGAGCGGACGGGCGGCTTGCATGCTTTCGCATTCACAGCTCATAAGAAATGCTTAGGTGTACCTCGAGCTTTTTTGGCCCACAGAACTGGCCTGCACTCGGTAGGCGTTACGGGTATAGGACTGAGAACGTCATCTGTTGGCGCAAAGAACTGGCCTGTACTCGGCAGGCGTTACGGGTAGGCTGATATGGCACAGCACGGCTCTTGTCCAATCCGTAGACAAGGGTGGAATGGTACACGGCCACCCATTCCGAAAAGGACAAAAAATCACTTTTAGGCAAAAATAAATAAATCAGCGTCGCGTCTTAGTTGCGTATGCAGCCGCCGCCACTGAAACGTTCATGTACGCTATCACAGGCAACTCACAATGTGCAAACCACAGTAAAAAAAAAAAAAGAAAGACGAAAAAAAAATCTTTGACCATGCGGGAACTAGAATCAACATAATAAAAGGGCACCGAAACCATAAGCGACAAAAGTGGGGGAACACCACGCTCAAACTGTAAATGACAATAACCCGGATCATAAGAGCCGAAATCATCAGAAAAAATAACGCTCAGTGGAACCTATAGTGGAATTGGAGGGACAGAAACAGACGAAAGTCGCCCTGCGGACAGATTTAGGCCTAGCTCTGGTCCGTTGGTGCCCGAGTGGTTTCGGTTTTGTGTATATATGTTTGCGTTGTTTTTGGCGGTGCCGAAGCACCCGGGACTCGCGCACCGCAGATGACGCCAACAGACGGCGTCGCGGAACGCTTGTTGATGTTTTGGGGATTCCCAACGACCTGGGGGAAAAGCTGTTCTCGTTTTTGGGCGCCGTCACGAACATCAGCGCGGTCGACAGCCTGGCAACGTTGGCAGGAAACAAGCGGTTGGGGAAAGACAGGCCTCTAAAGAGAAACTGAGAAGAAATATCCATTCGGGTTTTTGGTGGCGCTATTGAAGGTCGTTTTGATAAGTGCGGTTTTATCCTTCGCCGAGTTTCCTTGCGGTGGGTTGTATAGAAACAAACATACAGTATAGAATACGAAACTGGCGATGCAGGCACAGGCAAGGCGCTTCGCGTAGGAGTCTGTTGCTGCGATTTGGAACTAGCCGCGGCAACTGCTTGTACTATCTTGTTTCCTTTCAGGTTTACATTGCGGAAGAAAAAAAGTTCAATACATTTTAAAGACGAAGACTAAAATATGACAAATAATATGGAGTAAAGCTGAGTAGTAAAGGCTGGTTTTCACGCAGTTGCTGGCTGCTCACGACCGGAGACGTAAAACCGGTTTTAAAGGGAAGCTGCAGAAGTACTTAAATTCGAACAAAATGTAAAAGTTGCAATATAGACACCTTAAAATTGTCTCTTAAGTTCTATTTCGATATTATTAGTAGGAGCGTCGTAATAGCCAATTAAAATTTTGACGTAGACCCGCCCGTTCGGCGCGCCGACGGTAGGAAAATGCGAGAGTGACGTCATCAGCGGGGTCAGATGACCCTCGCTCGCCACTAAGCTGACTCGGGGGATGCCGTCAATGACGTCACGACGCTCTGGACAGATAACAAGCAGCACAAAGTATCGCCGCGAACCCGGCCAACGGCTTCTTTTTCTTTTTAATAAATGCGGTTTACGTTTATTTCTGCTCAAGATAAGTGCGATAATAGAATTTAAGGAACAAAAAGGTATAGAAGTCCGCTCCTAACTCAGACATCGCGAAAAGTGAGACTGCCTACGTCCGCTATGCGGCATAGTGTGTCACAGTCAGTCAAACGCAAGTATGTAAATCAGTCATAAGAGAGATTTGCCTCAGATTGGGTGGTTACGAAATCCAACTCGCATTCTTACGTAATTTTTCATCGGGCATAACAAAGGTACCGATCACGGCGGAAGAAGAGAGTGGTGTCTGAACGGCACCGCCTCGCCAGCACGAAGCAAAGTGCGAAGGTTCGCTCGCATCTCTGACAGACGTTGTGAGATGGCGCAGCACGTGAGGGGCCGAGGGGAGCCAATCGAGATTAGAGATATATCAAGCAGCCATGATGTACCCACTAATAAAACGTGAATGACTGAACCAATCAGGGAGGTCTGGTTAGCGCTGCGAGGACTCACTAGTGATGACGTTTGGGGAGGGGGAGGGGGAGGGTGCACGCTTTGTCTTGTAGGTGGTAATGCCAAAACCGACTAGTGCCCTTGCCAGGAAGTGTGCGAGGCACCAGCAAACTCGTGCCGCCTTAACTTACCTCGTTCAAACACTTTCTTTTTTTTTTTTTTACCGTGGTACCGACCAGGCGAAATTGCCGCAGTGTCGTGTTCAGATTGAACTATCTAACGGTCTATTCCGACAAAGCAGAGGGAAAAGGGGAAATGCGTTACCGCCACTGTATACGCCGAACTCGCGCGTTTCGATTGTCCAGCAAACAGGTATACTTACGAGTGGAGTTGGGCGCAGCGTCCGCCTCGGCGCCGTGGCAGCACCGTCCCAAGAGCAGGAGGACCACCAGGATGCCATGCACCAGCGGCAAGGCCTCGGATGTCATGGCGCCGCGGGAAGGGAACAGGTCACGTGGACTGCAGTCATGACGACGTCTCACCGCCGTCGACGCCGGTCCCCTAAAGGCAGACGGAAGCAAATCATCTCCAATTAATTAATTAAAATTTTATAGGACACTGCAAGCCATAATTCGGCCCAACAGAAGTGGATGCAGACAGTGATCTATACACATTCTCAAATACCCCCCCCCCTCCCCCCCGAACACACATATTCCCAGCATTTCCTACACATAAACAAAGTATACACAAACATATTGGTATGTATCTCCCTCCCCCCCCCCCCCCTTTTTCCCCTCATACTGGCACTTCTAGACACAATACATACACTAAAATAACCTCACATCTTCCGTGTTGTATGTCTAGAGAACGGGACATTAGTCAGCTTCAATAGACGTCTGGTGTCTCTGCTGTAGATGAGAAATTTGGCCAGTGCAGCACCGCTGCTCAATAGGGACACGCGGACAGCACGCCGGTGCGGCGCTCACCCACATCAAAACGGGCAGGGGTGGGGCTTGAAGCTAGTAATGCAGTATATGCAACGGCGCTTCACCCACTCAAGAAACAAGACATTTCTGCAATTTTCTGGCACTGAGTTACTGTGATCTCCTCTGCCGGAAACCACAAGCGCCAGTTAAATTCAGAATAGCTCTCAAACTGCCCACTCCCTCTGCGTGTGTGCGCTGACAAATCTGCCAGGGTTCACATACCACAAACACCACAACAACCTTTCCCTTTAAAGGGGCACTGAAGTCGATTTTGAGATCGTCCTTTTGTGGTGCGAAACTCAATATAGACGCTCTAAGCATCCCAACGAGCCCGACATCAGAATCGTGCGTAGCTTATTTCCTCGTTAAAAGCATGTTCAAAGATCGCGACACGCCCTTTTTGGGAAGAATTTTCTTCCGAGTGAAGTGGTCGACGAAGGGCGCTTGTCGGCGAGTTGAAAGCGATGGCTTCACCCGTGGTGAAAAAGAGGAGTCTTGTCCGAATGTGTACCTATCATACTCTCTTCGAAACGAGCTATAATAAAATCATTCGGAATCTGCGCGTAATTGTAGGGCTTTCACTGGTCCACACAGTGTAGTCCGCGAGAAAAAAGAGTCCACATGTTTTTCTCTTGCCCCCGAGATGATTAGGCGGTTTTGTAATTTAGGACATCGTAAAATGTGAGAACTAACACATTTTAAACAATATAAGATCAAGAACGACCTTTTCCAAAATTGACTTCAGCGCTCTCTCGTCCCCATTCCCCTGTTTCGCAGTTTAGCCACCAGCAGGCGATGTGGTTGGTCCGAGTCATTTTAAAGCACCTTTCGGAGCGGCCAGAAAAAAGCCTAATTTGGAGCAGCAAAAAGTACTTTTTGAACGTGAGCGCATATTTAAGTTTAATTTATTCCAGTTCAAATATCATGTTAAGATATGTGCTTATGTATAATTTGTCTTCTTGCTTCTGTATCTTGTTTGATTCCATGACTAGCAGTTTAACTGCACGTAGAAGCTCAAGGCACGATAAAAACATGCTAATTAACGAAGGGCAGTACGGTGCGTGGTTATTATAAATACAAAATCAAACGTAAACCAAATAGCATATTTCACTGAAATAACGTTAGAATAAGGAACTTCGAGTAGACAAAAGGATGTTTTCTTTAAGTTCTAGATGCTGTAATAAAACCGTAGTTTTGAATTTAGATAGAAAATAAAGCTTTTGTCGCTTGATTATGAACATTAATAGTATTTTATAAGCGGAACTTGACAACAAAAATCATCATGTAAACAATAAACATTGTTTCCTAAAAAAAAAAGAAAACACCGCACTTGTTTAGGTTATTTTTAGGCTTGCATTTACTGTTCCACCTAATTTAGTTCTTGTTTACTGTATTCACCGTGCAAACGAACGGATGGAACCTATAACAAGTTAATGACTAAACAAGAGTTGACATGAAAAATAAACATATAAAGCAGCTCATAAAAGTTTTCTCGCAATACTCAAGTATCATTGATGAATATCGAATGTGAAAAAAAAAATGAAAGACGTTTACAATTCCCTGTAATGCCGAATTAGAGCGCAGCTCTTGAGGAGGGGGAGGGGAGGGTACGGAGAGGAGGGTATGTCCCTCCTCCTCCGTACCCTTCCCTTCTCCCCTCCTTCTCTCACTCTCCTCCTTTCTCCTCCTCCTCCTCCTCCTCCTCCTCCTCTCCTCCCTCCCTCGTGACGTCACTCGTGACCCTAGCGACGTCACTCGTGAATTTTGTGACCTTCACTGTGAAGGTCGTGACCTTCACGACGAAGGTCTCCTAACTTCACGAGTGACCTTGGTTACGTCACACGTGACACCAGTGACCCTCGTGTCGTGACATCTGACGTCATTATGGGAAACGTCCCATAATGCAACGCGCGGTCACGCCGACGGTGAAGGCGACGTCGCTCAAGACGAAAACGGGCGCCTAAAAGCTGCGCTCTAAAAATATATCGTCAGAATATCGCAGTCTATCATATACTAGCCGCAGTTTTATTCCGAAACCGCATGAAACGTCCCGCTCTGGAGGAGTGCTTTCCCCTCAGGACACGGGTCCGCTGCGGCGAAGCAAGATACGCAAAATCGCGACTATTAAACACACTCGTGCGTCAATCTGAAATTAAACATTTAGCTTATTATGACGTCCCACAAGAATCGTCACGAAGGAAACTAACCAGCCATAAATCCAAAGAGCACGGGAGCTTCAAACCATTCGCGCAGTGCAAAATACTAATTAAAATGATAAAACCAACGCTGACAATATGCAATAGTTGTGACAGAGGACACTAAGCACAATGTACGCGAGAATGCAAAGGAATTCCAATATAGTTATACAGACACGAAGCAGGAGACAAATAACGGTGACGCCGGTGACGACAATGTTCAATTAATAATCTGGCGAGAGGACCCGCGTTCTTTCTGGTATTTTCGTCTCCCCATAGGGAGCGCGCCCCGGCGCCGTTTCTTTAATGCGCACTTATTTCTGCGCATGTAGCAGCGGGTGTGATGGAAGCGGGCCGCGGCGAGCGGGTCAAACTGGCCCGCGGTGTCGCTTCGCTGCAGTACACAGCTGCGCGGTGGGTAGCGCACTTAACGATGCTAGCTAACCAGGCAGAGAAATAACGAGCGTGAAAAAAAAAAAAAAATATCGCCAAACTTCCGAGTTTACTGTCCATGTTTGATACGGAGAAAAAAAATGAAATATTATTACGTTATTTGAGGCGATCATCTATAAAGTTATAGAAATTCGCACAAGCCTACCTTAACAATCCGGCCGTGTGTCTGATTTATTATATTGTGCGGATCAGCGCTTTGGCGCTAATGGCGCGGCTATCATATCACTGCCCCGGGTCACGTCAGTTTTTGTGGCACCATCGCGAGTGGCAGTCGCAAGCTTCCCTCTTCTTCGCTTCACGGGTTTGCCGCCAGACGGCGAAACCTCATTAAAAAAAAAGCTGCGTTGCAAGTAATTGACATCGAACAATCGGTTTTGTTTTGAATATTTCGAATATTTCTTGGTGTTCTACATATTAGTTTAGCGCACGAAGTTACCTTTTATTGTCTAGTGCGGCATCGAGGAGTGCGAACAATAAAAAGAAAGGAACATAAATGGCGCCCAGATATCGGCTAAGCTTAGCGCCTCATCTAGAAAAAAAAAAAAAAAATGCAGAGTGTTCCGGCCGCAAAGCCCCAGCCGGAGTGACAGTTGCGATGCCTCGGGGGGATAAGCGGCCATCGAGGATTCGGCACAAAGGGCCTCTCATCTCCAGCATGTAGAAAGAAAAAGAGGCTTTGTTCCATGGCTCAAAGGGAGATACTGAAGCGCACGTGCGAGCCCAGGCACAAACATCGACGTACGCACACACGCACGCGCACAAAAAAAAAAAAAAACCGCGCATGTACGGGTAATGACAGAGAAAACAAAATAAAAATAGAGAACACCGTTTGTCGCTTAGTTGACGCAATTCTGGCAGGCGCTATGCAAAATGTGCCTAGGCGAGTATCGAACAATCAAAATTGCTTGGCCAACGTAAGCCTTCGCTTTAGGAACAAAGGAGTTTAGCTGTTGTTTTGCCAAGTATTGTAGCCATTTTTATTATGTTAAATATGAGTTTCACCACGATGAGAGGACCATCAAGAAGGCGTTAAATACTTAATACCAAAAGGTTGCCTTTGAAGCACATTCTGCTTAATGTAGCCGTATGTGGTAGACTTTTTCGTATGCGATCATTTTCTTATGGCAAACGTCGTACACTCGCTCGTCTTTTTATAGTGCAAGAATCATCGCACGCTCTCGCATGAAACGAGCACGTAGATAGGTTCGGGTTTAGAACAACAAATCGTAAAAAAGTTCACCTATATATACTAATTCAGAATCCCACAAGTTTAAGCATCGAATGAAAATGGCGAATGGTCTCGTGTCTAACAAAAGGTTGTTTTTTTTTTTGTAAAAGCCGCCTCCATTTCTTATCACTATGGCTATAAAAGCTCAAAAATAGCAACTGAAAAAAAAAAAAATTGATAGATTTCCCAGTTTTCTAACGATTTAAGGTATTGTTTTCTTAGAAGACACCGTAAACCAATCCAAGGGGGTAAAGGAAGAAAGAAAAAGAGAAAGAGAGAAAAAAGAATGAAATAGGCCAAAACATACAAACAAAACGTCATCAGATTTGAGTGAATGCAAGCTTGATAAATGCATTTGCACCAGTGAACCCACATATCTGATCTATTCTGCCACCCCACCACTGTTTAAAAAATTATAAATTACGTCACTTAGTAACTCCGCAAAAAGCTATGCCATATGTGCGTGTAAAAGGGACCGAAACAAGCCAAATTTAATTCCCTCCATAGTGTCCTGCTCTCCAAATGGCACATCCCCCGTAAGAGCGCAACGCAAGAGAGCCACCAAGACTAAGCAAAGCTACACACAAACTAAACGAGACGCCATGCGTTTCTTTTGAACCGCGAAGCCCACTCCAAAGAGGCGAGCAAACAAGATGGAAAAACGGGAAAAAAAAATCTGACAACTGAAAGTCATGCTATACAAAATCAGCGAAGGGAATTCATGAACGGAAAAGGGTTCCACTTCAAATAACAATATTCGGGTATCTCTCTCTCTCCACCTTTTCATCCTTTTGTGTTTCACTCACTCCCTCTCTTACCAAATCATTCCCTCTCCCTCTTTCCTTCAATAGCAGAGCCTCCGCGCGGACAATGACAGCGATATCTATAACGCCTCACGATAAAGCACACTAGCAAAATAAGCTGACGTCCAAACACCTATACATCGTTTTTTTTTGTTTTTTTTTTACAATAATATATAACGTCAGGAAAACGTGCTCAAAGACCGGAGGAAAAAAATACATTGATAAAGGAAGGAAGAAAAACAAGAAATCTTTTAAAGAGCCCGTACCTCAATAAAAGTGCCATAGAAGAGAGCTCCAACCTCGAAGACAATGAGGAAAGAAAATATCCCAAGAAAGGGGAGGAGGGGAATAAGGAGGCGCACAAGAGCATATGGGACATCAGTCAGGAAAAGGTGGGAGGGTGGTCTTAAGAAATGCCGGAGAAAATGTAAAATCGGGACTTCCGAAAAATGCTCGGGACAATGGGAGAGGAGGGAGGTTACACAAACGTTGCGAGGAGCGTAGAAGAAGTTAAAAAAAAATAAGTATGCGAAAAACTGAAATAGAACACCGCAAGCAACCCCACGAGGAGAAAGAAGAAGAGGCTTTGACATGTCTTTCATGAAGGAAGGAACGACATGTCAGTTTCTTGCTCTTTCAAAGTTGCTCATATAGACTGTTTTTTTGGTCGGTTATTTAGTACGGACGATTTGGAGTTTGGAGAGGCAACGAAAGTTAAGACAACTTCCACAAGGGCAATGAAACGCAGCTACGCGAACGAAGTAAAAACCGAACGAGAACATCGCGCACCATAGCTGTGCAAGCAGGAACAACGCGTCACCAAGAAACGACGTTACTTCTAACGCGTTTGATTTTCAGCAATGTACTCGTTGCATTTCAAATTAAGCGTTAAAATTTTGAATAAAATTAATTATTTTATCGTCTTCGCCGTCGGGACCTCGCTGTATTGTACAAATTGCATAAACAAACCTTGAAATAAAATAAAAATTGAAATCAATTCGTAACAGTTCAGTTGCTGTCAGTGTTCGTATCCGCTTTTTGTTGCTGAAAATAATAATAATAATAATAATAATAATAGTAATAATAATGATAATAATAATAATGGTATCCTGACATCACGTCTGCAGCAAATGCCGTGTCTTTATCTGCGGGCTTTATTGGCGACGTGGGCGATCGAAAGCGTCGCTGTGATCAGTCTTCCACGATAGGCCGAATGCTGACTATGACGTCAGCAAAGGATTTCCCATGGACGGAAATAAGAGGAATGGAAGAACTTCAATTTTGACGGTGTTGGCAGTGTCGGTTTGAGAGTGCTATGATTTCAAGCTTCCACCGTGCTCTTTACAAACACCTTCAAGCTTGTTGTTCACGAGGTAATGACGCCACGAAAGGTAACCATAGGAGTGCGCCACCAAAACATCCCGCCGCCGAACTAACGACCGGTACAACGCCATCCCGCTGCTTATCTTCCGCAACGCGGGCAAAACAACGGCTGCGAGTGTACGAGGTGTAAACTTGGAACGTGTGTTCACCTTGCGGGCACGCGATTCGTCACGTACACCGGCGTGCCGTTTATACAAACGAGTCCGCCTTGGCCAACACCATGTGTGGGCCGGGCCCGATCCGCGCTTGCGCAGAAACCAGCATCACGTGAGAGGACGCGTCTGCGCATGAGCGGTACCGACAGCAGCGCCACCGTGGTGGGCTGACGTCAGAAGGTTTGAGTCGTTCGTGGTGGCGATTGCCGGGCATATCTTACTCGCTCCGCAGCTGCCAACGAGATTGTGGCGTTAAACGAAACAATGCCGAGGAACGAATCGCGAATCAATAACTTGGCTGACTGAGGCATGCTCACTTGTGCATACTAACCCAAAGCTATAAAGGAAAAAAAAACAAAAAAAGCCAGACGAATTGACGTTTTGTTTTCCACAGAAAACAAAGAAACAAAGATATCATTTTAGAAGAAAAGAAACAACAACAGAAGTGAGATGTAGCAGCGAGATGAAGATAATTTACGGTCCATCCCCTTTCCTTGCAGACTTAATCTCGTTTTTTTTTTTTTTAATATATATTTATTCCTCGAATTCATTATCGTTCTAGCCTATAGTCCCCCTTGCCTCGTTTCGCGCAGTGAACGCGAGGGGGCGCCTCGTTCCCAGCCGCTGCGCCCCTGCGCCACGGCAGCACCAAGAGTGGAGGAGCGAGCAGCTCCAACGATACCGAGAGCAGATAAAATAAAACAATAAAAACACAAATACAAAAAAAAGGAAACAGAAAAGTTTCTTCCTCAAACCCATTGTTGTAATCTCGACAGTTTCCTTACCGACATTGATGGCCTCCGAGGACGAACGAAAACAAAAATACAGAAAGAAATTAAGCACAGAAAGATGAGAGAGAGAGAGAGAGAGAGAGAGAGAGAGAGAGAGGAAGGAAGGAGGAGCGTAGGAGAGCCGTTAAATTTAAGCCCGCCAAATTGAAGCTCGTCGTATAATTAAACGGTCGAAATTGTGGACTCTCGGACCCGCGGCCTATACGACCGCTCGCTTTTCGTCTGATATTTTGTACTGGATCACCGCTTGTATTAGTTTTGATGAAGTAATTGTGATGGCGTTGGGGGATTTTCTTGTGTTCTCTTCTTTAGGAACGCACGGGAGTGTCGGCCCGCCCTCTTGTTTGTCTGTCAGTACATGTGGTGAGTTTCATGTTTGCGTGGTTTAAACGTACGTATACCGACTCTTGAAAAAAAAAAAAAAACTTAAAAAAACACCCTTAAAAAAAGAAAAACTGCCGCGACTTTTATCTTTAAAGTTCTGGAATGCATGAAATGCATTATTGGGAATTGGTGAGGGAATTGGTGTGTGACTGTGACGTGACGTATATTTTTCCGCTATATTTAGCGGGGAAACTGAATGGTTGAATAGATCACGTGACGTCCATTTCCCCGCTAAATTCGGCAGGGAAACTGAGTTGGTGTCTAGGTCACAAGACGTGAATTTTCCCGCTAAATTTAGCGGGTAACTAAATTGGTGTATAAGTCACGTGACGTCAATTTCCCGCTAAACTTATCTGGGAAACTGAATTGATCTTTCGGCCACAAGACGTGAACTTTCCCGCTAAATTTAGCGGGTAACTAAATTGGTGTATAAGTCACGTGACGTCAATTTCCCGCTAAACTTATCAGGGAAACTGAATTGATCTTTCGGCCACAAGACGTGAATTTTCCCGCTAAATTTAGCGGGTAACTAAATTGGTGTATAAGTCACGTGACGTCAATTTCCCGCTAAACTTATCAGGGAAACTGAATTGATCTTTCGGCCACAAGACGTGAATTTTCCCGCTAATTTAGCGGGTAACTAAATTGGTGTATAAGTCACGTGACGTCAATTTCCCGCTAAACTTATCAGGGAAACTGAATTGATCTTTCGGCCACAAGACGTGAATTTTCCCGCTAAATTTAGCGGGTAACTAAATTGGTGTATAAGTCACGTGACGTCAATTTCCCGCTAAACTTATCAGGGAAACTGAATTGATCTTTCGGCCACAAGACGTGAATTTTCCCGCTAAATTTAGCGGGTAACTAAATTGGTGTATAAGTCACGTGACGTCAATTTCCCGCTAAACTTATCAGGGAAACTGAATTGATCTTTCGGCCACAAGACGTGAATTTTCCCGCTAAATTTAGCGGGGAAAATGAGTTGACGTATAGGTCACGTGCCGTCAATTTCCCCAAGGTGTATAGGTCACGTGACGTCAGGTGACGACACGTGACGCCACTTTCCAGCCAAATTTAGCGGGGAAACTGAATTGGTGCAAAGTCACGGGACGTCAAATTTTCCGCTACATTTAGCGGGGAAACGGAATCGGTCTGTAGGTCCCGTGACGTCACGTCACGTGATCATCAATTTTCCCGCTAAATTTAGCTGAGAAACTGAATTCGTGTATAGGCCTCGTGATATCAATTTACCCGCTAGATTTAGCGGGAAATGCACGGACGGACGGACTGGACAAAACTTGGAGATTGGGGGCTTGCGATAAAAACATTTCATGCTAAAAAAAAAAAAAAAAAAAAAAACGCTGCTAGGCCGTTACTCTGTTGCTGATGATGATGCAACTAGTGTGGCTCTCGCGACCATCCCTGGTAACTACAAAGTTTCTGCGAATTGTGTGCTCCTGTCGGCTTCTGCTCGACAGGTCCTCCGCCTTACGATAGATGGCGCGGCGGCATACGGAAGGCAATGGACTCGGGTTTGTATGGAACTCTGCGACGGAACGCACCGTGTAAGCGATATTCTTTTATTTGAAGTAGAATTTACTGAATCCTGTCAAAATAAAATTACCACAAGATATTTTATCAACAGTTTTCTTCACTGTGATGCATTTTTCAAAGCTCGTGAGCGGCTGGCAATGTAAAGTCGTCTGCGAAACGTCTGATGAGCCCTTTGCTTTTCGTTGTGTTTGTTTTGCTCCCGAAAGCGCTGACGAATTTGGCAGTAGCAGACAAAATTGGCATTTCTCGCCGCGTTTTAACGCCTCGGGACGGCCAATATTCTTGATGTATGGTAGTGTTGTATTCCGAACTGATGGTCGGGTTGCGGCCAGAAGAAAGAAAGAAAAGGCGGAGATATTTAAAGCGGGCGATGTTGAGTTCGGGTGACTCTGTCGTGCTGGGCACAGTATGACCGACTTCTTAGCACGCCTTAAGTTTTGGCGCTGCATGCCCCCTTGATTATTTTAACTTGTAAAACTACGGGCAAAACAGAACCTAGACTATATTAAATAGTATAAGTTCTGTTTTTTGCTCGATTAGATTGCTCGATTAAACTTGCATGGTTCATGCCCCGTTTACGAAATGAAGTGCCAGTGGGTCGCGTTGCCTGCAAAATGAATGAGGATGTTTTGTTTTTCGTTTCTTCTTTGCGTGGCGCCATTTATGTGGAGTGCCACGAACCCTCCCGAAGCGGGGTACACAATCAGGTCGCCCAATCGGCTCTCGTTTCCCCACTTGCCTACCTTACACCCTGGTCCAGACGCAGCCAACTCTACGAGCCTGATGAGACCAATCAAACAGCGTCAAAAACGCACCATCATGGCATCCGTCGTGTTCCTGTACGTGTTCTATCATTGCTGAACCAATCAAACAGAAAGGGCCCGGAAGCTCGTATAGCGTCGGCTGCATCCGTAAGCTGAAACGAAGTATAAGGAGCGCAAGTTCGTCTGCTTCCAATTGCGCAGGGGTTTGCGGTGACGTCAGAATGTCGCGCTCTGATTGGCTCTGATTGAAAGGATAGTGGGTAGACCTCAATACTAGCTGCATGGCTAGCTCCCTCGAGCATTATCCACTATCCCTCCAATCGGAGCCAATCAGAGCTCGGCGTTCTGACGTCACCGCAACCATCTGCGCAAGAAGCAGACAAACTTGCGTTCCGCATAGCGCGACTCTCTACCCGTGTCGTACATTCCGAGCTTTTTTTTTAATCTTTTTTTTTTATGCGTTATTATTACGCTTGTTTTGACGAAAACCCGGCGATGTCTTTCGTTTGTCAAAGCCAGGGAGAACGGGAGGAGGAGGGCGAAAGGTGATATCGCCTGCGACGCTCTCATTGATCCAAAGCGCTGACCTCAGCACGCGTCAACGTTTCTCTCCCTCTCTCCCCGGCCCTGACAACCTCACAGACACCGCCGGGTATTCGTCAAAACGAGCGTTTTCGTTTACGTCAAAGGAGCGTTGCACAGCTGGCGCGGAGCCAGAGAGGAAGAGGCGCCGCGGTGCGGTGGAATCCGGACGTACTCTGACAGGCAGAGTACAAAAAAGGGGTGAAAAAAATTACAGAAAGATCTATTGGTGGATTTTTAGGAAATGAGTTAGCATGACCCCTGAAAAACGCCACACACGTCCCCCTTTGAGAAACGTTAACACTAAGCCCGTAACAAGAAAAAAAAAAGAGGCAGCAAAAAATAGAGGAAGCAAAAGAGAAAACCAAAACAGAAAAGTGAAGGGGTCAGCGATAGCGTTTCCTAAAAGGTGGCGTGTGTGGCGTTTCCCAGCTAGGGATCATGCTAACGCATTCCAACCCACCAATGGATCTTTCTGTAATATTTTTTTCTTCTTCTTACTTGTGCTGCGTACCCTATCTGCGTGGTATTTCACTGTAAGAGCCAAGGCTCGTGGTCTGGGTGCCTGCTAGTATAGCGTTCCTGCTCAACATATAATAATAATAATAATAATAATAATAATAATAATAATAATAATAATAATAATAATAATAATAATAAACGTTGCACGGCTTGCGACACGTTATTATGGTGCCGGGAACGCGTCTCTTCTGACTGTTTACTGCGTCTAAAAAAGTGGTCCCTCGATTTTCGCCCGATGACGTCATAGATATGTCAAGCTGACGCCAGCCGCAATTCTTGCGGTGTCCCAGTAGCAGTGCTGGATGTGGCAGATGCCTGTTCTGCTGCAGGTCGCTCTCTACTGTGGCAGTCCGCGGACGCTTGGGCAGCCAGGAGGAGCTGGGACGCTGTGACCACAGCGACACGTGCTTCTCGCCGGCATTTCTACGACCAACCCGCCAGGATCGCGACATCCGACAACATATACGACTCTCCGGCTCCTGTGACGTCACTGGCTGCCACTTCGGGACCCATTTTATGTGTGGGCGGAATAGGACGCTAAACTTTTTAGACTTCAGCTAGGTGGCGCAAGCTACCGCCCGGTACAAAGGGTCTAGCCATTAACATCCATCTATCTATCGATCCATCACACCCAGTCGGAGACGCGTTCCAGGCACCGTAGCATTGCATCCTTTGTAGCTATATGCATACACAAAACCTAATAAAAAAATTCGAAGGTAACCAAAAAAAAAAAAAAAAAGCGCCTACCAGTTTTTGGGCGACGTGTGAAACAGTGTAAAAGATGCAAGCGCGAGGCCTATCTGGTCGCAGGCGCAACGAACTATAGGCGCCGAAGCCAATTCAATGCCCAATCATCAATTCGCCCCCCTCCCTCACAAGTGTCAGAGCTGTCCTTCAATATATGGATCGCGGGATTCAGAACCCTGAGCTGCCAACCAATGCTTCGCCCAGTCCAAAGCACATCCGAAGTGTAGAGATACATTAGGCGGCATGTAGTCCCCACTTACTGTCGCGCCGGTTAAAGAGTCACAGTTCGGGAGGTGTACGACGAGGTCGTGTTTCCTATACGAGTGACGACCCGACGTTAATCGCGTATTTTATTACTTGTTCGTTACATTATTGAGTAATAAACCGATAGTAAACATTAACCGTTGAATATGCTCGAGAACAAATGAAAACACAAATTAATTAGCAGACGCGCTCTCCAGCCCGATTTAGGAAAGTTCGATTAAAAGCATGCTTAGCCAACCAAAAATCACAACATCTCCACGTGGTAAATGATGTTGATTGGGGCGAAGCTCTGGTGGTGCTGATCATACTGATTTTATTGTTCATAGGTAGTGCTGATGGTGCTGATTTCTTTTTTTTTTATTGCTCATAGCTAGTGCTGAGTTCCGGGTTGCGTTTCGACTTCATTATTACTGCTTTATGGTCGCTGAAAAGCAGAGCCAGTGGTTCTTCTAGCGGATCAGCTTGGATCCGCTAGAAGCCGTGGGAACGCATCTCCACCGCTTAAGTCAACGGTGGCTGTACAACACTAGAGCGCACGACACTTGAGCGCCGACATTAGAGCGCCGACACTAGAGCGCCGCGACGTTAGAGCGCGCGACACTAGAGCGCCGCGACGTTAGAGCGCGCGACACTAGAGCGCTGCGACGTTAGAGCGCGCGACACTAGAGCGCCGCGACGTTAGAGCGCGCGACACTAGAGCGCCGCGACGTTAGCGCGCTCGACTCAAGAGCGCTGCGACGTTAGCGCAGCGCTCTTGAGTCGAGCTCCCGTCACGAGAACGCACAACCAGTCCAGCGCGAGTGGACCGACCGGACCGGCCACTCTTTCGGTCATCGCGTGTTTTATGTAAAATTGGCAGGGATTTATTCCGCGGAATTCAGCAATGACATTGCGAAATGAGTCGACGAAATGTTTGCGTGTGACAAACGAAAAAGTGTTACAAAAAGCTAACAGAAAAAGAATAATATCTGTAGCGTGCATTTTTGCAGGAAAAAAAAAAAACAAAGATTGCAGCTGACCTAGCCTAGGTCAGCTGCAATGTTTTTCTCTAATTTTTATAAATTTTTCTCTAACGTTTTCTAAATCAAAGAACTAATGAAGGCTTCATTAGTTATTTGATTTTGTATATCACAGATTTTCAGGGGAGGTTTTCCTGTATCCGTTAAAAGGCTGAAAAGATCTGCATGCGATAAAATTGCGCTGAGCTTTCCTTCGATGAGTTTTTTACTGATACGTTTTAGCGGTGATCTTTCTTCATTACGGACATGGACGTCAGAATACCATTTAAACTTATGCGAGGGACGTCTAAATAGCCACCAAATAGATCGGAGCCCAAATGCCTGTCAAGAATAGACCAGATATAGCAAAAAAACTGTTTATAGTATATCCGAGAGGCGCACCGCAGCACTGTGAAGAAATCTTAGACTCCCTGCTCCACTCAGCTGCAAACTTTCCCGGTACCTATATGCCCCAGCCCACTCCCCTGCCCCCTTTTCTCTCCGATGTCCGTAAACAATTGGTTAGAAAGAGTCGTACCTTTTTTTTTTTATTTTTTATTAAAGGCGCATTCAATGAATCAAAAATCACCAATGCTTCAATTCGATGAGTCGCACAATTTTGTTCTGTCTGTGGAGCCGCGGATACATCACACATTTTTCGGTGTTTGCTCAACTGGTTGGGCGCTCTCGTGTCGCCCGCTCAACTGGTCATGCGCTCTAGTGTCGCGCGCTCAACTGGTCATGCGCTCTCGTGCCGTGCGCTCTAGTGTCAAGCGCGCTACTGTCGCAGCGCCCTCGTGTCGCGCGCTCTAACGTCGGCGCTCTAGTGTCGCGCGCTCTAAAGGCGCTCTCCCGTCAACGGTCCATGTCAGAAAGAGAATGTGTGGTATGGAACGTGGTTATAGGGTGTATTCACTGGCGGCCATATCTGTGTGCGCTAATGCTGAGCACGTGCTGATGGCTAGCTTTCACAGTTATTTTGCAACGTGCAACCCGCACCATCAAGATTGCCGGTCTTGGCAGCCTATTAATGCGAGCTCGTTCTGAGCATGCGCTCTAAACAGTGACCTCAAATATGGCGGCCAGTGAATACGCCCTATATACGCATTTGAGCATTTGACCGCAGCGCACTCTTGTCTATAAACGTTGAGCGAATGCATGCAAAGTTTAACGCGATTATATACGCATTTGACCGCAGCGCCCTCTCCTGTATAGACGTGAGCGGCTACATGCAACGTTTCATCCATGACAGACAGATGGATGACACATGGCCGAGTGGTTAAGGCGATGAACTAGAAATCCATTGGAGTCTCCCCGCACAGGTACGAATCCTGTCGATTGCGCAAACATGGGATGGCAATCGATGTGAGCACGGACGCCGGACGGATGGACAAGGCTAGACCCTAAGGAGCTTCGCCCCTAAAAAAAAGAACGAATTGGGGAAATGGGGAGGCAAATACTGTGGATTCTTCATTCGCTAAAGAAGATAGATATATTACTAATAATGCAACACTTTATAATGCGAACTTTTTAGTACCCAGTCACGCAGCCCCAAAATACTATTAGGGCATAGGGTGTTACCGAGCGATTTGTGAACACTTCAGAAGAAATCTCACGAGACAGCTAGTACAATCTTTCATTATAAATGACCCCGCGTAACTTAAAACAATACGACCCACCAAAACCTCGCATCTTACAGAAAGATTCCATGGGTACTAGTAATTTCAGCATCATTCTAAGTGTTTAGAACGTTTAAAAAAATTGCTTGGGTTTTTGCCAATTGAACGGAGTATCTGTTTTCGTTGAGTTTGGGGATTGAATAAGTCTCAAATGAAAGCACTGCCCGATAATTTACCGAAAAAAAAAATGTATGCTCCAGCCGTGAACTTGGATATCTTTTTGAGAATTTTCCTCTCCCCCGAGTCAATAATATAACCACATGGCTCGACTCGGCTCAGGTAAGCTTCCGCAAAATTGTTCACACGGAAACTCTGGCCTGTCCCCATTTCCGAGTTTTCGCCAACGTCCACCTTTGCACCTTCCCAAAGACGCGAGCGTCCTCCGCAAGGTCGGCGCCACCGTCGCCATACCCCTAGACTTCCACAGGTTCCCAATAACCGAACACGACTAGGCGTCCCTTGCAAGCATAACGTCGTCTGTAAGAGAGCAGACACCGCAAAAGAAAAGTCCAGAACAACCTAGCTCGCACGCATAGGGACTTCGTATTTACTTATCTTGCCATCGGCTCATCTGTTATCCCCTGATTTGTTTCCTATACCCCTATAACTCCGATTTCTTTTTTTTTTCTTCTTTCGCCTAAGTTTTTTTTTTCCCTTTGTTATCTTCCATCTCCCGATCCGCTTTTCACCGGTTGACTGATGAGATTCGGGTGGAGAGCTTATTTCATCGAGGAAAGCGCGCTCTTCGTTGATTGGCCAGGCGCCGTCTGGCGAGCGGCCAATCACGTCGGCGTTCCGAGGGAACATCCATCTTGCTTATCCCGAGCCGAAAGAAAGACACCCCTAAGGTCGCCTGACCCAAATCCGGATTTAATTAGGGACGATAGGGGTTTTATAACCACCCTCCGGGAACTCGGGCTGGCACGAAAGCAGAAGGATGAAGAAGGTCGGCGGGGAAGGTATTAAGAGGACGCGCGCCAGGCCCAATACCTCGATCGGACCTGTCCTTCGATTAATTAAAGTTGCGTCGGTTACGCTCTCCTTTTTATGGACATGGCGGCCTGATGTAATCATACAGTTACGAAGTAATTTGCCGGTAGGAGGTTAATATATATTATATAATAGTATTATTAGCACCTTGGACGTCTTCGCCCCATGGTCTTGTCAGTTGTCACACACACTCCGTCCCTCGTTCACACTGAGTGACGTCATGACTTCTGCTTATGCGTTGGCACACACCCCATTACGGTTCGTTCTATCATATAGACGTAGGATTGTCAACCTTATGGTCCGTTCTTCGTGATGTCATCTCCTCGTCTTCCACTCTCCCACAGCCTCTAGATAAGATGACGTCACGCCTTTCGCGCATGCGGCCACACGTCCCCTAGTTATGGATCGCCTCGTCCACGTCTTGTGCTCCCTGCACCCGTACATCTTATGGTTCATAGTGGTTGAAGTCACATACTCGTCTAAAAACTCTTCTGCACCCCGGACATTGGATGATGCTGAATGAGGTCAAGCTTCCTCTTCGCTTTCGTTCGACCTCCTTCACCACTGCTGCCCCCAACGGCTCGTAGTTTCCTCTCTGCCCTCCGCACACTTCTCGAAAGCGTCCAGCGCTCGCAGCGAGGTAATGCACTGGAAAGAACCGGGCGCAAGGCAGTCGTCGGGCCTCGGCTTGGCGCTCGGTAAAGCACAGAGAGCAGCGCCAAATAAATTTCGGAAGAATGAAACGAAAACCGGAGAGCGCAAAGCCCAACTAGAGCGACATTTGGCCGAGACAAGTGCTGCATACGAAATGCGACACTGCCGAGCTCGAAAAGACAATAGACGCCGGCAGAGGACGACGGAAGCCGCCGAGCCCAATGTCAGAAAACGCGCGAGGCCCCTCACTTTTTTTTTCTTTTTCTTTTTGTTACTGCTATTGTTGATCGTTCGCCTATGCGCGTTGGATTTCACTCCTACGTTGTTGTCTTGTTTTTATTTGTTTCTTGTTTTAGAGTACACTGCCCTTTTTTGTTTTTTCGAGGAAAGTAGAATTCGCGGCAAAGGGCCGTCCGTCGGTTCTTCTCGTTGAAGCGGACGGGCAAGACGCGCGAAATACTGTCGCGTAGAAATAGGGCTTTTAGACTTGGCTAGGTTAGTCCCAATAAAGATTTATTAAACAACTGGCATAAGGTTAAACATTAAAATACACACATAAGAAATAACACTTTGGGGGAAAATACTTCTATCTCTGGCGACTTCCCCTGCCGTCCTCCTAGACCGCACTTTCAGCGGGTGCCCCGACCACAGCCAAACTCGACAAACAAGGATCCACACAAAGGCGGGCGAGCCGAACTCCTCCACAGCCGTAAGGGGTCCCAAGTTTGCGAGTTAGCGGGCGGAAGACTCCACAGCCGAAGTGGGTCGGACGTACAGGTTGGCCTCCAGAGGCAGGGAGATGTCCAGGGCTTGGTATCCGGGAGCCAAGTGCCTTACGGCAAAACATTTAAAAAAAAAAATGGTTTGCTCTTTATGTTTATACAGCCTTGATGGAGATGCGCCTCAACGGGTAATCGGTCTCTTAGCTGTAGATGAGAAATTTAGCCAGTGCGGTACAACCGCTAACCTGGGGTTTTTAACATGCATCACGCAGTAGTGATCACACGAACGCGTGCCGGTACGAAACTCATCCAGATCGAAACGGGCGGGGGCGGCGGGGATTGAACCCAGGAGGTTCCCAGCGCAAGCTTTCGCTCCACGCTCCGAGCTGAGACGCGTTAGCCCACTCGGCCACTTCCTCCCCTTTGCCTTACGGCCCCTCGGTGGCCGCTTATATTCAGTTCAGCAGCATTCTGGGGTCCTCCAGTCCACCAATCAGAAAGTTTTGGAAGGACCAATCTAGAGGGGTTTTCTTAGCACCAATCAAAAGGTTTGAAGACCAAAGCAAATACGAACATTCCAAAAACAAGCGCATACACGAGACAGAACACATTTCAAACGAAGCTCACAAGAGCAGTCATAAACAATAGAGAGCACATTCGTACGTAGACAGAGAAGTTATACATACACAGAGCAAAACCACCTCCGAAGTAGAGATCCCAAAAAGCAGACATGCACAAAACAAAACATTTCCAACGCGGGGTTCTATAAACTAAGTGTAGCGTTACAGCGTTCACGTTCGCCCCCATTTGGGGCCCCCCGACTCCGGTGGAATCCAACAGCCGTCCCGTAGAGACGGAAAGAACTCTCGGAGAAGGCAAAAACATAAAGTGAAGCTAGACTAAACACTCGCGCCAGCAAAACTTCACGACAATACGGTCATGACGAGCAAATATACAGTCGTGCATATTACGCACACGGAAGACGCGTACTGCAGATGCTGTCAGATGTCTGCGTGTGTCTATGTATATATAGACACCGACAGCTCAAGTAACGCCGGGAGAGATTTTGTTCCGAGCACCTCATTATCGCTCCTGAGCCAACGAGGTTGGAGCATTAGTCGATAACAACGTCGAAGAACTAATTGTGTACGTATTAGGCCACGTCCCGCGGTTCTTAGGTTGCCATAAGTGGCAGCATCACACGCGGAGGGAGGGGGGGACGTTCTGGATGAGATGAACACCACCGAATCACCATCAACTTGCTGGCTGCGATAAGGCACGCCCGGAACACGAGGCATGATACTGTATACTGCACGAGCAAAGAACTGCAGTGCGCCCAGGTAACAGCAACGTAACATCAGTAATGACAACCTTCCTGCGGTGGCGGCTGGATGACCACTCGGACTTCCGTTTAAAGAATCATCGTGCACAGATTTTGACCGAATTATTACAGCACACCTCATATACGTGTCTCTATAGTAAATGAAAAGTATAGGGTCCTTCACTGAAATATTCCGAACGCCCTTAAATAAAAAAAAAAAAAATAAAAGAGAAGAAGAAATACAAACACACACGCATACAAATAAGCAATAGCAGGTTTAGCAGTTTTCAAATATGATCGCACTGATGTTATGGATGATTCAGGTAAAGGCATGAGGGGGAAAAAAAGCACTATCCAAATTTCAATTTAAACTCAGAACGAGAACCATTTGGCACGAATCGCACAAGAAAAAGATATACATACACAAGTGCATCTAAAGTTGACAAAGTGCTCGAGAGGTGTTTCTGTTTGTTTTTATTTCCTCCTGCTCCTACGAAGAGTCCACAGTCAAACGCACGGGTTTTAATGCTGACCGCCGTCACGTCGGAAGATCCACTCTGAAGAAAACCCCGTGACTCTTACTTTCCCGCACACACTCCGAGAGTCAATCAGCGCAACTTACGGAGGCAGCTCAGCGAATGACGATGCCGAAACACAGGCACGTAGCCAGAAAGGAAGGGGGGGGGGAGGCATGGGGCCCGCCCCCCTCCCCCGAAATCTTCCATTTTGCAGGGAACTCTCCCCCTCCCCCTGATACAACATTTTGTCATGCGGCCGCCGCCCCCGCCCCCCCCCCCCCCCCCCCCCCCCGAAACAAAATCCTGGTACGTGCCTGCCGAAACATATTACCGAAAAAAAAAAACAAAAAAAAAAAAAACGCAGTCTGAGTTGTGACATTAAGCAATGCAAGCGTGATGTTTTGCATTGCTTAATGTCACAACTCAGAGGGCGCTTTTTGGTCTAAACATATGCTTGGGCTCGTCATTCGCTGAACAGCCTCCGTAAGTTACGCTGATTGGCTCTTCGAGTGTTGCGCAGGAAAGTAGAAGCACGGGCTTTTTTTTTTTAGAGTGATAGCTGAAATGCGAATCAGCAGCGACCGAACGGACATCGGGATATCGTTACGTCGAAATAGTTGTTCTTGTTGATGAAATGAAGATTGATTGATAGAATGCCTTTTACATGCATAGCATTCGCAAAGCCAGCTCGTAGAGGACTTTTGCGTTCGCACTGGGGACGTGGCCTCCAGTGTCACGTGACGCTATGACGTGACCTAAAGGCACTCCAAATGCAAAGCATTTAGAGTGCCTTGTCACGTGACATCCTCTGTGACGACACTGTAAAGGCTTCATATGTTCATACTTCACAGTGAACCCTCCAGTGGCACTCCTTACGGCAATGCTTCTTATTGTGGCCGCAAAAGGAGAGGATGTATGTTACATTCCATTAGAATGTCTCTGGGAATGCTAAAGAAACAGCCAATATGCTTTCCTGCTGGTGTTCAGCCCATGGACGTGTCCTTCTGAGGGCAGAGCGGACGGAATGGGGTTTATGGGACAGTAGTTTAAATAAATGGGGGCATCTGCGCTTTCCCAATAAAGTTCAGGAGAAAGAAAAAAAAAATATATATATACCAATTTCGAACTCAGCTTCCACTGATTGCGGGGGAACGTGGTTTAGCAGATGGGACACACGCTCAATTTGTATTTCAAATCCGTGATTCCAAGTTTTATGTACACCAAAAACGTAAAATAAAAGGGGCTCGCTGAAAAGTTAAAAATGGTCTACGATGTCGCTTCAAATGGATTCGAAAGAAAATTGTCTCGAGGTAAGAATTCCAACTCAAAAATAAGAAAAAAAAAATCTAATTAAACAAATATTCTGCGTGTGCCTTCCTTTTTTTACACTATTCCATTGCCAAACCGATTCCCAAAGAAACTGGCCGCCGAGGACACGGACGGGACATACCTTCCCGGAGGAATTCCTTTTTGAACAGGAGGAGGAGGAGGAAGAGGGGGGAGGGGGGGGGGGGGTCTATGTTACTTTAGGATTCTGCTCAAAATGAGACACGTGACATCGTTCCCAGACCGCTGATTGGGTGACGTGGGTCCCCCAAGAGTTCGCAGAGGAAAGCGGTTAGTGGCGAACAGAAACGAAGATTGAATCGATAGACACATACACACGTAGACGCGCGCACACAAACAAGCAGACGGGAATAGACAGACAGACACACACATAGGCACACAGACGGGCACGTACTGACAAGGCGACAGTATATACACATATAAAAACGCATTCGTACAAGCGCACATGAAGTGCCGAGAATGTCCCGCGGAATCCGGTGGTCACGTGTCCCCCGCCCTTCGCGCCATATTGAAAAAAAATAAAAAATAAATAAAGGAGAGATTGGAAGAACAAAGGGGATTCTTCGAGGCTCGAAAACTAAACAAAGTAAAAAATAACCGTGAAACACGAGGTACGCGGGCAACAGCCGTAGCTGCGAGAGCGCCTCCCCCGCGCATGCGCAAGCAGACAAGGAGTGTCGGAAGCTATACGCCGCTACACCGCAGGACGAACAGAAAAGTGACGGCCGGAGCCTTTGCCGGAGCGCGCAGGCCTCGGAATTCTTTTGTTGTTCGAGCTCACCTTTTTGTTTCTTTTGTTGTTGTTTTTTTCGCGCCGTTCCCGTAGCTGTCGAGTTTCGCGTTAGCGTTGTTTACGCCGATTGCCTTTCGCGCGGCGCGTTCCTCGTTTGCGCGTTTATTGCTTTTGCGTTGCCGTTGTATTCTTCTTTGTTGCGGACGGTACCGTACCCAGGTGTTAAACGCAGAGCGGATCGAGGTATGTTGGGTCGTTTCGTTACGGGCCGAACCGGACTATACCGTCCGTTTCATCTTAACGATGGACCGCGGCGGAAGATACTACGCGAGCCATCGGAGCCAACCAAATTCTGTGCTGACTGTCACGTGATATTCTGGAGGGCCGCATTAACGCACGGGGCGTGTGGTCACTTGACAGGTTAACAGCACCGGATTGGTCGGGATGGCTTGAAGGCTCCCCCGCGGTCCATCCTAAAGTAAAACGGATGTGCAAAATTATTTTTGTTTGTTTTTTGTATCTTTTATGGGCGGCGTCCAGAAGAGCGTTTATTCCGTTGGCCTCCGATGGCACTTGGACGTCCGAGTTATGCCCGATCCGGAGCCGGAGACGTATGAAGACGTATGCACTCTCCCGATTGTATGGATACGAACGAGGGAGATACATGTTCCATCGTGCATGTCGTAGACATCTATACGTAATTGCTCAAAATAAGGTTGAATACCCACACCAATAGATATACCCACGAACGAGAGAGATTTAGACTGCTAATAAATCCCACAAAAGACAGTCTGCTTTCTGGGGCGTGTTTCTTCCTTGCACGGCGGTCCTGCGACACTGGTCGTACGAAAACTGTCCGCGTTACATGTTCGAAATATACACACGTGACCGCGGCTCTAGACGTCTACGTATACAGTCAGAGGGATTATGAGTCAGCGCGGCGGGTGACTGACCGCGATATACAGTTAGCAGGTCGGCGCTGTAGCCGACCTGCTAGACGTGAGTCTATTTTAACGGCTTGGCCAAGCTATATTCATGAACTCGGGTGGTTTTCCAATGACCTGTATCGTGTAATCTCCTAACAAAAAAGAAAAAACAAAGATGATTCATCGAATAATTGACGGCATCTTTGACTCTACCCGAGTAGAGGGCTGAAAACTCGACTAACAAAACACCGGAGCACGCGCGCAGGGGGATACCGCGTCCGAACGCAATGTCGTTCGTCTAGTAAAGTTAGCACTGCGCGACCAATGAAAACGTCGCATCCCAAGCACGTAGAAAGGTCGGCAACCAAAAAGGCGCAGCGACCAACGTTGTCGAAATTGGCCAATGGGATTCACATATATAGTGGTATTAAACCAAGACAAACGCAGACATGGAAAAAAAATTACAGTGGTAAATCTTTACCAGCTAGTCTGCACTCCAATTGTATTGTTCTAATTCAGATGTGTTTTTTCTTATTTTTTAGAATTATTTCGGCGTTCTTTTATTTTTTTTATTTCTTATTGTTTACTACTCGGAAAAATTCGTATTAGACAGGAATACATTCTCTCTGCATGCATATCATAGTGACCCCACCGTGCTGCCAATCACACTGCAGTGCCATATCCCACCCAGAAACAGTCAAGCGAAATACGCGCTCAGGACTGACCGGACTCCCATGGCGACAACATGTGCTGGACCAATATCACGACCGAAGCGAAGGCGCCGGAACCACACCAAACCGGACGACTTGTAAACATCTTTCTTTTTTCGTCTTTTCTTCTTTTGCGCTTTCGATCACATGTACTCATAGCCACTAAACTTCCGTCTGACGAACGGCGCCAGCATTCCCCGCCGCAAGCACAAGTCCACTTTAGCGGAGATACGTGCGTCAAAGAACCTGAACAAAACTACCCACGAAGCAAAAAAAAAAAACAAAAAAAAAACGAAGTAACGTTAAACATGAAGGACTACTGAAAAAAAAAAAAAATATATATATATATATATATATAAAGTCACTGTCATATTGAACTCGAGAAAGAAAATTTTCCAATCTTTTTCCCAAACATGCTCGTGAAATTTCATTTACTCGAGAGGGCCGTACGCACACACGGTGACAGGTACGCACACACCCCTGAGAAAGGATGGATAGATGGATGGATACGGCAGAACTCTTTGGATCGGGCGGTGGCATGCGCCACCTAACCAGCGTTTTTAACATCAACTAAAGCTCCCGTAGTTTCTTTCATTTTAAGACGGTGTACGGGAGACTCTACGAGCCATGTAAGCCAATTCACCACGTGACTTTCATGAGGGACGCCGCGACGCGCGGAGATCGCAGTCACGTGATATCTTGACAAGTATTAGCACGCTTTGAAGCGCCGACCGCGTGACGGTGCAAGTTTCAGGAAGCGAATGGAAGCGCACACCAGCAGAACTTCATGTTTAACGAGGAAATGTACTTCGCCGTGCTTCTCGGTTGCGGTTACCGTATTTTCCGGGCTATAGTCCGCACCCGGTGTATAGTCCGCAGGGGCAAATTCAGGGTCGAAAATAAAAGTTTTTGCTTAGATAGTCCGCACCCGGTGCATAGTCCGCACCCGGTGCATAGTCCGCACCCGGTGCATAGTCCGCACGCCGTGCATAATCCGCACCTGGTGCTTAGTCGACACGAACATCTTCTCACAGACGGCACACCTTGACAAATGTCTGCTTCCTTAGATCACAAAGAAGCCTTGTGTTATACATAAATCATCATTCACATACTCTTTGATTCACAAACTCCGTCACGTCTCGTCATAATAGATCTTGAAAAAACAAAATTCGTGTATAGTCCGCACGCGTAGATAGTCCGCACAGCCTAAAATTTCAACTTTTAAACATGTATAGTGGAAAGTACGGTACTTGCAAAAGTGTCGAGGGACTTTAATATCATCTAAAGTTCTTAGATAAGAGCTTCCTGCAAGAAGCGACATTCTTTGAAGCGCCGACTGCGTGACGGTGCAGGTTTCAGGAAGCGAATGGCAGCGCACATCAGAGGTTTGAACTGGATGACGCCATTTTGTTCCAGCGGAATGTGCTTTGTCATTTTGTATTGGTTGTCGTCACTTATAAAAGAAGCATCAGGAGACTTTAATATCATTTGCTTCCAAGCGCCCTCTAGCGTCGGCCGACGCCCAAGAGTGCAAGCAGGAAGTTCTCTTCTATAATCTTGTACTTGTTTCGGGGCTGGTGTAGCAGCCGAGCCCGTAACATATTGGACACGTGGCACGTGGGTGGAAGGCATGCGACCCGGTCCGAGATTACGGACCTGCATGATCGGCATCTCTTCGCTATATATGGCTGGATACCATGTCACGGAATTCTGCGAACAAGATTAGAGGAAATACCCAGCGTAGCAACCTCAAAATGTCCTCCTAGCTGCCTGTTTCTTTTTTTTTTTATGTGTGTTTTTGTATACGGCGTTGTGTAAACGGTAATGGCCTTTTTTTTTTCCGCTGTTGTTTGGCTATTTTTTGTGGTCCCGTCAATATAGCCTACTTCAGCCATATTCATTTGTTTGTTTGACAATACTGCCAGCCACCTATAAAGTGGCCAGGGGAAAGATGAACACCGCCTCAAGTTTTTTTAAAGTATGCAGCGTGCAGAAATAAAAAAAATATATATATAAATCGTCCATCGCTCATTTGCACTAACGGTGTCGCGCTATGTAGACGAGGAAAAGCGATAAACGAAAATAACATATATATTAGTTATAAAGTTTGTACTTCAAGTTGTAGTTAACTTATCATTTGCGCTCAGGTAGACTAGAACGTTGAGTTCAACATAATTTATTAGACCGATTTTAAAAATTAAAAATGCAGTAAACGCAACCCATACTTTATACCAGGGGTCTCCAACACGAGGCCCGCGGGCCGCATGCTGCCCGCGACTCTCTGGGACGCGGCCCGCAGGAAACCGGCTACGAGTCCCGGTTCCATGCATGTCTCGAGCGCTAGAAATGGCATGCGCCATAGTGATCTCATCTCGTTGATTCATTTTCGCCTGAAAAATAGCTCTGCTCTTTTAACGCATTCACATAGTTTATAATTATCTGTGTTCATTTGCCCTTTGTTTCGCTTTATTTTTTTTTTTTTTTGTAATGTATAACAATTCCGCTATTAGGCTGCAAGCGCGAGCTATTCGTCGAAGGATGTATCTCGGCTGCGTGAACTCACGATCAGCGGGAGCAACTGCCAAACCAATGCCAAAGCAATTGCCAACTGCAACTGACTTTCATATAGAATTACAGTGGTAAAGACAAGGTATCTGTTCAGAGTGTTGTAATAAAAGTCATCAGTAAACCAAGAACTGTCAGATTAACTTGTTTTTTTTTTCTTTTTTTTTAGAGACATGTTGAGCTTGGTTAATTTCTGAGTAAATTGAGTAACGGGAACGACGCTGAACTTGCTCTCTTGTTCCATTAAAAATGCCAGGACGTTGGCGGGGCGGTGTCATTGTAATTCTTGTTATCACAGCAGCTCGGGGTCTAAAGTAGTCATAAAAACAAATAAAATCTAAAGATGTCACTGGCAAACCTGTAAGTTCACGAAAAGCATAAAGCACAACGTCTCCTCTCTTTAAAACACCCGCGTTGTCCTCCTCGACGCGCGACTTTTGTCAATACGAAAAACTTTCAGCCTTTCTACCCTGGTGAAGAAGGAAGAGCAGCGGAGCTGTACTATATGCCGCCATCTATGAGCGACGGCGGCAACTAGACTGGTTGCCGCAGTCGCTCATAGATGGCGGTAGCTGTTTAGAGGGTTGTGTAGAGATTTATTTGTCCACGGACACGAAACTGGAGAAACTAGCCCTTAATAGCTCCGCTGTAAAATAAGCAAAAAATCTCACCCCACGACGCGCGTTTTTCCGCAGTGTGAAATGCGCCTGTAGTGGCCCGTAGCGACCGCCGTCAACCGCCGGTCGCGCAACCCACTTTGTGACAGTAAGCGGAGTTCGTGCAATGGGGCACTTTCGCTTTTAAAGAACACAAACCCGCCTCGACTAAGATCAAGAGGACGGGGGGACACGACGAAGCGAGCTTGGACGTCCATTTAAATGCTAATTAGATTGGACCGCGGGAGACGCGTCGAGATGAACAAGGCCCGAGTCAACTCTTCTTTGCATCGCCCGCCGCACACGCCCGGATATCGAGATGGGCCCGCGCGTCGGGTATCGTTATCGGAACCGCCACGTTCCTTTCCACTCCGATCAAAAGAGCTCCTCCCCGCGTATATCGAACCACATCGCCGGCGAAAAATATAAACGAAGAAAGGCATCGAAATATGATTGACAGTAATCTGCATGAGCACCGAAAGTAACAAAAAGAAAAACAGGAAAAGCAGACGACTAAGGAACAAAAATACCAGGCGACAAGAAAAAAAAAATGTATTACGGATAGAAAGAAGGGAAAGGTCGATCGGCAAATAGAGAAATAATTATGCGACCGAAAATGATACAGTTAATTAACTCACTGCGACTCGCACTAATAAGGAACGAGATACATAAAAAAGAAAATTATATCGATTGGCTAGGTCACTTCACTATGCCCGTTTGCAACTCAAGAAAAAAAAAGGAAGTTTTGCACATTGTTCATACGCCGCGCGAAGTAGTCCTTACAAATTCTTACAAGATTTGGTTGTCCGGAGGAAGAAGCGATGGTTTGGCGTTACTGAAACGTGTGCGTCTTGATAAGGTAACATATATTGACTCTAAAGTGCACCTAAATGTATCTGAAATCTCCACCTAAAGGTGAAATTTAGTAATTCTACGCGAGGAGCCGGACTCTTTTACTGCGGTTCCTAAGGCGAAAAAGAGTCTAGGTCAGATAGCCTGGGGACGAACACCGTTACGACGAACTACACGTAATTGAAGCTAATTCACTCTGCAAGAACAACGAAGCTGCAGTATATAGCGATGTGAACCTAAAAAAGTCGTCATGCATGTTGCAACATTAAACATCTATACTCCGTCTCATCCTACGGTGGACATAGGGCCCGAAGGCTGGCGGGCGGAGCACTGCCTCAGAAAAGCTTGCATCCGCGTTGGAAAAGAGTTCGCGAGAGAACTGGCCTCCGCATGACGCGTCTTGGCGCACTGATACGTACGACGGAGCAAATATACCACGTGGTTTCTAACAGGCTCGAGATTGGACCCGGCGGCCTGTAGCACTGGGATTTAGTCCATCGTAGAAGGAGACGGAGTATAGATTATAGTTACTGATACGGAACGAAATTCGGCCCTCGTTATTATTAGCACAGACACGCTGTCACTAAAATTATTCAATTAAAACAATCGTATTCTAGGAGGCTTTCTGGCGAATCGTTCCACCCTATAATCAAATAATCGTCTACTCTAAACCACATTATTTTTACGGGCTCAATATTCCGCGAGCTTTGGGGAAGTATGAATTTAGGGAATAGTTCGCGGACAGAATATTTCACCATTTTCAGTGACATGCTGCATATTCGTTACCAAGGAAAACAGTACAACCGCCTGCCTAATCTAGAAATCCATGGCATGCCGGTGTCAACCAATGAAGACCTCAAAAAATCCGTCTTCGACCTCGCAGAAAAACTGGCAATCCCATCTTTTCAACCTTCCGACATGGTAGCTGTCCACAGGCTTCCAAGCAAAAAGGATAAGATCCCCCCGATTCTGGTTCGATTTTCGTCATCAGCCGCACGAGAGATATGGATGAAGGCACGTGGTGGTCTGCGCGAGCTCGCACAAGCGAGAACTCTACCCCAGCTTTATTTTAACGAGAATCTCAGCCAAATCCACCGAAACCTGTTCTGGAAAGCTCGCACACGGGGAAAGGAGAAAAGCTTCAAGTATGTCTGGGTTCGGAATGGCAAGATCTTTGCCAAGCGGCAAGATGAAGCAACTCCAGTGCGCATCAGCTGTGAACACGATCTTGAACTGATAAACTAAAAGGATATTGGATCCAGAGAGGACCGCCCGATTATGGACTGTGATGATTTTCATACTTTTGTTTCCTTTGCAGAAGTACAGAACTTTTTTACAGGTTTCAAAGGTAATACTTTTCGCATTACCCATGTTAATATCCGAAGCATTCGGAAATACTGGGACCATTTTCTCGCATTAATCTCCCCTTTTTGCTCTTGTTTTGATGCTTTTGTACTGACCGAGATTAACATTTCTTCGGACAGTTTCACTAAGTATAAAATACCAGGCTATCAGGTGTTCTCTTATACTCGTCCAATGGGAAGAGGAGGGGGTGTGGCTGTGTTTATAAAAAATATTTGGTCGGTGACCGAGATAAAATTTTCATTCCAACAGGCAGAAGTAGTTACGCTGCACTTAAGCACTCCTTTGTTATCCCTGGTCCTTTTCTCAATCTATCGCCCCCCGTGCTGTAATGCACGGTTATTTCTGGCCGAATTTGATCTAGCTTTGTCCTCTCTTTCATCTGAAGAGCTTGTATGTGTAAATGGCGATATTAATATTGACATACTTCGTCCCACAGTGACCATAGTCGCAGACTACCTTGATGTTCTGTCTAAATGGGGCTTAAAAGCAACAATTCAGAATGCAACACGGGAGGAATTTATATCTGGCCAGTTGGTGGTATCTAACATTGATCAAATAAACGTACGAGCTCAGAACGTAGTAATCCAGTCTGCAATTATTGAAACTAAACTTGCCGATCATTATTTTGTCTGTTGTTCATTAACAGAGATATCTAAGCCGTTGAGTTATGTTGGCGCTGTGAGGGAGCTGTCAATAGTTGATCCCAGGCACTTCGATAAGCTTGTGGAGCAACATGATTGGAATACTTTTCTTCTAACTACATCTCCAGCTGACGGTTATGAGCAGTTTGTAGCTCAGTTTAACCTTTTTAAAAAGGCGTCTACACGCACTGTAAAAATTAAACATCGTAACATAGACCAGAAATGGATGTCTTCAGAAATATTGGCAGCCATCAAAGAAAAAGATCTCCTATGGGCACAGTCAAAACGCTCCCCCGGTAACACTATGCTACTAGGGCTGGGCGTCGATTAAAAATTTTAACCCGATTAATCTCCATCGTTTAATCGATTAATTATCGATTAATCGCTTTTGTTCATTCCCATACATAGTAATATTGTTTAAAAGTAAAAATTGCATCTATTCTTTTTTTGCTGAATATGTGTTAAACGGCGCAATAATTTCAATTATGAATCAACTTCAATACATTGTTGAGAACAGTTCAAAAACACTCACACCCACAGATTCTTACTTCAGCTCTATGAGGCAAAAATGTTCGTTGATATTCTAAGGGAAGGGCGGCCTCCTTTGATTGCTCACAGTAGCCTCTGCTGCGCTAAACGGACACTCGAACGGCGTTGAAATCGCTGGGACACGTATAACCTTCTGCACTTGTCTGGAGTTGCAAATCTCCCCCTTTCACCTAAATTTTTTCGATTCATATAGGTGTGCTCGTCGATGTCTGCATAGTGAAAGCATTTAATTTTGGTTCGTCAAAATTTTAACGATTAACCGGTTAAACAAATTAATCGCGATTAAAGCATTAATCGATTAATCGGTAGGTTAATCGATCAATTGCTCAGCCCTATATGCTACGGTTGAAATTTAAGCAATACAGAAATAAGGTTAATGCCATGATTCGTCAGGCCAAACGCATGCACTTTAGAAATAAATTTAAGGACGCTCGTTCTGATATAAAAAAAACTTGGTCGCTCATCAATGATCTCCATGGTACGAAGAAGTGCAGTAAAAGCAATGATAGATACCTTCTTTCGCAATTCTCTACTGATGGACAGAGTATTGCTAATGAATTTAACAATTTTTTCTCTCAAGTATCAGGTATTGCAAGACAACACCCAGCTTCATGTACCTTAAACAATAGTGTCTTAGATTCAGCTTATCTTCCTCTTCTCTCTGAAGAAGAGCTTAGGTCAATCCTTTTTAGCCTTAAGCCGAATAAATCTCCAGGTATCGACGGAATTTCAGTTAATGACTTGCGCAGAAACTTTGAAGGGATAAGGGCTGTTCTACTTTCGATTTTTAATCACATTATATCTAATGGTATCATTCCATTACCAATGAAAACAGCTTTGGTGATTCCATTATTCAAGGGAGGCGCGCGAAATAACGTAGAACATTATCGACCTATTTCCATTCTGTCTTGCTTTGCTAAAATACTGGAAAAACATTTGTGGATAACTATGAATAGCTTTTTAGATAAACACAGTTTACTATCTCCTTATCAGTACGGATTCACACAAGGCCGAGGTACTCAAATGCTCCTTGAGGACTTTTCTGACATGCTCAATTTTTCTTTTGAACGGAATCAAGTCGCCTGCGCACTATTCCTGGATGTCCGCAAGGCATTTGAGAGTGTTAGCCATCACATTTTGTTAACAAAGCTTTCAAAATTAGGCTTTCGAGGCTCTTTTCTACATTTACTGGAAAACTTTCTACAGGATAGGCGTCAATGTGTTTCATTTGGAGGGTATCAAAGCGGATTCTTTTCAATCAAAGCGGGTGTCCCCCAGGGCTCGGTCTTAAGTCCACTGTTATATAATCTTTATGTTAATGACCTCTCCATGGTAGTACCAATTTCACTATTTCAATATGCTGACGACACCGTTATTTTATCTAGAGCGTCCAATTATTCAGATGCCTTTTCGTCTTTACAAACTGCGGTAATGAAAACTATGGACTGGTTTGAAGCTAATTTAATTAAAGTTAATGCGTCTAAAACGCAGCTAATATGTTTCCACAACCCTTTGAAAAAAGTTAATATGACCTCCTCTTTACGATTACATACGTCTAGATGTTTATCATGTGCATGTGAGCCTATACAGCATACATCTTCTGTAAAATATCTTGGCCTATTCTTTGACAGTGACCTAACCTGGAACACTCATCTTGCTCATGTGTGTAAGAAAATTCGTGCAGTGTCTTGTTTGCTATACAACACGAGATATTTTATGCCACTATCCGTTCGAAAAATTGTTGTACATGCTCTTGTCTACAGTGTGCTCCGTTACGGTATTACCGTGTATAGCCATTGTGCTCTGCGTTGGCAAATTAGAATTAATTCGATTTTGCGTTCTTTGTTAAAGACAATTTCCTATGATTTATGCCTTAGTAAGGACATTGACGTGTTCAAAGCATTGCATTTGCCTGATTTTAACTCGCTATTGATGGAAACTGTTGTTCATAGGCATTTTTGGGATAGCCAGTTTAAAGTTCTATATGTACCTTCTCGTATTCTTAGACCCAAAGAGCGTTACCGGATACCTCGATGTTCGACAAGATTTGAAAAAAGAGCTCGGAGTTACTATGTACCAGCAGTTATGAACAAACTTAAATTTTAAATTTAAGAACAAAATACAAGCTCAAGAAAGCGCTGAGAAATTTTAGTTCGTAAAGTGCTCACTAGTTTGCTTTTGTTATTTTATTTTTTTTGTGTGGATTTTATTTTACATGTTTCCTTTTGCAAACGGCTGGTTTCACAGATTGTAAGACGCTGCCAGTCAAGCCCAATGTGGCTTAGGCAGGTCTGATTTAACATACGTTTTGTTCATTTGCAATAAAATATTATTATTATTATTATTATTATATTCACGTGACCAATTTTTCCCGATGTTTTCAGGTCGCGAAATTCGCAAAAATTAAGTCTTCGCGAAAATAAAGTCCTTTACAGAAAACTGATTTTTTTAATGATGTTTTGAGTATATTTTTTAAACATTCTCGTGTAATTTTTTTTTAAAACTTCTAAAAGCAAATTACACGCACAAGGAAAGATATCATCATGCAGACAAAAAAAAAAAAAAGAATAAAAAAAAAGTACATGCTTCTTGAGCCAAGCCTTCGAGGCATAATTCATCGATGACAAAATTATCATTCGCCCAATCCGTTTTATATGAAAGTCAGGTCAAACGCGATCGAAGTCACCGCGGGCGGCGTGCCGACAGGTTTTGAAGGAGTGGGGAGGATTAGGAGGTAATCTCCTTTCGGCGCCAAGGTAATCCCGTATGATAATCCTCCGTCACTGCTTTCGTTTCTTTACGTCTCCCGTTTTGTAGCTGCGGTGCGACGTGCCCGTTTATTTTTGTTAATCAAATGTCACATCACAGTTAAGCGCTACTTAATTGAGATACCAATTTATCTGAATGATTGCTTACTTCGGTTTTATGTCTTGCTAAAATTTTCATCCCTCTAGATTTAAGCCCGCAAAAGCGATCCAATTTCTGCTTTTTCTTTTCAACGACCCAATTTGTGTTTTTTTCTTTTCAAGATTTAACCCATCTCGTTTCCCGTTCAGAATTATTTATTTCTAAAATAATCCCCTAACGTGGCACGTCTTCGTGTATATCGCACTTCAAACGACTTACCTTCAATCCTTCTCTCTTCTTGAAAAAAAAAAACAAAAACAAAAAAAAAACAGGAATGTGAAATACTTGAGACGTTTACTGGACAGCTGCGTATGTTATGGCTTGCTTTCTGTCTCCAAAAAAAGGTTATTGAAGACGAGAACAGTCACGCAATACCGGGGAATTCATGAATAATCGCCTCAATAATAAAAACAATAAAAAAACTGTCGTTTTAAGTTTAAAAGAAAGGAAAGTGCTTGAACAAGCATGGAAGAACTTTCATATTTTCCTGAATTTTTCTTTACTCTCTCTCGGACAAAAAAGAAATCGATCTGGAGTTTTGATACGTGATGAGCGATAGCTAAAAATACAAAAGAAAAAGAATTATCAACTTTAAACAGAAGTAAAATGCTTCTTTATCAGTAATAAGACAGTAGGTACAATAGAAGTGGAGATAGCCGGTAAACAAATCCCGGGACAAAAACAAAACAAAACAACAACAACAATTACATTCAATTTTTACGAGGACACTTTGCACGTAGACAGGGCAATAAGAAAGCCCTGTGCATTTGCCAAACGCGCTTCTTTAATCCCATTTCGTTTTATTTATCCGTGCATCCCTTCAAAAACATCTTGCTCGCGTTTCCGCCTCATCTTTACAACTAAATCACATTTCACTGCACCATTAAAGCATACAAACAAAAAAAGTGTAGGGTCGCGCCATCTACTAACAGCAGAGATAACCCCGCGCGACGCTAGGGCACGCCCGCAGACGTGACTTTCGACGTCCACTTCGCGAGATGGCGCTATCCGTCGCTAGCAAAGCTTGCCACGGACAAAAAATAACTGCAGGGTTCTTCGAGAAAACACACATACACCCCACAGTCGCACGTTCAAAGATACGCACGGAGAGGCAAAGAAAATAAAGATACAGCGTGTGATACATAAAGCAAGAACATAGAAAAAGGACTAAGGAAAAAAACCCGGTTCGGAACCTCCTTTGAAAAAGGCCGAGCTACTAATTCAATCTTTTTCTCCGGGCGGAAACAATAGGTTCTGCACTCTTCGTCGTGGTGAGACGTAGCGAACAATACACGAACATAAATAAACAAACACACAAACAAACATAAACATCCACGACGGATCGAATCACGGAGGAGAAAGCGCGTACACGCGAGTGGAATCAGACAAAAGGGAAGCAGACGACGCCAGAGACCATATAGCAGACGAACAAAGGGAGGGACGAGGAAGGAACGCACTCGAAGACCAATCTGTAGCCACCGCGCGTGCATCAAGATAGAGACATTACCGAATCCAAAGCCGGAGCCAAGCCTGTGCTCGGGTGTGTATGTAAGAGGGAGAGACTGCCACCAAATCAAAAGCCATAAGCAAAAAAAAAAAAAAAAAGGAACATAGGAAGAAGAAGAAAAAGATAGAGCGATAACTAGGGAGGAGAGTGATAATAAGTGGAGAGAGAGAAGAGAGTGTCCGTTAAGTGAAACAAAGAGAGGAGTTGTTGTTTGTGTTGTGAACGTACCGATAGACGTCTGTGATAATAAAGGGCGAGAGAAAGAAGGTGCCAAGCAAGTGCTACAGTCATGTGCATTTTTTGTCTCGTTATTAGGGACAACTCGCATTATGGACTCATTTTGGGGGAAAAATGAATCGAATGACTCTTTGGAAGCTATGGCAACCGATCACACGAGACTGGAAGTGTGCTACTAAGCGAAGCGTGACAATAGAGAGTTGAGAGGATGCGATTTGTGTTGGTATAGGAGAAATAAAAAAAAAAGCAAATAAGATAACAACAACCGTTATATCGGCGTCCGCAGTGTATCGATTTGCGGGTAAGAAGGAAAAACAAAACAATCATAATAAGCGCAGCTTTCGTAATGAGAGAACCAAACTCCGACGCCGATATGAAGGACATCCGATAACGATGTAGGGCTTCCATCCGAACCTTTTAATGAAATTATTAAAAATAATTACGAAAATGTCGTAATGAAGGAAAGTACGGACTAAAAATAAATTTGTCAATTAACAAGAGCTACGACGACGTTAAAAGAGTGACGACGCACCATGCCACCCGCCACCGTTGTCCACTCCGTCTGAACATCAAAGCCTTCCGCTCTCTCCACAGCCCTCCTCGCCTGGAGATATAAGCACTGTAGCGCGTATAAGTCGCGTGCATATGCGTGAGCGTCAGGTGTAAAACAGAACCATCGACGAACAGATATAGGGCATGCGCACTGAAAATACAGGCAAAGACGCTCTCACGTGACGTAACATCATGCGCCGTTTACTTGTTGATTCCGAAGAACGGGTAAAAGTCATTGACACCTTTAACGAAAAAAACCCAAAAAACATGAGCTTCTTTTTGGGGCGGGTGCCCACTATTTCGAATGACCTGTCATATCTCGGCATGGGAGGACATAAAACGCGGCGAATACTAGACACTTTTCGCCGATACAAAGGTCTCAAGGCCTCAAAGTGTATCGCCGCGTCCGCTGCTAGCGCCATCTCTCGGTGTGGCGTTCGAAATGGAAACCTCCAGAGCCTTTTTATTCGTGTAGTGTTCAGCGTTCGTTCCTAGCAAAGCATTTGATCTAATCATTATCAGCAGGCAGTCTCGGAGTTTGCAGCAATAGCAGGCAACAGCAATCAGGAACCCGAACGCAGGCTAACCGCGTCTTGGTGTTGTTAAGCTGTGACGACCGTACAGATGCATAATGTATCGAGGCACAAAAGTCCGACTTAGAACACGTTGGATTTTTTTTTTACTTGTAACGTGAACTTTGTTAAACGTTCCACTGAACTTTGACTACCACACGCCACCTGACGGAGGTGGATAACACTAACTAAATCACGTCTAGATTATTTGTACGGTTTTATATCGCGTACAATAATTTTCAAAAATTAAAATAAACTATTCTATGTCTTTCGTTTTCTCGGAATCTTAAAGCGTTTGCGTTGAAGCCGGGCAACCCTGTTCAAAAGTCGAACTTCGTGGAATCTCGCCACAAGTTCGAGGATTCAGCGATCCAGTCGAACTCGAGGATACACAAAAATATCGCGACATATCTAGCTGTCATAAGGAACAGCTAGATATGCCGCGACGAGACGTCGGTTACAACGATACACCGGTTACTACGAAATATCGGTTATAATGAAATTCGTTAAAACGAGACAAAACGCCAAACTGGGGCCCTACCTGTGGCGGCGACTAAGTGTGACACTAAGGGTGACAACAGACAGGCATCAACAGAGATAATACACGAGCGCGAGAGGGCAAGGAAGAGAGAGAAAGAAGAGAAAAAAGGAAAGAGGTCACACTCCGTGGCAGGAACATAGCGTGATAACCCGCGAACCTGGACTTCTTCACCTGGCAGCAGAAGCCAAGAGGTCGGCGGGGATCTAACGACGGCCCCCAAAGTGTTTCTTTTTCTTCTTTTTTTTTCCTTCTCCGGGCAAAGGAAGAGACGGCTTCAGGGGGGATATTACGTGAGGGTCCGGCCGCAATCGACCAATCGCAGAACAAGCCTATTTCGGGACTTTGGCGCCATAATTCTGGGCCCGGGGCAGCGCGCGAGGGGCCAATCAGGGCATGCGACTCAATCGAGCGCCCTCGCCGAGTCGCCGGACGCCCAAAGTAAGCCCTAAAACGGTGAAATAAAAAATAAGAGAAAGAAGACGACGAAAAAAAAAAGAACACTGACTTTATTTTTATGCCGCGTAAATACATTTTTTTTCTTTTGCTCATAAAGGGCTCCGATGCGTAACAACAAGCACGCCGTTAAGTTACCAGGGGTCATGATTCCTTGTAGGGAAGACGAGCATGTTAGCTCGTGATCCCTAAAATGGGAAGATAGGCGCAGACCTCAAGGATAAGCCGCGAATGTTCGCAGTGGCCGTTTGGTGGAATGCTCTCGCAACACAAAGTCAGGAGCAAGTCTTGCATGCACCGTTTCGCTAACCGCTCTTCTGCGCGCTGCCGTCTTTGCCCGCTAGGCCTTGGAAGGCGTTCTGAGCATGCGCCGTAGGACTCTTTCTTCTGTGGACGCATGCGACCACAGCCGAGTGACTCGGCATTCTTCGCTCGAGCGATAAGCTCTTTGGAAGGTGCATACACCAACACACTGTTTACAAACAAGCGCACGTTTGCTCACAACACCAGGGGTGGTGGGCATTGCGCGTGCGCACAAACCAGATTCGAGTGAGGTGAGGCGTCTGCCCATGCGCCGTGCCGACAGCAGCGCCACCGCAGTGGCGTGACGTCAGGGAGCTGAGTTATGAGGCCGCCCTCCGGAGTGCCTCTTGACGTTATATACTAATGTGGCTACACTCTAAGAAAAAAAGGGTGTAGTTGGGTGCATCGGGCGCACATGCACCCCTTTCCTGAAAGATGCACCCTGCGTTACCCAACCAGTGCACTTGTACACCGACAATGAGCATCCTCCTCTCCCTTAAAAACTCCAAGGTGTATCAGTGCACCCCACGCTAGCCACGGGACCTCATCAGCTTGTGTTTGGATTCCCTCTTGGGGGTCACGTTTTGGGTTGGGCAGTTTCTTAGGAAGTATGGAGCTATCCTGTACATTCGGTATTGACAGTAGAGTAGACGCTATGCTTAATTATTTTAGGCCAATCGGGTCTCCGGGTAGGATCACGTGACTACAGTCTCCAAGCTAGAGATAAGGCAGAGCACGGCACCTGCTTGAAGGCCAAGGCCACGGGTAGCATCCAATGCACTATTAACTTTTGGTCGAACTTTCAAGAGGATATAAGTGACAAATCCTTTCGTTGTGTTCATTGTTGGGTTGCCCCTGAAGATAAGCCTTTGCGAGGGCGCCCCCCTTTTGGCCTTGAAGGAGTTGCTATTTTTCTTTTTCTCTCTCTCCCTAAGCTGAAAGCATGAAAGAAGGTGCGCAGTTGCCGGGCCAATGAACCGGAGGTTTTTCATCCCTCGACTCCGCTGTCAGGGCGCGGGTGACGGTAGGAGCGTGATCATGTGGTAAAGGTTTCATGGATGACGTAGTAGCTTTTCCCGACCTCAGAATGTCTGATTTTCGGCCTAGTTTCTTGTGTGCTGTGCTGCGACCAGCGGGGCTGCCGTAGATTTCGTCCGCGACAACGTATTCGAGTGTACCAAGATTTCCAGTGTTTGAAAAGTCCTACGCGTATATCGGCAACACGCGATTTCTTCAAAAAAGCCCAAGGAATTCATGTGGTGCGTTTTGTGTTCGGTTCGGCAAATTACTGTTTTCGCCACATCGTGTTGAATCTTCACGGACCCCTTTCCTTTCGTTTTTGTGTTTGCGTTGTGCTGCAATGCCCGTGTCGACATATATTTCGGATTACATGTTTCGAGTCCGGTATTTTCATCGTAAGTGCTCTGCAACCTACTCCTTTGCAACAATTGACCGTTCTGTTCCGGATTACCTCTAGAATTAGGCAGTGTCTATTTTCTAGCAGCCGGGAGAATAATTTCCCCGAAATTCTATCGGCAGTCGCCTGCCATTAGCTGAATACAATCATGTGACAACTGCATGTAGAATACTGACTTTCTTAATCTCCTGGCGTTCTGTGAAAACACGTTTTCGCTTATACACGTTCTGTAGACACGTTTCATCGTCACTCGTTACGCGAAATGAACGCTGTAGGGACATTTTGTCGCGCGTGTATCTCTGAGGCGCGTGCTCACCGAACTCAGCCCACCCGTTCACGCCGCTTCGTCCCGACAGTCTGCGGCGGCTTATTACAAAAATGTTAACCAACTTGTCCCCCCCGTACACGTTACTTCGCGGGTACAGCCGTCGATGAAACGTCGTTCGATGAATGAATGGCGACTGCGGGTGGCATTTCGTGGAAATAATTCTGCCGGCTGCTTGGAGAATAGACACTGCCTAAGACTCACTTCCGTTCCTTGTTTGGTTAGTAATCTTCTCAGTTGTGTAATAGCTTCTTCGTACCTCTTCACATGTCACGGATTGCTTGCAAGTTTGTACTTGTTTACGGAATAAGCTGTCTAATAAACTTCTATGAGATTTGAAACAATCCCGTGTGTCCGTTTACCTGCCTTTTTGCTATCACCGCGGCGCATACATTTTTTAAGGGTTTCCTTGATGGGTTTATGAAGTTAGTTATGGAAGTGAAGTTGATAGGTTTATGAAGTTAGTTATGAAGCGGGTGTATAAAGTGGTCTGACCATGCACCTTTGAATCGGGTGCATCTGTGTTCTCTTCGAATTCAGTGGATGTAGAAAGAGGTGCAGCAGTACACTATTGAATGGGGTGCGTAGGTGTAGAAAGGGGAGTAATGGTACACTATTGAGTGGGGTGCATCTGTGTTCCATTTGAATGAGGCGGGTTTATGAAGAGGTGCAATGGTACACCTACGAACGGGGTGCATCTGTGTTCCCTTTCATTTCATTGCGTGTAGAAAGAGGTGTAGCCGTACACCATTGAATGGGGTGCACCTGTGTTCCCTTCGAGTGAGATTCCTATAGAAAAAGGTGTACATGTGCACCCCACCAACGGGTGTACACGTGCTCCCATATTTGGGGTGTGCAAGTGTTCCCCCAAAGGGTGTAGTATATGTGACAAGCACTTACACCCCCTATAGTTGTACCCCATGACACCCTTTTTTTTTTTAGAGTGTAGGGTTTGTTTGAAGTTATATACGCTGTATATACGACCATTCGGCAAGTTGTCAGGTCCGCTAGAGTAAGCGGTCACCAAACGTCTGGCGGGTTTATGAAACACGCAAGAAAAGAATGTTTGTCGCGTACAATATAAGAACAATAATAACTTTGTTCAAGTGGCTTATATCCGAAGAAGTTCATTACTCGCTGCAAGTGGGCATTGAAACTGACATGGTTCACACAAAGTTTAAAGTCGTCGCATAGACTTGCAAAAGTGGATTAAAAAATATATATATATATGAACGAGGAAATTCTTAAGATTAATAATAACAAAACAAACTTCTAAGAGGGAGCCTAACATAACCTTCTCTTCGTAGCGAGTTACGTCGGCGTGTAGAAGATGAACATAAAATGAACAGTTTTGATAAAAAAAAGAAACTAAACCGAAAAAAAGCTAAATGAAACAAAACAATAAAGCCCAAGGGAAGCTACGGTTGAACATATAAGGTTTGTATTACTTCTTCTCCTGGTGTCTAGCTTTATAATAGTGGGTTCTCTGGCGGAAGGGGTCAGAACACTGCGTTGCGTAAGCTTAATAACAGAGAGGGGGAGAGATGGGAGGGCAAGAAAGTGGCTGAAAGAACTCTACACTGTAGAAAGCACGCCGGTCGATTCCTTCGGCGCAGCCTGGTCGAAACACAGCAGAGCCCTTGGGTCGGGAGGAAGGAACCGTGAACGGAACTAAGCGGAAACGTGACTCACTCAGAGTGGCGAGGCTACGCAAGCGCCACCACTGGGCTCCTTCGCCTCCCCAACTGCGTTTCCCGACTCGACAAGAGGGCACATTTCATCCATCGGAGGCTCGGGAGTCGGGACGAACGGGTCGCTCTAATATCGAAGTCTCTCGGACGCCCAAAATCACTTACGTATTTTTTTATTTAATTTTTTTTCTTTGCGTTTGGAAATGGGTCTTGCCTAAACACCAAAACACGAACAGACGCAAATGACTAGCACGCGAAACGTTGATTGATATACATGTGTTCCTACTCTGACGCTTTATCGTGGTTTCCTAATAGCCTCAAAATTAACCAAACACACCAACAAACATTTCTGAACTATACCCGTTTTCACCTCTCAAGAACCGTAGTAAAAAAAAAAAAAAAAGATCCTGCTCCTCGCGGAGCAATTACTGACTTTCCCCTTTATGTAGATAATTAAAATATATGTAGGTAAATGGTAGATTAGATATATGTTATCTTATTAAGACGTACAGTTTCCAAACGCCAAAAGCATCACTTTTTCCTCGGACAACAAAATCTCGTTAGAACTACTTCGCGTCGCGTATGAACCATGCGCAAAACGTCTTTCTTTTCTTGAGGTGAAAACGAATATAGTAAAAAAAACAAAAAAAACCTACTATATACAGGGTGTTTCTTTTTCTCTAAAAGTGACACTCATTAAAAAAAAAGAAAAAAAGCCGTGAAAGCGAGACTCATGTGGTTTGTGCAGGTGAGTGATCTGGCCAAGGGGACATGGTATGTGGGGATGCCGATCGGTCGGCTGATTATAATTAAAATTTGCTAATTAACGTTTAAAGTAATAAAAATAGACATATGGTTCCAATTTGAAACTTTCTGAGCGTCATCTAAGACCACTAAATCAATAATTTTTTTAAATATTTTGAGCACGTGCGAAGCGTAGTCGTGCGCTGAAGGTACCACTCGTGCTGCAGGTACAAGGCTGGGGCTAGACGGAAAAATTGACCGCATCTCCACGTGGTGAATGATGTTGATTGGGGCGAAGCTGTGGTGGTGCTTGTCTGCGTAGACGCTGAGCCGCAGCATGCCGAGCCTTTCGTTCGTTTTCATCCATCTCAGAAAGAGAATGTGTGGTATGGAACGTGGTTATATACGCATTTGAGCATTTGACCGCAGCGCCATCTCGTCTATAAACGTTGAGCCAATGCATGCAGCGTTTCATCCATGACATCCCCAGCTCTTGAGTTACTACCACATCTCAGAGCCCCCTACTCGTCCCGCAATTGTGGCCGAGTGGTTAAGGCGATGGACTAGAAATCCATTGGGGTCTCCCCGCACAGGTTCGAATCCTGTCGACTGCGCAAAAAAAAAAAATTATATTTTTTTTTTTCATTTTTTTATATTTTTTTTTTTGTTTTCATTTTTTTTGCCCTACACGAGCACGTGAGCATGTGAGCACGTGAGCTCACGAGCAGGAGCACGAGCACTGGACGCCAGACAGATGGACGGACAGATGGACGGACGGACATGGCTAGCCCCTAAGGAGCTTCGCCCCTAAAAATCGGACGGGTGCCTTATCGCACTGGTAGCCCCGCTTCTGGTCCACGGATGCTAACTTTAGCGCGCTACTGCGCTTCTCACGCACTCAAAACCTTTCTGAAAAGTACTGATTCAGTGGCTTTCGATGACGCTCGACTAGTTTGTAATTGGAACAATATGTCTATTTTCGTTCATTAAAAAGTTAATCAGCCCATTTTATTTAATTAGCCAGCTGATCGTTACGACTAGGCCCCTATGTACCCCTGGCCGTATAACTCAACCGCACAATCCGCAAATGTGCAACCCCCACAACTTTTTTTTTTAATTAGTGTCACTCTTAGTAAATACACCCTCTGTCTGTCTGTCTGTGTCTGTCTGTCTGTCTGTGTGTGTGTGTGTGTGTTCTCTCGCGAAGTAAAGTAACTTACAATTATATTACTCACCGTTTTGTGTGTGTTTTTTTTAGGGCTGGGCAATTGATCGATTAACCTTCCGATTAATCGATTAAGGCTTTAATCGCGATCAAATTTTTTAACCGGTTAATCGATTTTTTAATCGGTACTCACAAAGAAGTAAACTGGATGCACGCATGGCTCTATCCTGGACGACCTGCCCGAACTAGGGGTATCCGGTCGTTCTGTCCCGAGCGGTTTTCCGTTCCTAACCAGGTGCTATGAGCAAGGTTCAATTCTCGCGCTCGCGAAGCGTCACGTGTTCGAGGATATACATTACAGTTTTGCCGAGGCCAGACGAACAAGCCGGGCCCGCAATTGATTCCCGCGCGACCGCGAAACTTCACGTGTTGAGGATCTATTACACATCCTGCCCAGGCAAGACAAACAAGCAGAAAAACAAGCTGGGAAGCTAACAACGCCATGGTTACTTGTTCCAGTATTCAGCCCGTAAAAATGGACGAGTTCAAGAGTATGAAAGGCAATCTCGCTGGAAAGATTGGGTTTAAAGTAAACTACAGTGGTGAAGTTTTTAACTCGAAGGAAGTCCACTGCATCATCTGCAACAAGCCGTTTTCGTACAGTGGAAGCGTAAGTTCGCTTCAGTATCACCTACGAGGGAAGCACCCATGTACGCCGCTGCAGCAAGGACCATCCGCCTAAACACAGACAACAATCAACGCCTTCTCATCAAGGCCCATTTCTCTGAAAAAAGAAAAACGCATCGCCCAAGCCCTGACTTCTTGTCTTCCTGTCGGAGAATGTAGACAAACTTCTTCGGAGCTGGAGCAAAAATATGTGTCTTTGAATCGTTGAACTATATGTATCCTCATTCTAAATGTCCTTTGCGCAGTGTAAAAGGGAATAAAAATAAGTCTTCAAAGGCAAGACGATGGGTTGCGTTGATTTTATAAAAATCAACGCAACCGATTAATCGATTAATTAATCGATTAAAGGGTGGCGATTAATCGGGTTAAAAGTTTTAATCGACCGCCAGCCCTAGTTTTTTTTTCACTAAAAGACTAGTATCAACAACGAAAAATTGACGCCGGCAGGCAGGGGCTCACTCTTTGGACCGTAGAATTGTTCCCAACTGATTCATCATCAGCATCATCATATCATCATTTATTAAACCTTGAACGCCCATGCGGGCATTACACAAGGTGGCGGTACCTGCCTGAAGAAACATTATTAAAGGAACAAACAAAAAGTGGGTTACATGCTGGAGAACATTGTTATATAATATAAAGCAGCAAAAACAGGAAAAAAAATAAACATTTGAAACATTTTTAGGGAAAAACAGCTGATTAAACAGAAATATACGCAAATAAAACATTTCTATAAACACGAATTGACTTTGCTATTAGTGCTAATGCAGATGGATGGTCAGTTGGGATATGAATGTGTTATAATCTGTCTGGGTCACGATACTGTTAGGCAGGCTATTCCAGTCCGTTATTGTTAATGGCAAGGTGGAGTTAAGAAACGAAACTGACGAGGCGAAAATTGGACAAACTTTACAGACGTTATCAATGCGAGGAAATATGCAAGTGGCTGGGGATAATAGTGAAGTTCTGATGTCATGAATATGATAGTAAATCTTGTTAAAAAAAGACAGGCGTGAGAATTTCCTTCTGGATGAGAGCAGATCAAGGTTAGCTTTCATTCGTAAAGAAGTGATGCTGGTGTCTCGTGAGTAATCTGAAAAAAAATGAATCTGATTGCGCGATTCTGAAGTGCCTCTATGTTTGTTATCAATGAATTTACAAGCTGTTTTGCGGTGTCAAATTAATGCTCTGAAAGTTCGCACACGCGCAGCATTAGGAACCAAATGCTCGTTTTTTTGTTGTTGTTTATTTGCTTGGTTTGGAAGCCTGCCTGCCTGCCTGCCACTAACGTCACGAGACTGAAAAGCGCGGGTACAATTGGATGTTGGTGTTTGGCATCACTTTCACCGGGACCTATTTCCCCAATTATCGTTCTGAATTACGGGGTACTAAACAAACATTCCGGCAAGGATAAAGATCGCGGGGATTTAGAAAATATAATTAAATAAAGTTGCAAAAAAAGAAAACGAAAAAAGAAAAATTTCCTGAATACGCTTTTTTGCAGACGTTGTATAATGCTTTTCTACCCTGTAACACCGGTCGTACGAGAACTGTCTACAGACAACTTGGAAGCATACATATGCACGAAGCAAACATATATATGCTTCGAACGTATGTTTGAGGACTGTCCGCAGGTAATTCTGTCAACATGTCTGCTGCCAACCGTGTCCTTTTGTATGTTGTTTTGAGCTGTAATTAAAAGTTCGAAAACAGTTAAAAAAAAAACAAAAAAAAACATGCACGGCGCTTTTGTCCTGCAACTTAAGCGCCGTTCACACTCTTGCGACCGAGTAAGACCGAGAGAGACCAGACCAGTTTTTGTCCTAAGAAGCCTTTTGCGACTTCTTAGGACCGGATGCGCTGCAGCGGAGCTGGTCCTAAGAGATCGCAAGAGGCGTAAAAACCGGTCTGGTCTCTCTCGGTCTTACTCGGTCGCAAGAGTGTGAACGGGCCTTTATAAATATGTAAAAGCCTGTTCCCTAAAGCACGTGTTTAGCTTTTTTTGCAATGTTGAAAATTTTCTTTCTTCTTTTTTTTTTTTTGATGCCCGGGAAAGGGGGGGGGGGGGAGGGGGAGGGCGGAAGTGAGTGACTTTTTTTAACCCCCTTTTAATAGTACGCAATTTGGCCACCAGGTTCTAGTGAAGAATAAACAACAGTACTACACTCCAATTCGCTGTGGAAGGAGCTACTGTTCCTTTTTTTTTAAGCACCTCCGCGCATAAAAATTCCAGAACTTGGCGGGTACGACAGATCTTAATAAAATAAAAGCACAAAAAAATGAAAAAAATATTTGTCGACAAAAGCGCCTCGCGAGAGTCCAATCTGTAAACTTCGACGTATTTATACATTCTCCGGCCTTCTTTCTCACTTTCTCCAAAGGAGATATCCTGCCGTCTGAAATATCTTTCGGGTAAGAAGCAACAGATGGCGATTCCTCTCACGCTTCGTGCTGGTGTGTATACGTTCTTCTTGGGGGGTGTCTCTCTCTCTTCTCGGACTGGAGTTGGGTGACAGTAACGAATCCTGCACCGACCGAATTCAGAAGCACGGACGAAAGACTATAACGCAAAAGAAAGCCAGAAGTGCAGCTGTGATTCTTCTGTCGCAGCCGCAACGTTTTCACGACGCAAAAACAACGCAACTTCCACACAACGCCCATTAGTCAGAGAACTTTCTCAGTTCCCCCTCTTCCTTTCGAGCACAAAACGCTCTTTGTTCGATCCCCCAAACTCAACCACCCATAAAAAAAAAATAAAAAAATAAAAAAAGGAAAAGTGGAGCATATGCAACATAAAAGAAAAAATTGATTGCCGTCTGGCAACCTAAAAAAAAATGGCAGACGATAAGAAAGTCTGCGAATATGGTGCAACGATCCCAAACACCGCACCGTTTTTTTTTTTTTCTTTGCATTTATATTATTTATACAACTACTGCTCAGGATTTGCCTTCATCCATCAGAAAGAGCAGGTAATACAATTAACTGGACACGAAGTAAAAAGAAAAACAACATATAACAAAACAAACGAGAGAAGGCCCGAAAGGTAGGAGAAGAGAGCCGACGCCTAATTTGGCAGCACCTCGTACTCATTAGGCCTAGTTAGGCCTATCCGGGCCAATCTGCAGGCGTACGGACGGATGGACGGACACACGCACGTCGCTCGCTTGCTTGCACGGGAGGGAAAACAGCTGGCCCCGCATACTTCTTTCTTCTTTTCCTCTTCTTTGCTATCAAGCCAACGCCAGGGTTGCAGCGTCGTCGTGAGGTAGAATGTGTCAGACCGAGAAAAAAAAACATAAATGACGCGGAAGATACAAGACGCACAAAACGTCTACCAGAGAAAAGGCGAGAAGCAGCAGCAAAGCAACGAGAGCCGAACGAGGTGCTAAAACCAACACGGCTAAACACGAAATTGATGGTCGCTCCAACGGCAGGCCGTTCGGAGGGAAAGGGAAGGAGGCGAGGGAAGGGCTAAGCGGTCGATTTGTTGGGGAATGTCGCGACTACAGGAAGCGCCGTCAAATGGTATATATGCACGAAACTCGTTGTCCCGCTGCTCGTAGACACCGCGATATATTTCGAGGGGCGTTCATAAAAAAAAAATCGTGTAATTGTCAGCAAATAAAAAAAAGAAAAAAAAGAATATTGCCACAATTTGCGTTGCGAGTCAAGCCCACGTCCCTGTAGAATCTGCCCGATCAAACCATTTCTCTTAAAACGCCCAATCGTTTGCACGAGATAAAGGTATCTGCCCGCAGGCATCCGCGACTGCTCATGCCCATATGCAAAAAGAACGCCGAATCTGCACACGATGCTCCGCGGCTTCGCCAAGCCGATCCTGACTTCTTGGATCGCCCGATCACCGTGGATGACTGTTGAGCGATTATTAAAATCCCAAGACGAAAAAAAAATAATAAAAATAAAAAAACGAACACTGAAGCACGCGGATTCGACACACCCAAAATAGGTGAAGTCGGAATCGTCATCGGCTAAGATGGTGATTAACGTTTTTTGGGAAACTGCGATGGTGTGTTCCTGGCAGATTTTATGGCCCGTAAGGGCCAAATAGCCACGGGGAAATATTACCGGGACCTCGCTGACTAGGTTACTGAAGGTTGTCAAGCCACGCGGGAAGCTAACCATATATGATGTGCGCTGGCTCCCAACACACCCGTGACGCGGGAGGCTGCTTTAACCCTTAGTCACACGGCTAATACATTGTACTAAAGACATTTTGCAGACACTGTCAAATGCGTGTTTCTAGCTTGTATGACAGTGTTTTCACATTGGTCATACAAGTACTGTCTGCAGAGATCTTTGAAGCATGCTCGAAGCCAAGGTGCTTTAAACATGCTTGGGGGGCGTGGCCGCAGATTCTGCCGGAGAAGGTCTGCCCCTAGCCCCGTATTCACCGGCCCTGGCATCCAGTGACTTCTGTATTCTTCTCCTTACAAAGACCTTATAGAACCCCTGAAAACGCGACCGGGGGTCGCGTTTTCAGGGGTTCTATAAACTAGTGTCCGAAACCCTAGGCCTCTCCCCAGCAATAAAAGTGGGAAATAAGAATCTCAAAAGCGCAGGCTCTTTTGAAAAAGAAACGGGCTAAGCATAAAAACAAGTTTTTTTTTTGTTTTTTACGGCACTTTTGGCATGGTGTTGTTCTCGGAGCTTCGTGACTATGCATTTCTGACGTTATTGCACTACGATATGTGCGAAAGTTCCTAAACGAAATAAGACAAAAAAGAAAATTGAGAAAAGCGCATTCCCCTTACTGTGTCATGGCGTAAGCATAAACAAATATGGCGGCGCTTCCATGTAACGGAGCAGACACTGGTCTATATATAGACTCGTCAAACAAAAAGTTGAAGTCGAATGTTCGCGGAGCGCACCGATTGGACTTCGAAGACAAAGGCGCGTCGCGAGAGTTCAATCTGCAAACTTCGACCCCGACTGCATGTTTGACCAGTCTAAAGCCGGGGTCACACTATACATGATTACACAAAAGACAGTCTGCATACAGATTGGAACGAGAGACACCGCGAGATCCGTGCTTCGAAGGCCGCCTAGCAATGAATTCAAGGAGAAACTTGGCACGCGGCATTCGAACCACGGACCTTTGCGCTGATTCGTGTTTGCAGACTGTCTTTTGTAGGATGTATGGGCAGTGTGACCCCGGCTTAAGGCCCCAAGACGACGTGGAGGTGATTATCGAGGTAGAAACACTACCTCATAACGATAATGAGGACTTCTCTACAACCAGAGTAATCCCCAGCTCATTAAATCGAGGGAGAAAAAAGAAGTGTCGCCCTGTGTGACGCATGTTTGGAGATGGACTAATCTCAGCACCGACGCTCGTGAGCCGTGTTATTTTTCATGGTTATAACGCGAACTTTATGAACGCCCCTCGAGCGGAGGAAGAGCTAAACGCGATGATGAATCGTCTTGGTAAACTGATTCATGAATTCAAAATGTGTAAACTTCGCCAAGGAAAAACCCGAGCGAATTCGGATGCTCGCTCGCTCGCACGCACGCAGACGCTTACTTTGCTCGTTTCTCGAGCTTGCATCGCGGAAGTTCGCGTCGTTTATGGTTTCAAATTTAATATACTCGCATTTATGCGAAATTATGTAAAATATATTCATGATGCGCGTAAATGCTCACCGCGTGATTTTTTTTTTTTATGGAATTGTCGACTTGCATGGGGATGTCGTAGGAAATATGACGTCATTGTGGATGATCTTAAGATGCCAAATAAAAAAAATTTAAGGACAGACGAAAAAAAAACAACAAGATCTATCTAGCACGTTTGGTACCGGTGGCTAAAACCTTCTCAGTTAAACTTCTCCGTAAAATAATACAAAATCTTGCACAATTAATAACCTGAAGCGGATAGTCGCGATGAAAGTAAGCCATTCCAGAGATATTACAAAGCTATAGTCACTAAAAAAACGCCAACTTTTTTTTTTTTTTTTGTACGAGAAGTTAAAGTATAAGTTTAGTCAGATTTTGAGAGGATACTACAGCAAAAGCGGTCGGGATAAATTCACAAAAAATAAACTCGCAAAAAAACAAAAGGAAAAATAAAAAGCGTTTGAAGAAAGTTTGTTAAGCAAAGCTCGCGGACGTTGGTTGTAAATGTAAACACTGTTTCAGACTGTTTTTTTTTATGTTGTATTTGGTGCCATTCTTTGAAACACCGTGTTTCCGTTTGAGATGAGAAGTATACGTAGGTTTCATTTTTATTTTATCGGTTCACCGCTCTAGTGTGCTCCTTCATTAAGCATTACTGCCGTATATCATCTAGTGTCATCGCCGGTTAGGAAAAAAATAAATAAAAAGACGTCTGCCACATGCAACTCAACCCCCCCCCCCCCCCCCCCCCCTTTTTATGTTTTCGTAAAAAACCTTTTTGGGCAGAAAACATTTGTCAAGAGCTTCCAAACCTTCGTGACAGCCACCGTTACTCCCCTCGAAACAACCTCGTTCGCACTCATCGTAATTTTGAAAAGTGTTTAATTACGTTGTTGCAACATGCCTTTATTTACACTATTGTTTAATTATCTTTCTAATAAATGACTTCTGTTCAGGCACACGCATTTTTCTTTTTTTGTTCACCCATTTTGTCTAAATGTATTCTTGACGCGTGCTTCGTTATTCTTTTTTCTTCTGTCATATATATTTATTGCCAACAATAATGTTGTGCGTCTTTTTATACAGAAGGAAGTTAGTCGGCCTCGATAAGTCTCTGGTGTCTCAGCTGCATATCAGACCTGGGGGTCTTTAACGTGCGCGTGCATTACGCATTAGTACTATCGCGCGCCGGTACGATGCTTATCCAGACCGAAACGGGCAGGAATGGGGATTGAACCCAGGATCCCTGGGTTCAATCCCCACCCCTACCCGTTTTAAAGACCCCGAGGTAGCGGCTGTACCGCACTGGCTATAAGGAGTATTCACTGGGCGCCATATCTGTGGGTGATGTCTAGAGCGCATGCTCTGAACGAGCCCACATTAATAGGCTGCTAAGACCGGCAATCTTGAGGGTGCGGAATGCACGTTACAAAAGAACTGTGGAAGCTCGCCATCAGCACTCGCTCAGCAGTCGTGCACACAGCTATGGCCGCCAGTGAATACTTCCTATATTGCTCATCTATACAGCTGAGGCACCAGACACCCATTGCTGGAGTCATTTTCGAGAGGAAAACAAAAAAAAAAAAATGAAAGACGTTCACAATTCTCTGTAATGTCGAATTAGAGCGCAGCTCTTGAGGAGGAGGAGGAGGGAAGGGTACGGTACGGAGGGGAATTTACCATGAAATCGTGGGACAATAGACAGTTTTAGTTGGCCGTACGCTAGAACTTTGCGTACGCAAGGATATCGCGGGTCGTGAGTGCGCATGCGCAGAACGCAATAGAAGGGCTAGCGTATTACGTTCGCACGCGACGCTGGAGATTTTTGCGTTGCGGGCTAGCGGGCTTTGCGGGAAGCTCTCGAGAGATCTCGGGACCAACGAGAACAACAGTTTCAAGATGGCGGTTACCTCGACTGGCGCAGCAAGGGTGACGTGGTGTTCTCTAAGTTCAGCGTTACGTGAAATTGCGTGGTGTTCAGCTCGGCAATTCTTTCCGGGACCTACCGCGGTCGAATCAGATCGCCGTGCAGCTGAGGAGTGCACAGTGAAAATGTTCACCGCTCGCAATGTGCGTCAACGCTGCGATCTGTGCTCAACGCTAAGCCTATTCGCACAGTTCATCGCCGACGGACGAACAACTCTTCGAGAAATCGCCGAAGTTGTCGCTACGCACTGAACATCAGTAGGTCATGGATTTCATTCCGCGATAGCATTGATGAAAGGTGCCGTTTCCACGGGACGATTGACGGAGGCTCCGTGATCGAATTTGGCTACGCACTCGTACTCGTAGCCTCTGTACCCCGCGGAAAAGCGCGCTTGACGAGGCAGCTGGTTTAATTTCAAATAAAATGATTAGACACGTTTTCATTTTATATATTTCTTTTGAGGAGCCTGGTTGCGCTATGAGCACGCGGAATTAGTAAGTCTCTGGAAAAATTAACCAAGATCGTGCGAGGTGTTCGTTCGGAAACGTAGCGCACAACTAAATTCGGTCCGAGCAGGTCGTTTCTAGCGTACGCTATACTATTACGTATTGCGTACGTAAGAGCCAGCAACACTAAAACTGTCTAATTTCCCGGTAAGTTACCCCGCTAAACTTAGCGGGTAACTTCCTTGCTAAATTTGGGGGGAAATTTCCGCGCTAAACTTAGCAAAAAAAATTGCCCGCTAAATTTGGCGAAAAAATTTCCGTCATATTCAGCGGGAAAATTTCCGCTAAAGTTACGGGAAAATGTTTCCGCTATATTTAGCGAAAAAACTTTCCCGGTCAATTTAGCGGAAAAATTTTCCGCCAAATTTAGGCGCCGTATGACGTCACGAGGGTGACGTCACTTGTGACGTCATTATGGGAAACGTACTATAATGCAACACGCGGTTACGCCGACGAGGACGCCGCTGAAGCCGGAAACGGCGCGGCGCCTAAGAGCTGCATGCGCTCTAGAAGGAACGATTGGTGAGTAATTTAGTGTGTAATTATAGCTCAGTCAGTAATTCCGGAAGTATCTCACTATAGTAGGTGACAACCCAAGAAGGTAGGGCGAGGAAAAGAAAGGTGGGAGAGGAGGAAATGGACGCAACGCTGGCGAGGGGAGGAGGAAACCCGCTCCCCTCGCCAGAGTGGCGTTGGTGGCGTCCGCTTTCTCCTCTCCCACTTTCGTTTCCCTAACCGGAGCGCCCCTAGCGGACGCCACCGGCGCCGCGCATGCGCGATGGGGGTGTGGGCAAGAAGCTCGCCGTCGCCATACCGTCGCCTAGGCTATAAACAAACCATTGTGAGTCCCACTGCCCTTCTTCGCATTCGAATTGTTGATTCTACATCTTCTTGGCGATGTCTGACTACTTGAGCGGTCTTGGCGAAATTACCGAGGCTTGTTACACCGCAGAGCTTCGCGTAGATGTAGTGACATGCGGCGATTCATTCCGCGTGGACGCCGCAGTATGTACGCTAAAGCCTGATTCGCAAGATGATATTTCGCTCGCAATTTTCAGTCGCGACGTCGCTCGCGCTGCAAAAGCGTGAACCGTAGCTGAGATGGTCGACGTCGATACTGAAAATCGCAAGCAGAATCGGACCAAGTGAATCAGGCATAACAAGTCGGTGATGGCCACTGGTAACAATGATCAACATCTCCTTGTATCTACTGTTTACATCGAGCCTGCTTACCAACCTTCAAACTTAAGTCTTTTGAGGCCTGCACTTACTTCTTATCGCAAGTACCGGGCCAACATTTGGTCCACGGGCCGGTGTCGTCTAAAAGAGCAGACGACAAGCAGAAACGTTTGAAAGAGCAGACGACAGTTCAAACGATCAGGCGGCCGTTTGAAGACGCACTGAACGTAGTCCGCAGCTGGTCCGTACAACGTGACGGTTTTCGTTCGTTTATGTTGGAACAAAACAAATAAATCTGATGACCACAAGTATCCGTGAATTCAACGCAAAGTGCTTCCCATCCAAGCAATCGTGGTCCGACGGCGTTTGGTTTTCCCTTTTCACGGCACATATCCACGTTCTCGGACGAACCGAGCACATGAAAACTGACCTTCAAACCTCTCTCGACACTTTTGGTAGAGCCCCAGTCGCGGCGTTTGGACGAGAAGGCAGGTTTTTGTCTGGTTCCTTTCAAAACAGGGCAGGAATACACGTCTCACATGGGGACTTTTGCCCACAGCCCCAGATCGGAAGTGCGCCCGACGCACCACCACCACGACGTGACGTAACAGAGATGAGTTCGTGTTTAGACACATTTAGGAAGATCGTGATGTTCACCCAAAAATTACACCATCTTCCCGAGGGGAACCATGGGGTGATGCGGAGCATCGCGGATCGTTATTAACGGTGTTATTACCCCTCTTGGTGCAGTGGGTGGATCTTGAAATTGGTGAAGACGTGATCAATGCATGTGCCGTGAATGGTAGTTGGCTGTTGTTTGCGGTCGTCGTATGATACGTGTTGCAGCGAGTGGTGTGATGACATGTACTCAACTATCCAATGGCTCTTCATGACGTTGACATTAAAGTCGCCAATGAGCATGAAAGGATGTGTGTCTGCGTATTGCTTTTGGTAGTCACACTTCATCGGAAGAACGGAGTGAAGTGGAGTCAACAGCGCTGAACTGAACGCGCGCAGCGCGCTACCGCTGCTTATATTCACACTTGAAGGAGAGGAGACTAGAGGAGGAGAGTTGCGCATGCGCGCGCGGTGTGAGTAGAAGCGAACGCACGCGAAGTGCACGCAGCTGGTAGAGAGAGAGAGCGGAGAGAGTAACGCGCAGCTGTTGGAGAGAGGGAAGGAGAGTTGCGCATGCGTAGTGTGAGTGCGGACTACGACGCCGACGCCGCGGGACATAGACCCGAGCAAGAGATGCTCCGCATCTAAAACACATCATTCTGCCAAGTAAACAGGTATCTTGCCTGCTCGTATTGGTGTTTGCCGTACCACAGCAAGGCCATAGGGAGAGAAACTGAGCGCAGCGGTTAGCTTGATGTCACAACACGCGCGACCAATGGCGTTACACCGGCCGCGCACAGTGCGAGAAGTAATGGTGCGTTCCCACTGGCGTTCGCGAATCACAACCGCCTCGCGAATGCGGTTCAACCGCCGCTAACAATGAGGCACGAGCCGTGCCCTGTAACTCCGTTCACTTCCAAACTGAGAATGCGGTGGAGGCCACCACCTGCTCGTTGAACCAGTCGTACGCAGTGTCACGTGATCACGCTCTCGCCCATACCCATCGCAGAGCGGGGTCAAGTGGACAAAGGGAGGCGGGTGATTTGTCCGGTGAGTGCGTAGACCCACTGCACTGGGCGCAGAATCAGCCTTCGGTAATGCGTATTTATTTTTGCGGGGGGGGGGGGGGGAGGGTGACATAGATTTTTTTTCACAAGGGCTCCGCCATCTTGAAATATCGTCACTTCCTCTATGGACGAAAACATTTGTTTTGCCGTCGCCACGTTAATAGAATGCATTGCGTAACCGTCATTCATTTGTCTCCTTTCTTTTCTTTTTTTTTTCTTCTTTTTACGTTTTGCAGGTTAAATGTCATATTGTTCGTCGCCCATACCAGAAATTCCTAGCAGGTGGCTGGGGACGAGAGTAAGCGCATGCGCGCATCTGCGCACTAACATAGCTCAGTATCGACGCGCCAGAAAACTACCGACGGCGGGCCAAAAAAAAAAGAAAAAGAGACAAAAAAATATCGAGGATCTTGGCGGGGCGCTAATTTCGACGGGTGTCGGTGCTAGATTTTGCGACGCGAGAGACGGCGGAAGACAGACAGACCGCGTCTCGTCGACAGACGACGCCGGAGACGGACGAAAACTCTCGCGCGAGTTTGCTCTGCCCCATAAATCACGTTAAACGCAACCTCCTCCTTCTCTTCAACCCACTCGCTCGCTGAAGCGCGACGACCAGCGCGGTGAGAGCTCATTGTCGCTCTTTGAGCAAGCGCGGCGAGAAAAAAAAAAAAAAAAGGACGAAGAAAGAAGGGAACACGGATGGGGAAGAAAAGGGATGTAGGGAAAGCGACGAGGAGGGAGGGAATGGGGAGAGATTTAAGTGCAGGGAAAGACTCGTGTAATCGCTGCTCCAGCAATGACGGATGTGAGGGACGCCTCGGAGAAACAGAGCGAAGAACATCAGGGAACAAGCGGCTGAGAAGCCAACGAGATCCTCCTATCCCGTTGAGGGAAGGCCAGGGGAAAATTCGGGAACGGGCAGTCGGTGCGCTACACGTGAAATCGGGTGCAATTTGAGAGCGAACGAACCAGCAAGATCTTGCGGACATAAAACCGCAATAACTAAAAATAAGTCGTGTTCCCCGTAGACACGGCGACAAAACTGCCTGCGGCGGACACGCCCCGAGCACGTTTGATTTTAGGATGTTAGCATTAGATCGCCTAGCCAAAATGTCATGAAAAGTAGCCTGGCTTAAAACATTCCGTCAAATTCATCAATAGTGAAATGGCACTTGATGTTTTTTTTTTTTTCAAGCAACATTTATGATTGGAATAATATGTAATGTCGCCAATCTGACACGTGGCGAAGGAATGCGGAGAGCAAGTCGTCTGCTTCTTGCGTAGGCGTGGCGGTGACGTCAGAACGACGCCGAGCTCTGATTGGCTTTGACTCAAAGGATTGTGGGTAGACCTGAATGCTAGATGCCTTAAGGTCTACCCAGTATTTTTTTTTTTGTTTTTTTTTTCAATCAGAGCCTACTGATTTGACATCATCGCAACCACCTGTGCAAGAAGCAGACGAATTTGAACTCCGCATAGCTTGCGTTAGCGTCGTCGACAGCGCGTCTTGCAGCGTCTCAGAACGAACGCGATGCTAGCAGACGGCGACGCCGCAAACGGACGCGTCTGCCTCTTTGCGCCGGCTCTCGTCGAGCTTCGAGTGTTTGCAGCTTGGGCTACCCATCCGTCCATCCATCGGATAACCCCGATGTACGGATGGAGGCGGCCAAGGAGGTTAGAAGACATGGAGAGGGCATGACGTCAGCCCCGTATATAGCTCCCGCGAGCCAAAGCTTGCGATTAAAATGGAATTAATTGCAAAGGCGGAAGCGAGCTGGACAAGAATGACGAAAATAATCCCTGGAGAAGGGGAACAAGAGGGACAAAGGACAAACACAAATCTCCAAACACAACTAGGTGACTGGTGCGCGACCGAAATAATCCGCCTGGTCCGGGTATCGAACCCGGAACCTCTCAATTTCCTGGTTAGCTCAGTTGACAGAGCGCTCCACTGGAAATGGAGAGGTCCCTGGTTCGATACCCGGACCAGGCGGATTTTTTCGGTCGCGCACCAGTCACCTATACTTCGTCCCACCCTACGATGGACTAAAGCAAAAGCTACGGGGCGCGAGATCCAATCACGAGCCACTCAGAAATTGTGCGGTATTTCGCTTCGATGCACGTATCGGTGCCCGCGTCTCTGATCACTGATCAGGAGACGGGTGGACAGTGGTTCGAATCGAAGAGCACTGAGTGACTCAACAGTTTTCCATCGCAAAGAAAGCCACGACATGTAGATGTAGGCTCTTCGCAGTTTTGGCACTTTTGGATTCGAGCATTATTCGTCCACCTCTAATCAATGTGAAGCGTGTCATAGTATAGCGTGGAACGTGATTGGACCTGGCGGCTCGTGGCTTTGGCCTTTAGTCCATCGTAGGATGAGACAAAGTATAGCTGTGTCTGGAGACTTGTGTTCGTCCTTTGTCCCTCTTGTTCTCCTGCTCTAGGGATTATTTTCGTCATTTTCGCCAACGCTTCTGTTGTCTGTCTTCAATGTTCCTCTTTCCTTATCGTAAAGCTTCTTGACCCTCGCCCCTTTCTCGTGCCTTCTCACTCCCCGCACCAAACCAAAACAAACCTCCTCAACTAGAGGACCCTATCCCATGATGCTCGCAATCGTTGATGGTTCTGCAGCCAATCACGCAGCTTCTAACCTCCTTGCCCGCTCCAAGAGAAGACCCTTCTCATGATTCTCGCGGTTGTTGATGGTTTATAGCAGCGCTCGACGAGTCCGAGCATGCGTGGCGTTCGGTTCTGATCGTCGTTGCTGGAAACTCTGCGATTATAGACGATCGTCGTAGTGTTCTTATTGATAGCTGCCCTGTTGGAGCGCGCGTTTTGCATAGGAAGTGTGAATTTTCACATGTTGTTTTAAAGTATAGTCTGTAGCTGCAGGCGAAACTTCAACCAACCATTTCAGGCATGGTTGACAGGGCAGGCAGTGCACTGATCACAGCCGACATATAAAAAAAGCTCGAGGCACACCTGAGCACTTCTTATGAGTTGTGAATGCGAAAGCATGCAAGCCGCTCGTACGCTCCCTTTTTCGTCTGCTGCGTACTTTTCGTCGCCGGTCGGCGCGCGTGCAAACTGGCGAGCGCAGCCATAACCTCCGAGATGCCGAAGCGCGCGCGCGCTTCGGGATCTCTGAGGCTATGGCGCAGCAACTAATGGGAGCCCCGTCGACGCGCGCCAGCCAATGGAACCGAAGGCGAATCGCACCTATTGGGATCGCGGAAACTAGGTGCCGTTTTCGCGCTTCAAACTGATGACGTCAACTCGCTCCATGAGACAGTAAGTGCTTTCGCATTACAAGAAATGTGGCCACGGTTGCAGGAGCATCACGATAAATTTACATTTCACACAATCATGCTGATAGCCTCAGTGAATTGACAAGTTATGTATACGTATACTATATCGTGTTTTTGTCTTGCAACTTTGTTAAAAAACAAAAACAAAAAAAAAAAACGTCGAAGCAGAAAAGTTGCATGCTGCTCGAGCAACATGTTAAATATAGTCTGGGCCATGGAGAGAGAAACAAAGAAAGAAGGAACACAGGCATATACCAGTTATTTATTTATACCTGATTTACATTGCTCGCACTTGGCCTTTGCTGGATTCGGGTAGCGCATTTCAAAGGACCCCACTGGTTTTATCTGTGGACCTGTTTATAATATTCCTTAATTAATCTAAAACAAACATAAGTGAAGGTGTCTAGCCCGTCATCTGTCTTTTCTCGACAATTAATGTTTTAGAGGCTCTAAAATTGAGATTTGAGCTAAATCAAATTGTCCTAAAGCTAATATACCAAAAGCCTTTCTCACGGAAACTCTCACTCTCCGCAGATACCATATTTTCTGCAACTAGTGCAGTTTCTTCCACTGGACAGCCGTTCGAATGCTTGCTGTTCCTTCTGTTTTCCTCTGCTGTCAGATGGACCAGCTGTATGGAGTTTGGAGGCTGAGGAAGCTTTTGGGGACCTGAAGTAGTGTCTCTTTTAGCTGGAAAGGACAATCCAAAACTAAACAGTGTATTTTCCGAATACACAGTGTAGTAAACAAAGAATGGTAAAAAAAAGTATAAACATTGCAAATTACGCCACTAGGTTTACTATGCATATTTTCGGTAGTTCAATAATCTTATACAGGCGATTGGGGACGATTCGGTCGTTTTTCCTGCTATCATACAAACACATTTCCAGTAATTATGCGTATTCTAAAAAATAGGACATGCCTGTATACGTGTACGAACTATCTATGGCCGGAGCAAAGCACGTGACAGATGACGCCACAAAGCACGTGACACAAGAAGAGTGCGCAACGACGCACGTGTGCACCACCACGGAACCACAACTACCACCCTTTGTCCTGTCGAGAACACGTGGTTGAGACAGACTGAAGGAGACACTACAGCAAGATAGTTGCCAGGACGAGATGACGGGGAAAATATGAAGAGGAGAAAGGCAGGATAAAAGCTTCAAGAAGACGAAAAGTTCCTGGCATATCTGTGAATGCCTAGAGATGAAAGGGAGAGTGTGGGTGTGAGCATACATAAATTTAGGGAAACAGAAGGCAAGGAAAAAATGTTTTGGGAAGATAAAAGGCTCCTGGCATATCTTGGGATGCCTTGTGATGAAAGAGCGAAAGACAGTCAAGAGGAAACGTTTCGGGAAGACGAAAGGCTGCTGGCATACTGAGGAATGTCGTGATGAAAGGGGGAAGTGAGACGCTAAGATAGTAGTGGGCAGGAACTCAAGAGGGAAGGGTTGGGAAGCGTAATGGGGGAAAAAAGACAACTCAGGCGGAGAAAAGGGGAGCGCAAACATTGGGAGGGGAAGTTTAGGGAAGAAGATGAGAACACGGAGCTTGACATCCTGTGATCGGAGGGAAAAGTTTAGAGAACATAAGGACGAGGGAAAAGCAGACGACTTGCGTAAGGAGAAAACGAAGAGTGAAATAGAAGCGGGGCGAAGAAGGAGGGGGAAGGGAACGCTCTTCTCTCCTCCCTCCCTTTAGTTTGCGACTTTTGGGAGTGAGGGGGCGGTGCCGAACAGGAGACGATGCCGTCTGCAGAGGGGCGCTGACAAATTCGACCAGAGAGCTGCGCCGAGGATGGCTGCACTTGGCTCGTAGAAAGGAGACCGCGGATGAAATGCGGCAGCCATTCATCAAAAGGGGAGAAAGGGAAACGGAGCGACGGGGAGAAGAGAATGGATCTCCCCGTTTTTTTAGGGACGCGCCGGGTGAAACACTCGCTGTCCCTTCTGATTAGGGCGAGCCATTCTCAGCGCGGGCACCCCCCTTCTCGGCGTTCAGCCATCGACGGTTGGTCATTATATAAAATTTGTTCGGTTATAGAAAACAGATCGCGTCGGTTATTGGAACGCTACGGGGCTTCACACAACATCGTGAGGGTTATGAGTGACAACAAGGACGGAAAATTTACGCTATATACCACGTTGAAACGGAAGAGGACGGGTCGTGCGCTTCCGGGCGGCCCCTTATATGACAGTCGACGTTTTTCAGTAACGCGAGTTTTTGACGAAAGAATGCGTTATATCAGACCGGGACCCGAGAAGTGTCGGGTTTCACGTTCCATTGACAAAAGGATGTCGCACGAGGGCTGCGTTAGCGCAGTCGATTATAGAACTAGGGTCTTCATTGATCGACGCGAGTCTTGACCGAACACCGAAGCCGCGTTCACACTGCCAATGCATCTTACAAAAGACAAGCATGCTTCGAATGTTCTTGAGCCGTGTCCGCAGATAAGTCTGTCCTAAATGTCCGCGGAGAAACTCCGCGTCTTTTGTATACGACGCGCGAGCAGTGTGACTGTTTATAACGGGACTCCAATCTGCAGCCTGCGCTCCGCGCGTAGGGGAAGTACAAAGAAGCTAGGGTTCGACAACGCGTTACCGTGGACGGTGTTCCGAATATCCCAGGAGTAGGCTCGAGTTAGATTTTTTGTGGGTCAGAACAAGTGATAACACCTATGGAGCAACGCCATGGCCTCCGAGATCCCGAAGCGCGCGCGCGAAGGCCATGGCAACGCCAACTCAGTTGGAAAACTCCCAGAGGAGCGCCTGCAGCGCCGAGCTAGATGCGATCGCAGCGCCACTGAATTCTGCCGCAGCGGCAACTCCTGGAACTAGAAATACCGGAACGGAAGGTGGGAGAATGTATATGGATGCCTCGATCCATGTTCCTTGAGTTTAGACACGATTCCTCTAGGAACAGCGGCTTCCTCACAAACTGCAAAAAAAAAATTAAGGAAGTGAAAATTTCGCCCTTTTTCCGCCCTACTGTGGCAAAGGCTGTGGTAAAACAGAATTTATTGTTGTTACTACGAACACGCTACGCAGGATGGTATTAACGTCGTCAGGGCATGAAATCCGTAAGAAGTTCCCATGTGCAACATCACCGCAAAGCAACACTCAATACGTTCTTGTTACGAGAGTGGAGAAAAAGGGCTATTCTTTTCCTGTCTCGCTTAAGTAACACAGAGGGATACATCCTCGAAGTATTATGCGAATCAGTACGAAATACGATATCAAACTAATTGCATCCGAACAAGTATCCACTTATAAACTTTATTAAAATCATTGGTCCCGAACAGAGCCGTAGATGTAGAGAGTTTGGCCATTCATTGGAAAGTATAGAGACAAACGAGAAGGCACCATTGGCCGAAAGCGGGCTGGGCGTGTTCCAGGGCGTCTTCACCATTTCGAATGTGGCCAACCAGAAGCCGGAAATATGACCCTGGCGGTGGTCGCGAGAAACAAACTTGGGAAGTGCGTCGGAGTAACTCTCGGTGACTGAAAATAGGGCGCACGTGATGTTTCAATCACGATCATCCGTACGCCAGGTGCCGAGGGCCGGGAATCTGCCGTCCGAGCGGTCATACTTTGTCCGAGCAAAACAGAGTTTGAGCGGCACATTCGTTTCTTACATCTTTCTTCATGATCACGATCGACACATCACGTGCACCCTATTTTCAACCATGAAGGGTCACTACACTTAAGTCTTACGCGCCTATTAAACGACCAAAACTGTTTTTCGCTACCACCGCTAAGGGTATCTTTTCGGCTTCTGGTTGGCCAAGAGAGCATGCCGAGCCCTCTTTTTGCGTCTGATGCACGCCCTGGCTCTGCCCGCGCCTCCCACTGACCAAACTCTCGGAAAGTGGCACTTCGTAAAACCGGCTTAAATATACAGAGCCTTCAAAAATAAACTGGTTTACCGCCGCGACGGCATACGTATGCCCGGCGACCAAGAGTAAGGCTAACAGCCGCATCCGTTGATCGATCGCCGTAGTAGCCGAACTCTAAACCACCGTCAGAGGTCGCTGGAAGCGAGCCGACCCGAAAACCAATTAAAGGAATGTCAAGAAGGCGCCTAAGTGACATGTATTAGGCCACGCCTCTAATGAGCCTCCTTCCGCATGACGTCACATTCTTCCCCTCTCCCCCTCCGCCGATCAATAAGTAAGAGAAGCACCGGACGCCACACTCCGGCTATTGTGCACCCGACGGTTATAACAGACTAGTCGGCGTGACTTGATTAGACCTCACCCTTAAGTCAAGCTAAGACAACGAAAGGGTTGGTAAGTAGGGATGGCGGGAACTTGCCGAGGTTCGAGTTCGACCAGGCTCGACTTTGTCGAACCTTTAATTCAAAGTTCGCCAAAAGTTCGACTGAAGTTCGAAGCAAGGAAGGAGGGGAAAGGGAGTGCAGGAGTTATCGGGTATATTGTTTCATAATAACAAAGTAGCTAAGCCATTAAAATTGAATTTTCATTTTATATTGCGTATACATTATTAAGTACGCCCTCAAACTTGAAACAAGCTATTGTAATTATTTTCCCCAGATTGTTTTAATTTGTCGTGCAGAAGTTTGGCCAAAAGGTCAAAGGTCCGCCGAACCTCGAGTTTAGGTGTCGAAAATCAGGCTCGAAATAAGTTCGACTAAAGGGTTTCCAATTTCTAAAACCAACCGGAAAAAAAAAAAGAAATGCCGACATGTGTTTGTCGAATACAATTTAATTGAATCGGCTACAAATAATATACACCAAAACGACCATCGTTCCTTCTTTTTACAGCGGAGCTGTTAAGGGCTAGGTTCCCCAGGATCGTGTCCGTGTATGTCGACACAAACCTGCCTGGACAGCTACCGCCATTGAACCATGGTTAAAAGCGCTAAAAAGACGTACACAAGATAGAAGACAAACACGGGCGCTACTCACAACTGTATTGGGAAAGGAAGATGGAAGTCCTTTCCCAATACAGTTGTGAGTAGCGCCCGTGTTTGTCTTCTATCTTGTGTGCGTCTTTTTAGCGCTTTCAACCATGGTGCAATACAGTCAACACCAACTAGCCCAACAACAAGTTCTATTAGAGCTACCGCCATCTATAAGCGACGGTGGCAAGCACACAACCAGTATGGTTTCCGCCGTCGCTCGTAGATGGCGGCGACCTTTCCAGCTATAATAGGAGAATGGATACTTGGGCGCGTTGGTGGGAATTCAGCGTAGGAAACAGCGCGAAAAACAGACGACGACGAAGAAGAAGCACACAGTGTATCGAGTACAGCTCCGCTGGTCTTCCTTCTTCACGAGAGGGGAAAGGCTGAACGATTTTTTTTCATGTACCTGTTATCTTGTGCTCAAAATTGTAATGAGGCCAGTATTAAAAGGCTGTTTTTATCACGTTTATCCGATGTTGCAGGTAGGCTTTCAAGCCCAATAATAAAATAATTCCAGAGCCAGCAAAACGTCCTCCTGCTTGCAATTCATTTAAACAACGTTTAAAAAAAAATAAAAAGCACCGAAAAGCTGCGCAGGTTCACGATGGCACCCCACAGAACAACATTCAGGAATCCCCAAGCAACCAGGAACGCAGAAGGGACGCGTTGTTTTAGCGCAAAACCAACTTATCTGTGGTAACCACGACAGGTGAGTCACACTAGCCGATGTGGCCATATAGGTAATCGCACCCCCGGATTATATATAACGGGAGAGTATTATACACGTCAATGCCACCCCCCGATTATAGGAACACCAGCGCGTGACTCGATCCCCGTAATTACAGCGGGCCTTTGTCTTGTTCCCTCCCGCGTGCCAAGCAGCCAAGAGATCCCCCCCCCCCCCCCCAACCCCTTTCCAACTCCAAGGGTTTAATGTCTCGGCGATTTATGCTAATTAGATTTTAAACCTCGTATTCTTAGCTTATAATGGCAGACGAGTCACTTTTCTCTTGCGTGTTGTCTTTGCCCGGTTCGAATACGTATAAAGGTTCTCTTGGGAAGCGTACATTTTATTTCTTCTATACCAATAATTGTCCGCCTCTGTCACTTTCTTTGTATATAGTTGTGGACTATTAGTCTTCATTAACTTTTGTATAGAATCGGCTTTTAATTCGCGTTGGGTTCTGATCCAAGTTCCAGCCGTATGCGCCTACGCCGTTTCTGTAATAGATATTTGCGTGCCGCGGTTCAGTTAATCGACTACAGTAATTTCTTCATTTGGATCTCAATAAAGTATTCTCTTTCTTTATTTGAACTCTGTAATAAAACCTTTAACAAAATGCATTACTTTCAGATGGCGTTTCAGCAAATAATAATTTCTTTTTCCGTGGAACTGTACAACTTAGCAATTGTTTTGTAACATCACGGAAACGTAAACTGGCGGGCCGATCAACGCACTCGTACAATTCATTAAAAAAAAAATCAAAGTTATATTAAAATGATTGTACTAATGTGCGTGTATTTTTTTTCGTGTTTTGCATTTGTTGTATAATTGGGATCGGTGGCCGAGTGCGGTAGCACACACCAGAGTAACTGTATAGGCTCTGCTAGCACACACAAGCTCGGAGCACGTGGGGCGAAAGTTCGCGCTGTAGAACCCAGGGATCCTGGTTTCAATTCTTCCCCACCCCTGCCCGTTTCGATCTGGATGAGCATCGTACCGGCGTGCGGTCGTGTATCACTACTGCGTGATGCACATTAAAGACCCCAGGCTAGCGGATTTACTGCACTGACTAAATTTCTTATCTACAGCTGGGAGGCTCGTCGCTCGTTGAAGCAGACTAAGTTCTAGGATGTCTAAACATACACACAACACAATTTATTATTGTCTAGTTTCAGCTCCTATCTCGTCTGCTAAAAAAATAAATAACTTTTTGTAAGCATTGTGTATTCTCAATATCTAATCATGAAGACTTTTTATATTGTCTCAGTACCATAAAGCGACGACAAAAGCCCGTAATAAAGTTTGACAATCCGGTTTTGCCTTGCTAGCAGACGACACGATGGCTTCGCGGGTTCACTGCTTCTTTCTGAGGGAGTACGAGACTGCGCTGAATGAAGCATGGTGACGATCGACGAAACTTCTATTCTCGGGGTCAACTTTCTGTAAGATTGCGGAAGCGAAGAGTTCCCGTGCGCAGCTTTGATCGGCGCTCGAGGTGCGCGAGCACGCGAACACCTTCCCGTGGAGCTCGCTTCCGCAATATTCGGGAAGGCGAAAACGCTGCGAAGTCGAATCACGCACGGCGACGACGTGAAGTTTATCCAGGTCGAAGTGCAGGCCAGCACACGTTTCAAGGATTTCTGATAGCACAGTTCCTTCAGTGCACATTTGTATGAACAAACGAACTGTCCGTAACAGATATATATATATAACTTACCGGATGGTATTTTCCAGCTCGTTCGCTATTTGGGGTCAACTGAAGAATCAGTAGGCTTTTTTCTCAGTGTGATGATTACAAGCAGGTACGAGACACACACCCACATTGCAAGCCGGAAAAGCGAAGTTTGGGGTCTCAAGCCGCTCATGTTAAGGGTCAAAATGATTGCTCCTTCGTTACAATGCACGTCAACTGCAAAATCAAAAAGCGGGCGCGACGCTGCTTTGATATTAGTTGCTGTGCAGTGCAGGCGAAGGCAACGCCAGGTGAAGAGAGGAAGAGCGAGCACTAGAAAGGCGGGACGGGAGAGGAGGGTAATGGAGGGCAAGAGAGGAAAGGGAGAGCACTAGGAACGTTAGAGAGGGGAGGAGGTTTCTTTCCTCCTACCAAGCCTTCCTAGTGCTTGCCCTTCCTCCCATCGCATGGCGTTGCCTTCGCCTGTCTGTACTCCACGCAACTACTGACACGGAGTTTAAACAGCTGCTTTTCTCGCTGTATTTTTAGCACATCTCCATGCGCGTGACGATTTTCGTCAGACAGTATCCTGTGTCGCACACAAACACAATTCTTTTTTATAAACCTGACGAGTTTCCTTAGTCCTGCCATGTTCCAAATAAATACAAAATCGAAATCCTATCATTGTGCAAACGAATCAAACGGTTGCAGATGGCATACTTGAGTCATTCCGTGTGCGTTCCTCATGCTTTTGTCGTCTGCAGCAGGCGTCTTGAGACGTCTCGCGGGCCGCAAGTTGTCGTCGCAAATATTTCAGAAACAGCCTATTCTCGGCAAACTTCTGTCGTGGTAAGCGTGAAACCTAGGCTTCCTATATCCATTCCTTTTAGACGTTTAAACTCCACGTCAGATTTTTGACCGATCGTTCCTTTGGGAGCGAAATCTAGACCCGCGTATTTGTCCATAACAACGCCCCTAGCAACGGTTTGTTTGGAACAGTGACGTCACACCTACGGAGTCAATTCCGTCAAGAAGTTCTCTACAGCAGCACCAAAGGGGTGAACCGGCAGAAGTTTGTGCGCATGTGCAGTGCAGACAACAGCGCCACCGCAGCGCAGTGACGTCAGGGCCGAGATTTTAAAAGTGCAGTTTCCAGTTAGTAGAGCGAACGAAGGCTGGTAATGAGACGAATCCCTCCTCTACAGCGTTGGCTCTACTAAAGTGGAAAGACTGGAGAGGGTTTGTGGAACCGACTGCTTCGTCATTGCAGGCTTGACCCGTAGAAGCAGAGGCGCGGACAGGGGCAGCCATAACTAAAAGTCCGTCTCTGTACCCCACTCGGACGGCATGACTAAGCGCTTTGGAACGCCGCCAACTTCGAGACAGCCGATGGCAGTCAAACGTGGAATCAGAGTTCCAGCGAACGTATACCATGGAGCGAACTTATGCCTCCAGGGGGGGAAGGGGGGTCCACTTTCAAAGACGAGTCTATTGTCTTCGGCAGATCAGTTCGGGACGAGACGACGGACATAATTCACTCTCGCTAGAGCTCCGCCGCCGCCGGGAGATGGCTCTCGGTCGTGTCGGCATCGCGTTCTCTGGCTCCGCTATGGATCGACTTGGTTTCGAGTCCCGCTAAGGGTCAACAAAAATAATAAAAAGAAAAAAGGTTTTACGTATGGGACAACGGCGTACACACAGTTTTCAAAACGTCGAATCTACTGAGGGTTTATCCAGAATTCAATCTGGGGGCGGAGGTGTCAAAGATTTCTGTCGGGGTTTTAGGGGGAGAAATTGCTAGTTGAAAGCTCGGAATTTCCATCCTCCGAAATGCATAATTTCGATTTCCCCCTTTTGCATGTTTTGAGATGAAGCAGGAGTCGTGCCTATACGTGTGCACTTTGAAGCCGCAGTCACACCGATTCGAAGAAACAGTTTTGCAACCCCTGCAAGAACACATCTCCCTCACCTCTACGACCCCCCCGCTCCCCGGTCCCTCTGCTAATCTGTCGTACAAAAGACAGTCTGTAGGCCACTGTCTTAAGCCTGTTTCTTCTTGTACGACGGCCCTGCCATATTGGTCATGCAAAAAAACAACAACAACAAAAAACAATGCGCAGACCATGTTTGATGCACACACATGTACGAAGCAAACACGCTTGCAAGATATGCCCGAGGCTTGTCCGCAGACGGTTCTCTCATCACTGCTGCAACGGACACCACGTGTATTCTCTATAGTACGATCCGAATTAATGAACCGATGGCGGTATAAGACACCGTACATATCGAGAAAGACAAACTTTCCGCTAAACTATAAATATTAATGTACATTCGAAAACTGTTAAATCGATTGAAATGGCTCAATTTCACCGTTGCAGCATGACCAAGTTCTAACAAAAAATCTCCCCCCCCCCCCTTTCCCTTTCTTCCCCGGCTGGAACTCTGAAACGAAAAAAAAAAATAAAACGAGAAACAAAAAAAATAAACGAAAAACAGCTAATCAAAAACATGACAGAACTGTACACGTGCCCTATTATCCACTCTATAAAAAAAGCGCGTTAAAATATTCCAGAAAAAAAAAAGTGACACCCGGTATACATTACAGTATATTGTACACGAACTTAAAATAACTATCGCCACCTGGTTTGAAATCATATAACGAAAGCCTGAAGAAGGTACCTGCGAAATGAAGAGAAAGAGAAACGAAAAACTTCATGAGGTGTCTCGGGAGGGAAACTAAAATTTCACTCGAAGCATCTTCGCATCGCGATAACTTTATTGGCGGCTTCTAGATTGCTTCCTACGCCCGACGGTGACATTGAGTGATATCGCTTCGTTCCTCATCTTTCAGAGTTTTCCACCTCTCTCTCTCTCTCTCTCAAAAAAAAAAAAAAAAAAACACGCCAGGAAGCGGTGTTGTTTTTTGTTGCCTTCACGTGTGGATTGAAACAGACCGCAACCACGCATTAAATACTATTCTGGCCGCCATTTTATTTAAACAGCCGAGACTGTGTGTGACGAACGTAAAGAAAAAAAAAAAAAGGTGGTGATTTGAGCGCGGCTGGTTCATAGCTAAGGAAAACAACGCCGAAATAACGGAAGGACTATAGCAAGAGGGAGGCCACAAGGCGCCAAATGTGCCCGGATCCTCGTGTTATTTCGGCGCTGTTTTTCTTATGTGAAGAAACACCCGAGACGCTGCCCCCTGTCGTCCTTTTCCTGTTCCTTCCACTTTGTTTTCTTCACGTTCTTCACCCAGTCTCGGATATGTTAAAAAAAAAAAAAATTGCAAACTTACAGCGGCTCGCTTGCGCCATCACCATTTCATCGTATTCTGGCCGTAGCGTACAGATCGTTTGCAAGCAGCCGCGCTTCGAGGGCTAGTCTGGCCACCGTGGATGGAAAACGCCCTGTTTGCGCGCCAGTCTGGAAACCGTGAGTATGCCTATCAGACGATCTACCCACCACACCAGCAGCAAGATGGCGGCGCCCAGAGGCCGCACTTGCAGACGTCTACACGGATAGAAATATAGAGAGAGGAGGAGATGAGAGCGCGCGGTGACAACAGAGTGCCGAGCTCTGGTTGGAAGGATTAGTGGATAGAAGCAATGGCAACATGTCTGTGTCTTTAACCGCTGTTCGAACGCGTTCGAACGTTCCAATCAGAGATCGACTCACTGTCCCTACGCACTTTTTTTTTTTTTCAGAGCTATAATTGTCGACTCACTGTCCCTACGCACATCGCATTTTTTTTTTTTTCAGAGCTATAATTGTAATTGTAATGTCAGCTTCGTCGCTCGCTGGAATCCTGCCACGACTCGCCCTGATTGGGTGCCTCCGTGCTCCACAGGAAAGTGAAACTCGTGGGCATTTCCTAGAGTATCGGATTAAACCGCGGTGACGTTCTCCTTTATTCTTAGCGAACTACTACACGAAATTTATTTTCACTTTTACTTTTAGGAAGACCCAGAACAAAACTGTTTCGTCCTACGGTGTGGAACAGATTGCAGTTTCTTTTCGTCGGCTGTCCACGCGCTCAAGTCTTTCTTCCTTCTTCAAAACAAGTTACCCTGCAGTGTTCCCTTCATTTCCCTGGCGCAAGCTACCGACCGTATAAAGGGTACAGCCGTTAACACCAATCCATCCTAACATCCTAACAACTAGTCCCCTTAATGTTTTTTTCTCAATAACAAACGCCCACGTACCTTTCCTCTCCTCCTCCCTCCCTCCCTCCCTCCCTCCCTCCCTCCCCCTCCCCCCCCCCCCCCCAAGCCAATAGTCACCTGCGTCACCTAAGACGTCATCCCAAATAAAGCCCCCATGACGTCACGGGATCATCTTATCACGGGAAAAATAAGAATCATCTGTAACATATATTTCGTACCCTACCGTCACGGACAACTTGAGAAACGCAGGAGGGCGTGACAAGCCCGGTGCATCTCATTATCCCTCCGCAGCCAATCAGCTTGCGGCGTTGGCCACGCCGAAGGACCAATCAGAATGCAAAGAAGTTGATAAAAGAAGGTCCACCTGCGACCAACCTGGCCAATTCATTTCATCGCAGCACCGGCACACCATATTCGACAGTATAAAGTCGTTCGCAAAGAGCACAAACCGCAAAACCCATTTTATAGATAAAAAAAAAAGTAAAGCGATGTAGCGTTATTTTTACTTTTCCTCGAATCGCTAATAAAAGCCAGCCGATGCAACCTGAGCTATATACCTTTTCCCCCAGCAAACCAAAACAACAAACAAAACACAATAAAAAAAAATTCAACGGAGATTTGGAGGTAAGTATAAGCACTTCCCCGAACCTTTCTTCAACAGTTCGCGAGAACGCGCGGCAACTGCGTTTTCTCGCTTCTCCTTTTTATTGCTTCACTTTTAAACCGACGGTATTTCTTGTGCCCCCCCCCCCTTTTCCCCTCTCACCTTCCTCATGTCAAAATCCCGTACGGCGCAAAGATCGTCCTACATACCCCGCCACCCTCCCTCTCCTTCCCCCCAGAAAAAAAAAAAAGTAAATTAAAATGCGCCGAACACGGTTAAGAAAAAACAAGACAATAAAAAAAAACACATAAAAATATAGTGTCTTCCAATAATAATCAGATGGGCAAATAAATGACGCCTCCGGAGGGTGGCAAGACAGCAAATACGCAAAAAGGTCTCTCTCCCCTCCCCCTTCCCCATCCTGAATCGAAGAACTTCCCGGTTTTGATCCGACCAGAATGATTCTACACACGGTCCAGCGGTTCTCAATACAGCACCGAAGATGTTGCCCCTTCTCTTTCTCCTTCCTTTTATAGCTTGTTTATGTTGTGTTTGTTTATGTTTATCTTTATATTCGAATTATTTTATTTCGCGGATCGAGACGAGCGGGAGAAAGTCCTTTGGCGCGAATCCTAGGCGCCATTTCCTACCCGGATGACGCTTAGCAGCAGCCAGCCGCACAGCCGCCGTGAAGTCCCCGAAATGGGACTATTTTTTCCTTCTCATTTTCATTCTTGCTGTTGTGTGCGCGCTGTCTGCTGCGAGCGTAATGTGTTCATCGGGCTCTGTCTGTGAACAACTCGGAAGAAGTTCGTTTCGATTTTACAGCCAACTGGAGGCCTCGTACACATTCGCACTACTTTCTTTCTCATTTTTATTCTGGCTGTTGTGCGTGCGGTGTCTGCGAGCGTGTGTTAATGTGTTCCTCCGCAGCGGCGTCGGCAATTCTTTGCGAACTATAAAGTGAGGGACTGAGACGAAGTTCCTTTCCATATTGCAGGCAACTAGAGGCCCCCGTACGCAGCAAACCTATATTTTTCCTTCTTTATCCTTCGTTGTATCCGTCTGTATACGGGGTGCTTTCACTTCAAGAACCGCAGTAAAAAAAAAAGTCTGGCTCCATCAAGACGCACGCGCCTCAAACGTTGAAAGTATCGCTTGTGCCTCCGACATCCAAATCTTGTAAGAACTACAGTGCGCGGCGTATGAGCAATGCGCAACGCTTTATTTTTCTTGAGGTGAAAACGAGGATAGGAGTGTTCATGCGCACATGTATCCGCCACACTGTCGGCAATTCAACAATCTGAATTTGCATCAATTTTGTTAGACTTATAGCGTACAGGTCGCGAAATGGTATTACTTATTCCCTCGTTTTTATTTATGTTGTTAGGTGCGTGGTGTCTACGAGCGTGCATTAATATGTTCATCTGCCACAACGTCTGCAATCTCCGCCAACTACAAAATGAGCAACTTTGAACGAAGTTCCTTTTGATTCTAAACCCGACTGGATGCCATGTGCATAGTGGAACCATATTTGTCGCTCTCTGTCTTTCTCTTTCGTCCTGTCTGTCCGTCTGTCTGAGTAGGTTATTCACGTACGTCTTGGCGTGTTCATGCGCTCAAGGTTTGCTCCTCCGTTTCGAAACAAACTAGCCTGGGCTTGTTTTGACTTACTGCGTGCAAGTCGTGAAATGTCTCGACTAATACGCAATAGTTCGCGTACGCGAATGAAACCCGCCAAATTTAGCGGCTTAAGTTTCCCCGCGAATTTTAGCGGAGAAATTGACGTCCCCCGACCTCAACACCAATTCAGTTTCCCCGCTAAATTCGCCGGGGAAAATGACGTCACATGATTTCGTGTCACGTCACCCATAAACGAAATAATTTTCTCCGCTATATTTAGCGGGAAAATTGACGTCACGTGACCTCAACACCAATTCAATGTCCGCTAAATTTTGCAGGACCGCGGAAACGGGCGCCTAAGAGCTGCGCTCTAAATTTTCTACAAAACCTATTTACCGCACTTACAATGAACAGTAGTTGTTGACATTGGGCGCTGCCGAAGGAGCCATTTAGATGGCTGCCCAGCATTCGAGATGATTATATTTTTAGTTATTTTGAAGTAATTAACGCGTTTAAATAGGAAAGGTAAAGATTAAATTAGAAACTAACGGAAACCATCCAAAATCACCCCCCCCCCCCTCCCCACAATAAAAAAAATTAAACCATTTGTATGTATGATGTATGAGAAGTCTTACTGCGGCTTTATAGCCAGCAGCCAATATAGGAAACCGATAACCTCGGAGCGCTCTCAAATGGCCGCGTTCTGCATCTTACTCTCCGCAGGTAGTGGACGGTGAAAAAAAAATCGGCGTCTCCCTTACTGAGGACTTGAGGTACGCGAATAGGGATCCACTCCGAACACGACACGGGAAAAGTCTCCGCGGTCTTTCCGCGGCTCGATGTGCATAAAATTACCGGACTGTGAAGGCAGTGACTCAGAACTTGATGACTCACGTCCAAGCTAATCGAACGAAGGCAACGGCTTCTGGCCCCGAGCGAGGTTGCTACGAGACCGATGAGTTTGAAACCGCACTCGCTCGCGTTAGGCAACTGCGGGGACAGCGGAAGCGCGTAGCACACACTGCCGCACACGGAGTATACATTCGAGCATGTGTGCCCATCCCTGCTACATTCAGAGGAAAAAAAAAAAATGCACGAAGCATCTTTCCGTTAAACTGTAGCAGAAAACCTTCTCCCGCAAAATAATAATTTAACGGGAAAGTTTGTCTCGCTAAATTTGGCGGCAAAATTTCCCCACCAAAATTTGCGGCAAAAATTTTCCGCTAAATTCAGCGGAGCGCCACGACCCTCCACAAAACACAGCCGGGGATCCTCAGGGAAACTTCACCAATAACGGTAGAGGTCGTAAAAGCAGTTGAGTACAATTAATACTGGTAAAACATGTCCCGTTATTTTAACAGGTGCTGTAACACAGCTTCATATACGTGTACATGGTGAAATTTTGCGTCGGCTTTGCTCGAGAACGTTCCGATTTATTCTACTAAATTCCACGCGACAAAAAAGTGCACAATCTTTCAGATCGGAAAAAATAAAGGCGATCTGAAAAAGTCCTTATAACTAAAAACAACTAGCAACACGACAAAAAAAAAATATTTGGCGATAGTTTTCTGAAAACAATTAACCCGCTTCCTCCCCAGCGTTCGCTCTGCTAAAGTGTAAAGAGTGGAGGGCTGTGAGGGAGGATCATGTCCTGCTTCGCTTAACCCGCAACAGTCTGGCCACTTTGTGTGAAAGCACTTTGTTGGGGCACTAGTCTAACAACCATGAGCACGCCCTACCAGGGCTTGACGATCTACGCACACCAGCAGCAAGTTGATTGCACACGAGTGAAGGGTTAGTTGAAAGGCTCGACACGGCCTCTCACATACAGACCCAGGGCTGCCGAGAAACAAGCCGGTTCGCTAACGAGGCCACGGGCCAGAGTCCGGCTATAACTACGTAACCCGGATGGCAGAACACCATTAACAGGATTCCCGTCGCAGACGACGATAGAGGGAAAGACCCTCTGGCAACTCTGGGTCCATCTGGTTATCGGGCATGCCCATCGGCATTCGGCACAAAGCGCTCATTATTTACATTATAGCTAGCCATGACCCGCGGGAGGGGGAGGAGGCTAGCAGCGGCAGTTATAGCTGGAAAAGACCGGCAGGCTGGCAACGCTGTGCCCGGCCATATCGCCTCTCGGTAACGACTAATTAATGGGACACTTATTAATGATCTTGCCCGCGTTCACTTCGCCTCCCCGCACCGAGTCACGACAGGGGTCTGGCGGGATTCCGTTTTTTCCGTGATGTACCGAATTACGGGTTCCCAGAGTTGACTTGGCGATTGGTTGTGACTGCGCTTTTCGGGGGCTCGAATTCGGACTTCGCGGAGCAGTCAACAGGAGGCGCGTTTGGTTGGTCGCTATAGTCCGCGCGCTTGGTGGCCAGAAAGTGCAACTTTGGCCAGGCCTAACTAAAGCGACTAAATAAGGTAATGCATTCCCCCCCCCCCTTTTTTTTTTGTGGGCATTGTTATTTTGGTGCTTAGTGCGGAGTTACCATTTAAGAATGCGACTTTCCGCACTTAGAGCCCAGCAGTCGCCCTGCTCATATAACGCGACGACAAAATGATGTACAGTCACGCCTCGCGTTTGTTCGAAACTCGTCTGCTTAATACATACGCACGCTTCAAACACGTGTCTGCAGACTGTATTTTGTATGATGCATTGGCAGTGCAGCGCCGCTTCAAATACGGTGACACGATAAGCTCCGGTGATGATCCTGGTTTGTCGCGGACAGCAACATTTCTGGAGGACAGAAAACCGTTTCCCCTCCATTTCAGGTAAAGTTTCGGATATACTGGCAACAATGACTTCTAAGTAACAAGATGGCTGGAGTGTCGTCACTGTGAGGGGCGGGGGTTATTTACGCTGCGAGCGACCGCGGAGTCAACCCGAACGCTGTGAACATATCATGTGACCATGCGCGCCCGCACATTGGTGGGTCCCTCCCCCGAAAGTCACGTGGCACTGCATTAGCTTAGATGACTCACAGCGTGTTCCGTGGTCCATCGTGAGATGAAACGGCACATAGACGGCTCTTTAAAGAGAAGCTGAAGCATTTTTCAAGAAATCAGAGTCTGGAGCGGACTTCCATAGCTTTTTGTACCGTGAATTCAGTTATCGCGCTAATTTTGGGCACAAGTAAACGTAAACCGCATTTATTTTGAAAAATACATGCCGCGATCCTCCCTGCCGTTTGTTATCTGTCCAGAGCCTCGTGACGTGTCACTGACGGCATCCCCAGGCAAGCCTAGTGGCGAGCAAGGGTCATCTGACCCCACTGGTGACGTCACTTTTGCTAGTTGTTCTCCGCGCTCTCGCGCTTTCCTGCCCTCGGCGCGCCGCAACGGGCGAGTCTACGTCGAAATTTTAGTTGGCTATAACGACGCTCCTACTAATACGATCGAAAGAAAACTTAAGGCACATCATTTTTGAGGTGGCCACGTTACCACTGTTACTGTTTGTCCGAATTCAAGGACCCCTTCGGCTTTCCAACAGGAGTCGAAAACGAAATCAAAAATAAATGACTGGTATCGCTTTAATGGCACGAAATATGATCACAGCCGAAACGTTACATCAAAGTGAAGCCGCGTACTCCACTAAAACCAATTTTTTAAAAGATGCGACCAGCTGCTCTTTAGCTGGTGGCCAGCGGGTTAGCTCTTAGTCGAGCAACACTGGGCGACGCGTACCGCAGCACCACCGTGCGTGACGTCATGTTGCGGCCGTACAGCCAGCGTACAGCTGACGATCAGTGTTGCCATCCCTCTCTAGAAGTTAATTTCGGTTTCGCCATAGACGCCCGAAACCAAACTCTGAGCCGTGATTTATGATAAAACTACACAGAATATATATATGTATATATATATGTGGCGACCGAGCTGAAAACACCCTCCCATTGGTCGGTTCAATACGAAACCCACCAGACCATGACTCGGCGGAGTGAGGCGGAGTGGAAGAAGCGAGGGAGGGGGGAATGGCGACGCGAAAAACAGGCGAAAGGCGATACGATACCTCGCACAAACACAGCCGCGAAACGTGGCTGCGACGCCCCCGACCCTCGGACCCAGGAGGGAATTCAAGACGAGGGTCTCGGGTTGCTGTTACGCCGGCAAACGAGGGCGTTCTGCAGCTACGCCCCGTTGCACCTCACGATGGACCGCACTGGACGCTACGAGCCAACTCGAGCCAATACAACACTGCGAACGTATCAGCGCATGCGCACCTCCCAAAAGGTCACGTGATACTCAGGCTGCATCGGATAGGCTCAGATGGCTCGTAGGGTCGCCTGCGGTCCGTCATTAAGATGAAAGGGAGCATGGTTCCTCAGCACGGAGAGAGCAGACCTGCGCACATTCCTGCCGTGAGACTTCTTCCTTCCTGAGGAGGTTATTTGTTGCCCTGCGCCATCTGTGCTGGGATAAGGGGTGTCCAAACAGGACACTACAAAACGCACGACTCCGACAAATCGTGAAAATTGAAGCGTGAGGCGTCCGCTTCAATTTTCACGATTTGTCGGAGTCGTGCGTTTTGTAGTGTCCTGTTTGGACACCCCTATAGTGGCGTTCCGTTGTTGAGCTTTGGCCGTTGACGCTCGACTCGCTTGACTCGTCGGGCAGGGCAAACTAAAGGATCCAGTGTCATTAGGGCAAACCAAGCATAACTTTTGTGCTTTGTCTCTTTGTGGTTGTCTGTCCATGTGTTCAACCTCTCTCCCACTCTTTCTCTCTGTATGTGTGTGTGTTAATGTGTAAGAAAAAGAGACCACGTAGAACAACGTTCACAAACAACATTCACAGCAGATTCAGAAATCAGTTCAGACATGAAATGATTACCAGAGAACAAAGAAAATCCTCCCAAAAATAAAAGTAAAAAAAATAAAAAAATACGCCACCAGATAAACAACAACAAAAACAACAACACGCGTTCAAAAATGCAGACGAGGAAAGACATCTCTGTTTTTCTGTTCCCATTTTCCCTGGTCTTTGTCCGTAACTCAACTCTTTCCTCAAAAAACAACGGTACGAATATGCGTCCCTATCGATAGTTCGTCAAATCGACCGGAGATTATCGTATAGTGTTCACCGTTCACCTCTAAAGATAGTCACCTATATTTACAGACTGGCAAGACTTCGCTCCACGTTTCGAGTTGTACCGCCACGAACGAATACCAGCATGTCTCTCCACCTGTTAGGTTTAGTGTCTACACGTTATATTAAAGCGAGAGCGAGAGGAGCTCGTTTCGCTGAGACGCCGGTTTCGGTGGCTTGGCAGAAAAAGCCTGCGTCGCGTGAAGCGAATCCTGATTGTTCGATAGGGGGAACAGACGAAACGCGATACGATACCTCCCGCAGACAACGAGGCGAACCAAGCTGCGTCGCCCCCGGCCCTTGGACCCAGGAGGAAATTGAAACAACCTCGCGCGGGAGTTTCAAACAACCCACAACGCTCACTACATGAAACGTGACGTCACTCGTGGAACGAAAGTTATTAAAAAAAACAAAAAAAACATGACATGTGAAACGTACTGTCGCCGCATGTCTCAAATGATTTCGCTTTATAAATTAATTCAGTTGAACAAGCACCGAAAGATAGCCTACTCCTAGTAATTAGTAATTAGCGAATCTGCATTTTGCGCACAGTGCGTGCCCACACCAGGTGACACTCCGAACGTTGGCCTCCTAAGCGCAATATAATAATAATAATAATAATAATAATAATAATAATAATAATAATAATAATAATAATAATAATAATAATAATAAGTTGACTATGCCCGAGAACGATATAGATGCGGTCAGTTCACAACACAGCAACAAGATAATGCCTTTACTTCGCCCCTTCCACATTTTATGAAACAACACAATACAATTCGCGACTCCAATTCACTATAGGTGGCGCCACTCGTTTTCCAAAATGGCGGGTTTAGTGAGGGTCGGAGATGCGTGCCGCTGCTGAGACGGGTCTAGAGTGCTGGCTTCACTGAGCGATACAAATTATTTCTAGTAACACTAGGAGGCTAGGGTGTTATGAGCGCAGGTCACCTCTTTATGCTGAAAACAAAAACCGTATTTCGCGTAATATTTAAGCCAGGAGCTACGTTTTAATTCCGGAGCGAAACCGAAACTAACCTTGATTTTAAATTTAATTTCTCGGTATAGGTCTTAATTTCATATCTTTTCATAACTAAAAGTGTGTCTCACACCGTAGTTATTTAGTTAAAGAAGTTGTTCGCGGAAACCTTTGTCCTTTTAAAGACAGGGTCTTTCATACTCCTTAGAGGTAACATAGAATATTATTATTTGTTGAAAAAATCAGTGCTGATATTTGTGCGTTCTTTCTGCTGTTCTCGCTCAGATAATTGTCAAATGAAATACTGAACTGCGGGCCTTTCAATGGCTTTTTGGCTATTTAGAGATTAATCTAAATAAATTAAGAACCGCTGTTCTCATTAAAAAAATTCAAAGACGGAATCCGAGTCAGGCAGCTGAAGTGTGCGTGTTTTTAAAGCAACGCGTGACGCATACGAGTTTATATTTCGTCCAGTGTTGACTGTTTGCCTATCTTGATAACGATGACAGAGTTTTTCATATGCTAAAAGGAAAACAAATAATACCTTTCAGGAAAGACTAATATGGTTAATGGCGTATTTTTGTGATCGTGGCGTTAATTGGGGGCATACATTCCCGCGATTTGCATTATAACAATATAAATATTAAACGTAAGATATTTTAATACGCAATTTTTCAAGCTCTAAAATAAATAGTTGCTTATGATTTAATTTCAAACGCGCGAACAAGTATGACAATCTAAAGTGTGCTAATTATCATCGCTGGTGCGAATTGCAGCATTTTCAATTAACAAGTGATAAAATAAACTCTAAAATCAATGAGAACATTTTAGCTAATGTGAGAAATTCATGTAAAATTTGATACTTTGAGGGTGCTATCCACGTAGCGACTTTTGACAATCGGCAAAACTTCCGAAGTCGCCGCCAATATCCTTCCAAACCAAATCTTTCCCTCACCAAAAAAAAAAAGAAATTAATTATTACTTTTTTAAACATTTATTTACTTTTGTATTTTGCTCGCCGTCATTTTGCCAATCTCAGCCTTTCCAGTTCGAAGGAACGCCTACCTGCTTGCGCGCCTGCTCATTGCAGCGCGTTCGTCGGCGTTGGAAGCCGGTGAAACAGTAGTGAGTTTTAGTATTGCGTATACGAGCGAACGCAAGCGCTGTGTGTTTGCGTTTAGCTTTACGTGTTCCACACTGCGCGTGCGCGGAGCCCTGAAATTGCGGTCTTAAATGGCGCATGGCGATGAGGCGCACGCACAACGTGGGGCACGCAACTCTAACGCAAACGCACACCGCTTACGTTTGCTTCTATAGGCAATACTAAAACTCTCTAATAAGGTACAATCCCGTACCGGTTGCAGCCCCACGTTGGGGCAGGGAAGAGTGTTGTTTGCATCCGGAAATGACATTTCGCGAGCCATGATCGCGAGCAGTTCCGCCACGCCCGCAGAGCAGGAGAGTCGGGGGACCCTCACTAGAGCGCTTCCCGTTTCCGCCGCGGGAGGGCGAGCGTCGAGCTGGAGACGCGAATAGGAGCGAGCCACGACGAATTTCGTACTGCAAGGTTAGAGAAGTGGCCTGCGGTCCTTGGTTTTCGAGAGTCGCATTTTGTTTTGTTTTTCGGGGCGAGGTTGTGGTTTGCGAAATCGATGGGCAATGCAGGACCCGCCTTTTTTGTTCTTTATTTATCGATCGCACGTTTAAACAGGCGCACTTCACGGTGTATACTTAGAAAGAGGGAACATCGTGATCACGTGGCTTTCTAGTTTTTGACGTCTATTTTTGGCGCATTAAATGCGGCGCGATATATCTGCGCTTGCTTCGTTCTCTGTAAAGGCAACGCTTACCGCGTTACCTATTCTTTGCGAACTCGGTTCCAGAACAGGAAATTGGTAATAAGAAATCACGTGACAATGCGTCTGTGAGCAGCGTAGCGTGAAAACGAGCCAACGTATAATATCACGATCAATGTGACCTGAAACGCCTTGATCCGGCCTCTTTCTGCGTCTGCAGTCTCCGTAAGCTCTATTATGTCTGCATTTTTGTGAAGGAGTCCCAAGAAGTACGCCACCTCAACTTCGCATTCCCTTCCTAGTTCGGACCACAAAGGCATAAAGGACCGTTTTAACTGATGTACTGAACGCGACAATGCATCAGTATATAACCCAGACACTAAACGCGGAGGCATGCGGTTTAGAGAAGCTCGTTTTAGCGAACGCCGTTTTACCGACCCGGTTTATCGAATGCCTTTATAGAGAACCCAGTTTAGAGAAAATGGCGATGAGCCTCCTTTTAGGGAATTCGGCCGCCGCGAAGTGGCGTGTACGGGTAAATCAAGTGAGTTAACATTTTTGTAATGAGCCGCCGCAGACTGCCGCCGCGGCGGTAGCGCAGCGGTAGCCACCAGTAATACACGCGAGAAGTAGGAAAGCCTTTTTTTAAAAAGCGTCCCCTTTTCGATAAACGACGTTTCTCTAAACTGAGGCTCTGCTTTCTCTAAACCATGCTTCGATAAAACGTTCCCATTCTCTAAAACGTGCTTCGATGAAATGGCATTCGATCAACCGTAGTAAACCCCACTATACGACCTTCAAGTGGTTTCTCGAATCTTTCTAATCACAAACATAAAAAAAGTCTGCGGTATTTAAAGAGGACTCAGCATTACAGTGCAACCAAATGTAGCAACTGCAGGTAACTCCACTCATCCCTCGAATGGCAAGTTGTAACTTGAAAACAGTTTTGCCGGAGGTCGAAGAGCAAAGGCAACGGACGCTGGACTGAAGAACTCCAAAGACTTGAGGAGCAGAAAAAAACTCCAGCCCCTGTAAGCCAATCGGAGCAAAGAAGACGGGCACGTGATTGCTCCTGCACAGGAGGAGTACATTCAAACGGTGCACGCTGTCACGTGGCTCGCTCCCAACGCTTTGGCCGCCGGAAGCGTTCGAAATCGGCCAAAGTTTGTTCACTGACAAGACAAGAGCTGCAGCTTTAAGGCTGAACTCCATGGGACGAATATGCTGCGAATAACCGACGAATTTTGCCCGGCGGCTTTTGCTCTGCGCGTGGAATGAACACAGTGGCTGGTATACGCCGCGCGCAAAGCGAGCGTGCCGTCGGGCGGCGTTCGCCAGTTATTCGTCACATAATTCGTTCCATGGAGTTCAGCCTTTATGACGAGTTTCCGCAATGACCGCTTGATCGCAGAACACGTCGTTCTGTGTGGTTAGTTGGTGACGCTTGAAGCGCAAGAAAAACTAGCGACAAAGTAGTATACTGACATTCGTCCAGTGCACGTTGTTCGTTTCCAGTGGGAATAGGACACATGGTCTCTTCGGTGGTTAGGTGTGACTTCGTGAGTTTCGCGCGTTGTGATTTGCCAAACCTGGTTCCACCTCCCCCACGCAGCGTTTGTCGCTTAAAACGTAAATTATCATTTTCTTGCGGGTACCAGTTCTACACCGAATATCTCATTCCTGCACGTGGACACACGTCTGGCGGTACGAGCACATCTCATTCCTTCGAGCTTCGAAGTTAATATGGGCAACTCCGTTCCCTCCAAAAACCGCCCATTTGTCCCTAGTGACGAGACAAAAATGCATATATTTACTAGTGCCGAGCGATTGATCGATTAACCTTCCGATAAATCGATTAATGGTTTAATTGCGATAATTTTTTAACCGGTTGATTTGTTGAGTTGTGACGAACCAAAATAAAACGAGAAAAACATATTACGCTTTCCTCAATGGCAAACTCGGAGAGGGAAAAAAAATAAAAAAGCACCGCAGATTTTATTCGAGTTTTAGAGTAGTCAAGTGATTTTGCTCATTGGCTATATGTAAAAGCACAAAATAATTTTTTTTTTGTACTTAGGTATTCGGGGTAAACAAGGGGTAAACAATTATTTCCGCCTTCTACCCTCCTTTAACGATTGTCCTCGTCTGCAGTTGGTTGGGTCGAGAACACACGAGCAACGTTAAATTTTAACTGATAAGTTCCTTGAGAGGGAAGAGGCGCGGAGTATCCTTCGCCACTTTTACTTGCTTCAGTATTGGACACTTCACAGACGAGGAGGGGTACACCAATATGAAGGGTAAACTTTAGGGGAAATTTCAATGTAATGTACGCTGCAGGGGCGACGTTTGCAACCCACAGCAAGGCGAGAAGATTATAGTACCTCAAGCGGTCACTTGAACGCCAAGCGAGTGTCTGTTTAGCCATGGTTTAGCGCAGCAGTGACTATTGTGAACAAGCAAATGAGCTCGTTCCTGTCCGAGAATATCAACGAACTTCTCTGCATCCACAATTGGGGAAATAAAGCTGGAAGTCTATTTGAACTGTTCTCAAAAACAGATGGAAGTTGAAATTGAAAATATATACATTGCGTCGTTTATCACATAGCAAAACAAAATCAGCGAAGGCAAGAAGTGTAAATTTGTCCGCGTTAATATATTATGCATAGAAATCAGCGAACCCGATTAATCGGTTAATTAATCGACTAAAGGGTGCCGATTAATCGCGTTAAAATATCTAATCGGAGCCAGCCCTAGTATTTACCCAGTTTGTCCCCGAAAAGTTGATTCGTATAGCGGGTAAGGATATTAACCGGGCTCATTTGAAAAGGAACACGAGTGCATTACTTCTACAACCAGAGATGCCGCCAACATTTGTTTTCGAACTTCGAAATGTCAAGCTTATTACATAAAAAAAATAGTCGATTTTCGAACTTTCGAATTTTTAACAGCCCAGAAATTTGACTATTTTCAAACTTTCGAACCTGCAAGTTCAAAAGGTAGACGAACTTCGAACTTCTGAACACAAGTTGGACGAAGTTCGAACCGAAGGTTACCCCCTCCAAGGTTTAAGGCAAGTTAGGCAACAGATATAAATAACACCAATATATGAACGCGTAGAGTGGAATGAAAACTGCACAGGAGTTTCACTTAGCCCATCGTGCCACCAATGACTCGCGTTTAGAGCTCTGAATGGTTTTGGGGTAGCCTCGTCGAACCCTCGTCCGGCTTCCAAGAATCAAAGAAAGAATAAAAACACTAATGGACAAGAACAGACGGCACAGTCCTTTCAAAAAAGAACTGTGCCGTCTGTCCTTGTCCATAAGTGTTTTTATTCTCTTGTACATGTCACTTTAAAAAAACAGCAATCGAATACAATCACAAGTACTCTTGGTTAAAGAATAGTCAATTATATTACTCGATTACTTGAGAAGAAAAAGTTATTGGTTCGAGGGTTCCTTGGTAGGAAACTCGTCCCCAAAAAGGGCGCCATTAGGACGAGGAGAGAAAGATGATAACGTCTGCAAGTCATTTTAATAATTCCCTAGGTAATCAAATTACACTTGCGACGACCTCCTAATAAATGTAATCAAATTATTACAAAATTACTCCAAAAAGTATATATTCCAAAAGGTAATGAATCACAATGCAACGAGTATCGTATGTGCACAACTTCGTATAGGTTACCCCGAGCTGTAACCGGCCGGCCAAAGGGTTGCTGTATGGTCTGCAGGCTTGAAATTTAACCGTGACGCATAGCCGGGACGTCCTTCATAAAACCTCGTGAACGTTTGTCCCCCGATTTCCTCGGTAACTGGTCGGGGAAAGGCGCGCGCGGAACGCAAAGCCAACGCGCTGTACAGTGAACGCTGGATCGGCGCTTACACCATTATCGTTAAAGGGATACTGAACCAAAGAATTTAGTGCCCATAATAAGTGGCGCACGTTCTTTCCACGAGCCAGCAGCCGCCGGTGTGCGCGAGCACACGCAACAAAAATGACGTCAAAGACCTCCATTCGCGGTTAAGATGACAGTGAAATGTATGGGCTTCGGGCCAGAGGAGAATAAAGACAAGTTTTTCATCTACACAGTGGTGTCTGGTGTAAAAGGTATGCGATTAATTGGTCTAACAAGCACGTAGCTTTCACTTGTAGAGATGAAAAGCCTGTCTTTATTCTCCTTTGGCCCGAAGCTCATGCATTTCACTGTCCTCTTAAGCGCGAATGGAGATCTTTGACGTCATTTTCGTTGCGTGTGCTCGCGCACACCGGCGGCTGCTGGCTCGTGGAAAGAACGTGCGCCACTTATTATGGACACTAAATTCCTTGGTTCAGTATCCCTTTTTAAGGACCGGCTGCGTTTTAGAGCGGCCAGCGTCTTTATTCATCGAAGAAAATAAGATCCAGACACCGGCAGTGTCATCAGCCGTATTATCGGGGGGTGGGTGGGGGTGGGGGGTGCTCTCTAATTTTGTCAGGTCGCGTTCCCCTCAGCCACGAGCTGTGTCGGGTGCTGTGCCCGTGTCCGGCGCTTTCACCATCCTACGGGACATCCCACCGACATATAAGCGCCCCAATAATAATAATAATAATAATAATAATAATAATAATAATAAAAGAAGCTTTTTGGGAAGTTTGGATTTTTTTATGTACATGGCTTGTCGTGTATTTTTCTAAAGCAAGTGGACAGGCGAGCTGGATCAATACTGGCATGGTAACCCACAGGAGCAAGGCAGGGGGAAAATGGGACGGACTGCAAGTTTGCAAAGAGAGAGAGAAAATACGATCACCGGATCGTCTCGGGCATATTCGATGAACCTTTCACGCCGTTCACGCAGTTCAACGCCTGTTCCGTGAGTTGACATAAATGACAAGTAGTTTACAGATAGTGTCGTATGTACCACCACAGTACTGAGAACACTGGGAAGGAAGAAGTACTTCGCGCATTAAAAGAAATGTAAAACATTTTCAGTGAAATTTGTAGCACATTTCGCGATTCCTTTTTAGATGAATCCGTCAAAAAACTGTATATGAAACTGGGGAGTTCAATCTCCGTTCGTGAAATTCGAAGACTTCAAACTTGATTTCAAACTTTCGACCTTTTTGGCCTCGTATCATCCTCGTACAATGAAAAAAAGTTATTTTTTGTTACGAACTTAAAATTTTATAAAAATCGAAATTCCCGAATTTTTGGAATCTGCAATGGTTTGTAGAGAAATTCGAACTCTGCGAACTCGACCTTTTAAAACCGTTAACGTTTTCGATATTTGTTTATTATTATAATTATTATTATTTTTAATAATATTTTAGCAGCTTTTGAAAGATGCGAACTTTTCAAATTCGAACCTTTTCGAAATCTTTTGATCCCGACCTTCGGGAGGTTCGCGGCGTGCGCGGCATCCCTAATTACAAATTTCTACGCAGTTCAATTGCACCAGTCGCACGAACCGGGGCAAACAACGACACAAACACAAAGCAGCAGCGCGAGCTAGGTGGGGGAGAACTACACGACGCGTGCGGCTGCGTTGGAACGCTGTCGCTCATTTCCAGTGACAGCCGCTTCCGTGGCAGTTCCACAATTCGCGCTAACCATAACTGCGCACAAAGCGACTCTCCCGTCGAACGTTTCAGGGATGAAGTGTGAATGCCGTACGCACCTGTCTACAGACAGGTTTGTTTGTTTACTTATTGACGATGTGCACCGATAGCAACGGTGTCGCGTCACAACGCAGACAGAAAGACGAGAAAAGAACATCAAAACATACTAACGGTATGTGCATAAAATACCGAACAAAGTAACAATATCCTTTCTAGCATCACCAAGTTCTTAAAATTATGCAAAGGCATAATCATATGACAACCGTCGTAGAACTTGGTAATGGTGACAGATGAGCTACAGTTCAATTGAAAAGGAAAAAAAAAAATATATATATATATATATATATATATATATATATATATATATATATATATATATATATTTACTTAGTTTTGGTTTTTCGGTTAGTAGCAAAATCGTTTCGTACCAAACATTTAAACGAACTAAATAAACAAAAACAAACAAAGCACGACTCCTGTCAAAAACGTGCATTACCTAGTAGTGGCACTTACCGACCGACGAATGCTCAAGTTGAATGGCCAACGTCGAAGAATCCAGTGTGGTACCGGTGGAGAACTTTGGAGTTGACGGGGCCCTTATCTTCCGAAATTCCGACGGCAGACCCACCAAAAACGTGAAAATGAAACGAGAAGAAAACGAAAATCCTTTTTATCTTCGGAGAGAGTTGCACCCCCCTCACCACACTCCCCAAAACCGGCACTTTTCTCCGAAGCTTTCGATGTCTACATATCTTTTAACATCTTCGAAAGCTGGACCACGACGGAGAAAAAGTAAGCACACAGTTCGGGAACGAGTCGTTTCTCTTAAAACACTTTTTGAGTGCGTGATGTCTTCCAAGTTCCAAGTCAACACACGCTCCGCGCTGGGAAAGTTAACGCCGCGCACGCCGCCGAAGCCAAACTGAAACTGTGTTGTTGTGGCGTCGCCGGCGCCGCAACGCGAGACGCCGCCGCCGCCGCCGCCGCTGCTGCGGCGAGCAGCCGACACCGAGAGAACGTTTACCAAACTTCCGCTACGCATTAAGCGTCGCTAGCGTCGCGAGCGATGTTTCATTATCAACGTGTCGCCACAACGGCGCGTATTTTTCTTTACCGTTTTTTTTTTTTTTTTTTTTTTTTTTTGCAGAGCGCGCCGGTGACGGCGCGGAAGCGGGACTCTGTTGGAAGCTCAATACGCAATTTCCGTTTCCGGTTTGCCTGCCGCTCGTCTGCTCTCATCATCCTTCTGCCATTTCCGACGTAATACAGGAACAGTGATGGTTGTGCGATTAAAAGGAAGGCCCCGAAAAAGACACAGTAGATCGTAATAATAGAGGACAGGACTTCTGAGTGAGGGCTGCTCGTAGCCACAATGAATATACGCAATATATATCGCAACTCGCTGATGTCTAGCTGTCACTTTAGTACGATATTTCGCCGGGGAAAGGGGGTAGCTTCGTTCTTTACGATTAGCAATTTTTTTTTTCTTCTTAGTGTCGTCATTCCAGCTTTGAGTCGTCTTTCGTCGTAAATCACGAAGTGAAAGTGGTTTTTCCCACCCTCTTTTCGAAGGGACGTTGTATATGTCACTGTCGAAAGCGACACGAATTTCGTTGCACCATCGCGTGGCCGAACGAAACACCTACATACTTGCAGTAGGCCACAAAACACGACGCCCAAAAAATAAACCCAACTCACAAATCGGAAACAGTTCCATCGGTTTCTCTTCTTGCGATCCAGCTTTCTTTATGTGTAGTTGCGTCCTCCATGATCCAGCCACTGACAAAAGGACGGCAGCGGAGAGGAAAACGTCCGTACATAAGAAGAAAAAAAGAAGCGAAATGAAACAACGTAAACAAAATTTGTTCCACTCTGAGTTGGTCTTCAATCGATCCCAAGGACAGCGAATCCGCCTGTTTGTTTGCCCATAAATTTCGGTTGATGCTCGCAAGAGTGGTGGGGAACGCGACCAACAGTCCATTTCGCCTTGCGGCGGACCGCAACGTACGCAACAACCCATCGGAGCCAATCCATCGCCGTTTGGGTATCACGTGACCTCCAGGAGGGGCGTAGTCAAGTGCGGCGCTCGTATCACGTGATAGGTTCGCGACGCCGGATTGGTTCGTATAGCTAGTGGCCTTCGGTCCGGTCCGTCGCTCTGCACGCTATCTCTTTTTAATGTTTTAATTTTATAAAGTTATACCGCGGATTTTTCTGCTCGTCTCCGATAGTTTGTAGGGCTACTCGAGCGCGCCGAAAGTGAAACCGACGGAACGAGTCTGCTAGAGGTGTGCCATGAAAATTATGAAATAACTGAAGGGACAGCCACAGACGAGGGCACCCGAGAAAGTGCGTTGTTGCGAGAAACAAGCTGCTGGAAATGTCAAAGGAGAAGTAGTAGGACGTACACGGCGTTTATTTTCATTTTTAGGAAAGGTTGCGCTGTAAATGGAACAAAGGGTCACAGTTATAAACGAGTTTCAAAAAAGCATAAACGTAGTTGTCCTTTCTTTTTCTTTTTTTTTAGAGTGGAGGTTTTTTACGTTATTGGATAGTGACAATTGGAGGAGTTTATGATGCAGTAACGCAGAATATCGAGTGACCGCGAAAATAAGTTTAAAAATGTTCACCGCAAAAATAAACTAGTCCTCTCCGAACCATGTCCATAAACTGCTCATCTTAGCCGAAATGTAGCGCTAGTGGTCCGGACCCTACAGATTTCGGGGTTTCAGAGCTTGCCGTTATAATGTTCAATATTTATGAGTAATATCTTTTTTCAAAACAAGCTCCATTTTCTCATTTATAATCTTCGAAAATCGCCTATAACCTGTGCATTGATAGCAGCAAGCGCTTAAAATTTATCATCTGGCTCATAGTTCATTTTTGCAGTAAAATAAATACATACACACACGCACACAATGTATGCACAAGCACACACACACACACACGCAGCCGCCACCCCCACCCTCAAACACACACACATACACACACTAACAAACACTGACTTCCTTTTCATGCGGACACCCGTTAGTCGTAATTACAACACACAAAACAACATTGTTTTTTTTTTTGTCTTCCATAGTTTTAAGATTTTTTCTAAAAAAAACTAAAAAACTAGCAAAATCATTTCCTTACTTTTCATTTTTTTATTTATTTTGTTTTATTTATTAACAGCCACTACTAATTTTGAAGAAGTTCACGAACGTTACCTATGACACGTCGAGATGGCGCCACTAGTAGCGTCGCCACTTTTCTCGCAAGGAGTGAGCGCACTAGCTAAGGCAAGCGACCGACCGCGCCGGAGATGGCGAAGGAAGGGAAAAGCTGAGCGGGCGCTATCAAAGAAAGACAACTCCAAAAGAATCCACGCGGATTAAAAAAGAAATGAAACAACGGCGATCAAGAAATAACCCGAAGAGCAGCTTGTGAGCCGGTTTTGGAGGCACCATTCCCATCCGCCGCTATAGCTCAGTGGTAGAGCACTGGTCTCGTAAACCAGGGGTCGTGAGTTCAAACCTCACTGGCGGCAGCACTTTTTTTTTTACAAACTTTTTTCTGTGTTTTGTTTCACATTACAGGACAAGGAAATTCGAACGGTTTCATAGCCGTCTTTCTTACTTTTCGCACTTTTTTTTTTATTTTCGTCGTCAACGGAACTCAGCAACTAATATGCTACGCTCTTGTGGTCGCCGGCATTTTGATGTTTCTGAGAGGGCGAAATTGGCTATCGTTACAGCTCAAAAATGCGACTTCCCCTGCTTTCAATAGGCAGTCAACATCAAACTAAAGCAAAAACTTAAAAAAAAATTCCCCCTTCGTGAAGTAATCATACTCGAAACTAATCCGGCTAAATTCGGTGATCTTTGCGAGGCACACCTCACAAGTGTTTTTCGTTGGTCAAATTTTTATTCAATATCAGTTCCTTTTTTTTTTACTTCTGTTTCGTTATATTACCTGTAAACATGTCTCTTAGTCATAATTTGCCGAACTGTTATTCGGCGACCCCCCACTGTTAATTTTTTTTTTCTTTTTTATATTAGATTTTCCCTCATGTTGAGACTCCTCAGTACGCATGTACGCTGTAAACATGAATTTGCATCTCTCGTTTAAAACTCTATCTCTAGTAGTGAAGTGAAAATATTACGCACATACGAAAACGATTTGTACGGAGAATCTACGACGATATCATTGTCGCAAGTAATTTTTTTTTTAATATAATTAGATTTTATATCGACTAAGATTGGGCACTTTAAATAACAAGAGGTCTATCCGAGATGTTGAGTTTTCTGCATTGGATTTCATGGATTAATAGAGAGTCCTGCGTTTCCTGGCTTGTCTACATTTTTGCATTCCTGTTAGCACAAGCTCTAGAAATCGTAGAGAATTTTGCCCAGATTTTCATCCCAATTTTTCACCGGTCTCACGAATCCGTCATGTTTTAAACCCAAAGTTTTGAAAGATTAATAATTTGTTTTTCTACAAAGTCTGCCCCTTTTCAAGAGCGTGCATGAATTCAAGAGTGTGCATGTGAACAAAGCCCTGTACGCGCGCTGCTGTCTTGGAGCTGGGGCCTTGTCAAGCTGCACGTGTTGCAAATTTTTGCCCCAGCTACCATCTTTCCAGGTGAAATAAAAATCGATTGATTGACTGATTGATTGATTGATTTTTAACATACTGAAAACCCGAGACCAGGGACAAAAGACGGACGACACACACGATGTTGAAAGTGTATACCAGCCCGCTTGTATATTCTCTATTATTTCATGAATTTTAAGCGTGTGAATGGTTTGAAGCTTCGGTATGACCTTTATATTTCTGGCGAATATGCATCGCATGTTTTGCATTTTACCACGAAGGCCATCGGGCCGCTGGTAAGCACGTGGAATATAAACATCGAATCGAATTTAATTGTAATGCGCTTCAAACAGCTGCCTTTCGGGATTAATAAACTAAACTAAACTTAATCGCAAAAAAAAAAAACAAAAAAACGACTGTTGGGAGAAGGGAAAACTAATGGACGTTTGGTAGGTTGTGGTCTAGGTTGTGGATATGATTCCGTGTTTTCGCAGTTCATTTCTCGTGAAATTCGGAGGGTGTTTCTAGAGTTTAGTTTTCGCTGAAAATATGGGGTTTATCGGGGTTTATTTTTATTAGATTCAACATTCTCTGAAATTCAAAATTTTTTTTACTGTGTCCCCCCCCCCCCCCTCTTCAAAAAAATAAAATAAATACGAGTATTATGATTTGTTGTCCCGAAGGAACCTTGACGAGCTAAAAGGCAAACACCCTTTTGTCAGTACGAGATTTCAAAGGGAACAGGTGGCATTTTCTCACGACCACTGACCTCACGACCACGACCACTGACCTGCTCTTATGAAGTTAATTTGTAAAAGACCGAATTTTTTGTTTTGTTTTTATTTTGTCGTTGTGACCTCAGAATTTGGAGTTTTGAGGATAAATCGGAATTGATGAAAAAAGTACCGGCAAATATTTTTCGATTTTTTTTTAATCGAAAACACGGAATTTTAGTTATGAACGACAAGGATTCAATCCATATTTTGTAAAACTAAGAAAATCGTTTTGTGACCCTATTAAGCGAACAAACCTGGGCTTTTTAGCTGTTGGAACAGAATTTTAGGTCGGAAATGATCCATAAGCTTCGAGAAATTTGTGTACAAACGTACTTTTTGTGTGCGTATCAGTGAATTATAATGACTTTTTTTTTTGCCAATTTATTGTTGTTTTAAGGTGTTCGTTTCAATTAGAAAAAAAAAAACTTGCTTTTTAAGAGCGACTTTTTTTTAACTCCGTGGATACTACGAGCCCTTAAAAATGCTTTTGTAGACTACGAATTTATCTGACTCTTGTGCATGAGTGCACATGGATGTTGGCACATTCAAGAGGAGACCACCATGGAGGAGACTATACACGGGTCTTGTAGAAGTTTCGAATTTCTGATATATTTGTTGTTTCACTTCTATGTTTCCCGAATAAATAAAGGCGTAGCCTCCTAACTATGAGGCTATATGATAAAGGTAATATTTATACTTTAACAACTACCACTAGCCTCCAAATTAGACTCTTTAACCCACTAATTCGTTGACTGAAGTCATTAATCAATTGTTACAATATAGATGCACAGTCCTCATTAACAAACGTTTTCGTGCGCACAACAAATCTCTAACACGAAACCTCTACTATACACTATTTACCTTTTTTTTTCTTTCATCCGTTGTCCAAAAATATTGAAACTTCGCTAATCAATACGACCTCCAAGTTCCTCTGCTCCTTGTGCACCTCGTGCGTCCACTGTCTCGTCATAGCGTGTTCCTTGCGCGATCTCTTTATTGCCGTTTTGATTGGAACTCCTTGCGTTCCGGTGCGCCAAAGACGCCGTATTCAAATTAACCCAGCAGGTACGCGTCCATAAGCCCTAAACAACTTTCAATATGGATGGATTGATGGATGGATGGATGCTAAAAGCTGTACCCTTTACAAGGCGGTAGCTTGCGCCATCTAGCCTACGCGGAGCGCAAGTTCGTCTGCTTCTTTTGCCCGCCGTATTCGCGACTCCAGCGAACTATAGGGGGCGCGCTGATCAGGCAAAATAGCGGACGAAAAAAAGGTTGCTTTCGTCGTTCAGCACGTGGACCACCATAAATTTCTTGCACTTGTGGGTTTATTTACGGAGGTCGCTGTACTAATAATCGCCGCCCGATCGGTATGCGCTCCGCTCGTCACCCAGGGAGTGACATAACAAAGAGAAGACAGCGAATGGGTTTACTGTACCTCCCGGTTGCCCGTCGTCGAGAGCCGGTAGTCCGGGCCCGTTGTCCCTTGTCGGTTGCTCACAGTCGGAGTCCGTGCCCAGGCCTGCGGATCGCCTTTCCCACGCCAGCGCTGCGTAGGCTGGCTGTCCCGGGCCATCACTGCCCGAGTTTCGCTGCGGAACAACCCCGGGATCGTCGTGGCCTAGACCAGATAGCCAGGGCTCGCCGTTTCCACCGGTCTTACTCCAGACCTCACTGGTGGACCGCCAGGGTTCGCCATGGGCCAGGCCAGGCTAGAGTTCCTGTATAGGCTCCCTACGGGAGCCAGAGTTGCGCGTTCATGCATGGCATGTGGATTCAGCTCCTCTCGTGACTGAATTCGGCGAATAGCAGCGCCGCGCGTTCACGCGCTCAAAAGCCGGGGAACGTACGACGGGGCGCGTGCAACGTCTACTTTGCTGCACGACACTTGATACGGCTCCTCACGTGATCGGATCTCGGCGAATAGCGGCGAGGGCGGCACGCGGCACGTGGATTCAAACGCGCAACTCTGGCTCCCGTGTGGCCGGTGCCATAAATGGCACCGGCCACAAGCTCGTTTTTGGAAAGGTCTATACAGGAACTCTAGGCCAGGCCAGAGCCTAATATACGGCTAAGGGCCAGGCAGCCCGGCTCCGATCTTCCTGCCCAGCCGTAGCCTCGCTCAGCACGCACTGTCTCGTGCCAGCTCGTGACTGGCCCCGCCGACCGCCTGTCACGTGCCCTCTGCCTTGTCTTTCACCCTCGGCTCCAAGGACGTTTAAATAGGGCAGGACCCGGCATGACGTCATACCCAGCAACGCCGGAAGAACAACCCAATCCCAGACTGCCCCGCGCACCGACGCTCCCATAGTCTGCTCTCCGCTCGGTCGTTAGGCTTAGGCTACGTCTGCTCCGTGCCTGCGGTCTGCTTCGTCTGCTCGCTGTCGCGGCTGGCTTTCGATTCGATCGGCGCACCAAAAGATGTTTCGATGCGAACCCGAATACTCATCACGGCGGAGTGAAACCAACATCTTCTCGAAGCAGAATTTGTACGGCTTTCTCAACCCGCGATGCCCTTCTCAGCGTTCGTGCCTACGATGACTGACTCGGGATCGCTTTCCAAAGCCGCGCTACGACGACTCGTTCGAGACGACGCGCCAGGCGCGGTCGCGCGGTGTCGAGAGCGTCCGCTACACGCCGACTTCCTAGTCCTACTGGTCAGGCAAGTGTTGGGCTCGAAATCTCGCCTGTTCGACACCGATTTTGTCGGTGCGTCGTCTAGAGCGTCTCAACTCTAGTCACTTACTTTCTGCTGGGCAACCAGGCGTTCGTTTATAATAATCTCATCCAATTCCGACCATGCCGGTTTAAAAGTCTCCCGTTAAGCGCTGTTTCAAATAACAGTGGATGCCGCCATTACTTTCGGTGCACACAATCGCGTTGCCACGGAAATGTCATCGCAACGCGGTTGTTTGCACCGAAATTAATGGCGGCGCCCACTCACTAGGCTTCCCATTGGTCAAGAAATGCTCGTCGCGGCTCGTGGCCACGCCTACTTCCGTTACACTTCGCTTCATGCATTGGGGATAGGGACGCCACCTCCTGCCCATTATAACCTCCTTGCTCGGCTCCCACACACTGCAGCGTAAAATCGGTGTTACACATGAACTTAGCAAAGCGATTTTTCGACGGTAGAACCTTTTTCTAGTCAGGGTGTGGGAATGACTCGTCGGAAGCATAAAAATAATTTCTGGGAACGATGCTTGTTTCTATGCTGCCTACGAGAACCAAGCCGCGATAGCAGACGACAGAGTCGAAACGACCCCCTCTCCCTAGCTTCTCAGCGTTGCCGCTATGCGGTGTCGGTTTCGCTGGAGTCGCCAATACAAATGAACTCAGCAGACTCAGCAGGTAAGCGTCCATCGCGTTCATAAATTCTGGATAACTTTGAATGGATGAATGGATGGATGCTAATAGCTGTACCCTTTACAAAAGGCGGTAGCTTGCGCCACCTAGCCTATGGGGAGCGCAAGTTCGTCTGCTTCTTTTGCAGGGGTTGTGTTGACGTCAGAACGCCGAGCTCTGACTGGCTCTGATTAAAGGATAGTGGGTAGAGCTCAAGGCAGCTTGCTTTGAGGTCTACCCACTATCTTTCAATCAGGGCCAATCAGAGCTTGGCGTTCTGACGTCGCCACATCCTCTTCCAATAGAAGCAGACGAACTTGCGCTCCGCATAGAAACCAAAAGTGTGATTCATTCCAGGGTTGGGCAGTATCGCGATACAAATGTATCGCGATAGTATTTCAGAAATACATTTCGTATCTGCATTTCTGTATCGCAATACATTTTTTCACCAGTATCAATATACCTGTATCAAAATACATTTGGAATGTTTCTTTGCATCGCGATACAATCAGTATAAAATGTATTTCGTTACATTTCTTAAAAAATACCCCCCCCCCCCCCAAAAAAAAAAAAAAAGAACTACGAACGTTTTTTTTTTTTTTTTTACTTTTGAGGGCACCAGGGTCAAGAAGATGCTGGGGCATTGTTACTATGCTGACCAGTCGGAACACTTTCTGCCACAGGGCTCTAGATGGGGTCATTGTTTGCTGGCATCCAATGCCCGCTGCTAACCGTCTCTCCAATTGCCTTAGTGTACACAGTACACCCATTCACAACGCCTACACATACACACACAGTACGCCCAGCCGGCAAAGCTGAGTCACAGTCCGCTGCAGCACGAGCCTGGCGGTGGTTGACTTGAAATAGTAGGATGCCTCACTCAGTGAAGTTCAACACATTTCCGAATGCGTCTGCACCCATAATACTGCACGGCTCAAGGGTGCGTAATCAGTCGACGTGAACGTGACCCGCTGCTCTGGTGATACGATACCCAAGAAGGAGGCCAGACGTGGCCTCGCTGTGCGGACCCAGACTTCGTACACCTGTGACTCGTCTCGAGTGCGCGCTGTTTCGCGGAGAGCTCGCACCTATGCGCCTGTGCCTGCAATCTCAGGTAGCAATCCACGAGGGTCTCTGTTCGGATGACGCTGGGCGAAACTTGAGGACTGCCACCCATGCGTCATAGCGTCGGCGGGTCGGCGGAAAAGACCGTCACAACAGCAATACCGCCGTGTTGTTTTTGCAACCGTAACAGAAGATAAGACATGTGTTCCAGAATGATTCAGGTGGTCCTATTCTCGAAAATTCCAAATGCAACTGCACTGCCTGCACGATCTCCAACGAGGTCGCCTACAACGAAAGTACGTATTCTCCTTTCGTACAGCAGCGTGGGTAAAGTTTCATGTTCAAGGCCACACCTACAGATGCAAGAATACAGTTTATTCCGCCATGACATCATGTGATCACTGTTGACAGGGGCGCCCTTTTTGGACAGGAGCGTGGTGACGTTTTGATGGGATTTATGTGACTTAGAATTTATTTAGAGGTCGAAGTCTTTTCGCCTTACTCTTCAGACAGACGAAATGTCAGGGAAGGGACCGCGGTCAATCTGGTCAATCCTTCATGAAACGTTTTTTGAGCCCATTGAAGACTATACTCTTCACCAGGAACCACTACCTTGAAGGCAGTATAGGCAGGGGGGGGGGGGGGGGGGTTGGGTGTCAACCCCCCCCCCCCCCCCCCCCATGCACAGCGCCTCGTTTATCTTTGCGTGAGCGGCGAGCGTCCGTACCGCCGAGCTCACCGGGGAATTCATGCTATTGGAATTTGGACCCCCCCCCCCCCCCAGAAATAAACTCCTGGCTACGCCACTGCCAAGTCCGCGGGAAAGTAATTTCGGGATCAAAACTTCCACTTCAAACTTCAAGCTTCAGTTGGCCTCTCAAACAAATTTGAAAAATGTATTGCAGTATCAGTATCTAAGTATCTGTATTTCTGCCCTCCCCGAAATGTATTCCTCTATTTGTATTTCCGAAGACTTTTTGCCTCTTTTTAAAATGAATTTCCGATACGTATCGCGATACGTTATTACGAATATATTCGAGTATCAGTATTTTAGCTCCTATTTTCATGTATCCCAGTATTTGTATTTCCAAATACATTTCTGAGTATTTCTTCCCAACCCTGATTCATTCTCTCGCCCTTCTAAGCTAATTTGCCACGCCCCCCCCCCCCCCCCCCCCATTCCTTTCCTCTGAATTTTTCGGTCTCTCACCAGGCAGTTTGGCGTGTCGCCAGGAATGTACACCAACTCAATTCTTTGGTGTCACGGCACTGAGGTGGCGCTGTTGTGAGCACTGCGCGCCGTGCGCAGACACTTTACTTCTCCCGAATGTGGTGTCTGCGCACGCGCGTTGGTGTATATATAAACGGTACAAAACGCGCACCTTTCTACTGTTTGCATCTCTTTCAAGCAACTACTAAGATTTTTTTTTCTCCTTAGGCTCAGCCATTTTTGTTGTCTGTAGGTTGGCAACACAGCTTCCTTTTCTAGTCATGCTAGTCGTGTGCCGCAATGTGGAATTTTATAATAGGGTGGCCTAAGCCACGAAATAAGCTACGCTTCAGAGTAACGGCATTTCAGCCATCTTGGTGCTTAAAATCATGGTGGCCAGTTATCTAAAACTTTATCTGAAATCGCAAAAAAAAAAGAAAATAGTTCAAACAGTTTGCGACAGAGCAAAGCAATATCGCCTGACCTTCCTAATGCCGTATCTAAAGAGCTGAGGAAGTCGGATTTTTTTCATTGTGGCGATCGACAGTTGCGTCTGTTCTGCACTAAGCAACCAAGATGGCGGCGCCCACTAGCAGGTCGGGAAACGAAGTGCCGATACTCGAAGCGTAGCTCATTTGGTGCCAGAGGGCCCCAACGCGAACGTCGCACTGCGCATGCGCGCTGCGACGCCTTCAAGCTGCTCGCGAGGTACCCAAAGAGTCGGGACCCTCTGTTCTAAGATTCCCTAATATCGCGAGGTGGATTGTGGTTTGTCTACTGAAAACCAGAGTTCGCAATAGACCCTTTCTAAAAAACACCATCAAGCAACATTAGCGGCCACCATTTCTTGCGCTTGAAGCGTGTGACTGGATCCGAGTTCTCGTCGAACACTGCCGTAGCCTTCGCGTCAGATTACATGCTCCGAATGTGCCCAAACAATGGCGGACTCGAATAACGAACCTTTCTGGAAATTAGCGCGCGCCCTCAGGCGGCGCGCACGAGGCATTATGGGAACAGGGAGGGTCGCTGCTCCGACGTCTACTGCTGCCGCCTGCGAGAACGTGCACGGTGCGTGTATACGTTCGCGCTGGGTCCCTGTGTACGGCAGACGGCAATCTTTGCAGCGCACTGTGCTGCGCTGCGTTGCCCACATGAGTTGAGAAACCATCAATCACGTTTCAGTTGATTGTTTCTCGTAGCTGCAAGTGTTCTTGTTTTCATTATGATTCTTTTTTTTTTTTTATTAAGTACAATGCAGGGTGAGGTTTATTTATATGGTGAGAACAAGATACCGTAAGTCTCGCTCCGGGAGTACGGGTATACGCCAATCACAGGAAGTCCGAGCTTTGCTATACTCGCATGGTTGGTCAAAAGCACGAAGGAAATAGGATTGAGAAGTCAGCGCTAAGCAAGTTCTTCTACAGTTTTATTTTTCTGTAGCCAAGGCAAATGTACGGGCACGTGCGCATGGCGTTCAACTTTGCTTTCCTTTCGCGTCGTTCACGCGAAAGGAAAATGAAAGGAAGCATATATAAGACGAGAATAGGTGAGGCACAAATAAATTGCCACTGTGTCTTCTTGTCTGTACTCATTCTATGTCTGCAAAAGCTCGACTAGGCTATAGACTTGGCTTGGCTAAAGGGCGCGACAGCATCACAGTTCCCATAATGCCCCGGAGCGCTTACTGGTGGCGCTGGCGTTTCCAGTGTGAGGTGACGAAGCGGCTAGTAGATGGCGCGCACTTTTGAAAAGAGTCTATATTCAGCGGTTGTCAGCGTAGACATTGCCGTTTTGCGGGTGTCGGTCGGGTCTTTTTGAGCGGATTGCAAGTTCACGTTAGTGTTCTTCCTGGAGGCCTAAAATATTTTATAGTTTCCACTTATCAATCATAAATAGATTACGTTCAGGGGTAGGTTGGAGTCGTTGGGCCGTCATCTTTGTTTACCCCCAGCAAAACTACGGTCAGTGAGAGCAGCACTCGAGGCGCCATTGAGATACGTATATCACGGTGGCAAACATTGAAGCATATGCTTTGAACTGCTTTGTGCGTGAAAATGGGAATGCGTTTTCCAAGTCTGTTAAAAAAAAAATGGGTTCAGCAAAGTATGATATATATATATATATATATATATATATATATATATATATATATATATATATATACACACACACTTCGAGATTAGTTATTTGAAAGTTCCAAACGACGTCTAAACGAGTCAGATACCACTACTGCAAACGTAACTTTCAGCAGGACAAAACTTCCTGAACCAAAGCGAAGCGCTTAACGTTTACGAGTTATTTTATTCATTGTTCCTAGACTAATTATAGCAATACATTGTATACGAGAAACTCGTGTTTTTATCGGTTTTTCAAAAATACTTCTGCAAATATTTTTTTTTTTGTACTTTTGAGTTGGCAACATTTACTGCAACCTGTCGTGCTAAGGGACAGTTAAAAACTCGCTTAATCACATGGCCAACTTTCTGCAGCATTCCATAGAATAAAACCTTTACAATATATCGATCTCACTAAACGTTCGGCGCATACGTGACGCAGCCATCCTTTAGTTCACAAGAAGCAGACGACAGTGCACGAGAGGGCTCGGGCCGTCTCGTGCTCTGCACGCGCAGAGCTCCAGTGAGGTTGTCGCACGTGCAGAAAGACTAAAGTTCCCTCCATGCACCGCGGCAGCGGTGGCGTAGTCAAACTGGCTGGTGAAATCGGTCTATTAAATATAAATATTCTAATTGAATTGCGTTCTATATGTACCCAGACAATTACAGTCCTCGGGAACTTTACGATCTTTTGTAAAAAAGAGAAGGAAGAAACAGAAATCGAAAGTTGTGAGAATGTGGCCCATAGGATTCAATGCAAGAATATTTGTAAAGACGTGAAATAAAAACTATATGCGTCAAAAAAATTAATTACTACAAATTGCTATTTTATAACTGTCATATCTTAAATATTCCCGGGGAACATTGCGATGTCTGTTGCTGTTCAGTTGAAATTCTTATTTTAGTTCGTGCGCCGAGGCGTTGATGTCCGAGAAAGTTGGGGATGCTTTAGTTTAATTAGGCTTTGATCACTACAACTCGACTCAATTAGCGGTGACCTTATTAAACCGTAACGACCTAAAAAGCCCAATCTGCTCAAAACCGATACGTATTCCCGAACTGGATTACCCCGACAACAGACTGGGGGCCCCGAGTGCTTAGAGGGGGAGTGATGCAGAGACGCACAATTCTAAAAGAGGGCGCCACCGTTGCACGCACTTGGAAACAAAGAAGCAAAAACAAAAGACGACCCAAAGGCGACCAAGCCAAAAGCACAAGTGATCCGTGGCACAGAGAAAGAAAGAGAGCCCGACTTTTTAGAGAAAGCCAGCCAATAAATTAAAGTGGAGTGTGGGGAGCGAGTTTCGGCTCGAAAGTGTTTCTCAAGTAGAGGCGCCCTCTCGTGAGAGAATCTGGACCCCTGCCGCAACGGATTCAGCTCGGGGTGATGGATGGCCGTTGGAGAGGCTCACGGGCTTTGAATACCCGAATAGGGAAGAAGAGGGAAAGGACGGATGAACCTAGTGGAAAGGGGAAAAGGGAACGCGGAATTGAGGGTTTCTGCAAGACGAGATGCGTTGATGCGTTTTCTTTCTCGGCGAGTACCTCGGGCGGCGCCATTGTTGTTTCCCGGATTCAGCGAACGATTTGTTTTCTATTTTTAGTGTGTGTGTGTGTGTTAGTTACGCGTAGGTGCTTGTAAGCTTATTAGGGGCAAATCTACTTCCGTGAGTTTCCATTAGCATGCTTCGTGCGTTTGTTATAATACACAGCTTGCACGTGACGTCATCGCCCCATGCTGAAGAAAAATTCTGCGCTGCGAAATGTATGGGGCAAGAGATACGCGCTCAGCAGGAAGTGCCCCAGAATAGTGGTTGACGTGACGTGCTTACGCAAAAAGTCAACTTGGGGAAGGGCGGAAGGTTGGAACAAAGGGGGGAGGGTGGTCATGGGGAGAGGGAAAGTGAAACAGGGAGAAGAAAGTAGTCAGCCGTTAATATTTTCGACAAACAATAAGCTTTTTTGCCTTGGTCCTATTCTCTAATCGCAGGTCATCAATCATGTTTCCGGTGTTGAATGAGGGAATAAAAAAAATTACAGTATATTGTTCAATATTCGGGTGTTTTTCGGTGCAGAAATAATAATATTAACTAAAAATATGTTTGGCTTAGACATTCCGGAAAGACGCAACGAAGATGCGATAGCACTAATACGTTGTTCCTACTCTCCTACGCTGCGAAGAGGGAAGTGTTAGGACATCGGTCATCCCCTTCCTGCGGTGCAGCGCAATTGGTCGCTCGTGCCATGACGTCAAAACAACAGCTGCGCTCGCACTCCGCTGCTGACACTGTCTCCCATGGCCTTGGTCTACGGTGGAACAAGCACCTACACGAGTAGCAAAATCTGTCCATGCAAGGTGCACTTAATAAAAGACAAAAAAACAACAACAAAGAAACCAAAAAAACACCATATATATTATTCCATCTGGGGTTACAGCGATATACGTATTAACAATCAATTGCTACAAAATGGAGTTGTGTTGCTCTTGGTAATGCTCGGCACCGGGGATGATTCAATGTGTGTCTCTTGCAGCAAACGTAATTGCGATCGTACATCTTCCAACTTGGGAAAGCCAACAAAGCTATGCTGTTTAAAATGCGTCTCAAGAAGCTAACCTAGAAGGAGCAACCCTAAAACTCACCCGAAAGCGAAAAAAAAAAAACAATAGAAAAAACATACCCCTTTTTTACAATGAAAACACGAATAAATCGACCGCACCGCGACATAAACCCCACTACCACAAAAGACACGATGCCGCCCTCCGTGACAAAGTCTCAAAGCCGACAGAAATCTCATTTAAACAAGTCAGTCGCGACTCCAAGATTTCTACGACGACTCCGGGCGGGGCTGCTTAAACTCAACTCTCGCCATCTCTCGCGAGATGTCCCCGAGAAACTGATAGAGAGAGAGAGAGAGAGCGAGAGAGATGAGAGAAGAACGTGTGCGGGAAAGGATGTCCGCGTATCGTGTTCCGAATTTTGATGCAGTATCTCATCTCATTTCGCCGTCTCGCTACATGACTTCTTTTGCGGATTTGTGTCTCCGCGGCGACGGCGGCTTTGGATTCGTCTTCGTCCCTCTTTGAGACGGACTACTTTCTTTCGCCGTATACACCATACACTCTGGCCACGCGTGTATCGGTCGCGAAGCGTGGACCTATTTGATCCCGCGCATTTCGATGCGGTGCACGCAGCCCCCCCAAACTGACGAATCATACGTTATATAGATCTCGGGCATCTCACTTCCCCTCCCAGACACGACATGTTCTGCCTATTGCTATGTGCGCTGTGTTTGGCCTGGTTGCGAAATGGTAGTCGTTCGAGTAGCCAACTCGCCTTCTTTGTATTCATTCACCCAAGCTTACAAAATGGCGACTTATTACTTTCCTTTCTGAGGACGCGGGCCGGGCAAACACTCTTATATCTTTGATATCTCAGAGCTATAGGCTGTAGCCTTGTCTTGCAGAGTCAATCGGTTTTTAGGGACAGATGCTACATAAACATAACTTTTCAGGGCATTGTTCTTTGAATGCAATAATGCCCTTGTGAGGCTGTCGGTGTACTTCTCCAGTGTGTTCAGTGGACTACACTTACAACGCGTACCCAAAGTCCGGTATTTTCCAGGAGATTGCTACTGAGAACATTCAGGACGCGCTGAACAGTTTGGCCCACTGAATGATGTGCGATTAGTAACATCCCAATCTAAGATCACTTATCCCAGACCAAAACTAATTTCATGATCCCTCTAAGTGTAGGGAAACCTACTCGGTGTCCTCCCGACAAAACAGAATTAAAGTCCGCAAACAAAAGAACAGAAAGGACAAGGCACACAGCCGAGAGGTCTTCCATGTTCCGTCCTTTATGCTATTAATATATTTCTTTGTTTGCTCCTTCGCGAAGTGTACCGCATATGCCGGCGCGCACAACTAAACTTAAACAGAACCCTATAGGTATAAGCGGGGCAACGACCGCCGCGATTCCTTTTACGAGGTATTCACTAAAGTCTGCGCAAACGGGATTACGACGCACTTCTTTCTCGGACCCAAAACAAAACGAATCCGAACCGCGTCTCAGACGCGGGCCCCTACACTTTTCTCCGTTTCATATTGCTACGATGGAACGCACGCGGACGCTACGAGCAACCCCAGCCAATACGGCGCCGAGAAAGGAATCACGTGACTCGCTGCAGCGACCCTCCCGAAGGTCACGTGACCCTCACGCGGGATCGGATTTGCTGGGATGATTCGTAGCCTCCGCTGCGGTTCGTCGCAAGGTGATACCGAGTGCATATAGTGAAAGTTTCGAACGGCAACACGACGCTGTAATACGCTTGAGCGGTTTTACGCGCCACCGATTGCCGAACAACAAACAAACAGACAACAAACATACACGCACAAAAAGGAGGAAACCCGGACGCTCATTATATCACAAAGTCCTTCTTCCGACCGTAACCTCGAACCCCGCGTGGGGTGGGGTGGGTAAGGGGCGCTAGAGGGCGCTCCCTCCCTCCGACGGGCGGTGCTATTTATTTATTTATTTGTTTCTTTATTAACAGCGTACACGAACACGTATACACCGTCGCTGCACTATACATGCATGCGCCACATATAGTCGATAGTTATGCAAATAAGCTCATCGGAGGGGTGGAAAGCGGCACTGGAAAAACGCTTCACTTTCGGGGAAAGCCGCGCGGTGGCGCGCGTCTGGAGGCGAGATTATGCTAATGAGGCTGTTTTTCTCTCTTCCCCATGACCCTAAGAAGAAGGGGACCGAAGGACCTAGGGATGTCGCGAACTTCCGTTCAACCTCGGGGTTTCGACCGGTTTCGGGAAACCATCGAACTTTTGGTGCAATTCAACGAAGTTCGACTTACGGTGCACAGCGCTGCCCGACAACCCCTACATAAATATTCCGACTTTCGGGAAACAAATAAATTATAAAGTAGTTAATTTCTACTGTGGTAGCGCGTGCGCAGTGCGTACCGGAGGGCCCATAACTCTCTAATATTGCACTTTTTTCCCCGGTAGGTGGCGTTAGCTCGGTTTTATACTTTTTGCGCATGCATGCGAAAGATAGACGAACTTTTTGTCGAACTTCGCGTTAAAACGTTCGAAGACGTCGAACCTCGAAAGGGGTTCGCGACATCCCTAGAAGAGACCGCCTCGGGGGAAAGAAAGGTCGCGAGGGATTCGGGACTTACGGGAGCTCGGTCGCGTCGGTCGTCTTCTGGGTTCGGATTCCCGCAGAATCCCGCGCGGGCCGCCTGCCGCCAAGGAACCTAATTTACGTCTTCAGGGACCGCACATCGTCGGTTTGTGCAGTGTCAACATTGAAAAGTGGGAATTAGGTATCGATTCCTTTTTTTAATTTTATTTCTATCGCCTTTTTGCACGAGGCTGAAGGATGCTCGAGTCGTATCCCTAAGTAGAATGAATATGGAATAGGCATACATTAGAGCACTATACATGCACAAATACTACGCGGGTAAGTGTTTCTCAGGGGTAATGCTCGAAACAGCCAGCGGCCCTACTGAATATGTAAAGTTTATAGCGCTCTTACATTTGCCGACCCTATAAAGAAATAAAATAAAAGAAAGCATCCTATTTACTACCTGAGGAAAATAACGCACTATACGATTCGGTTCACCCTTAATCTGACAGTAGGCTACGTGCTCCCTCGACCAATCATACCCTCTATATTTTGCCACGTGATCAGGCTCCTGCCCCTATCTACGCGCAGAAAGTGCGGGCAGGTGATGAAAGGGAGGCCGTGGATTGATGCGGCGAGTGCGTAGCTTTCATTGCTCTCTCAGCTTAGGGGTGAACGGAGTTATAGTCCCTCAAAAATAGCGGAATTCAAAAGTTGCCAATTTAGAGGGTGTTTCGAAAGTTTATGCAAAGTAATGCGTCTGCGGGTTCGACTGCGTGAGTGAGGATTAGTTCTACGGCCCCGAGGGAATGTTATCGGCGGCGAGGCGACAGGGATTTGGCTTTTGGAGACGCTGGGGCGCCGCTGCCGTACGAAAGCCGATTTAAGATGTGGCAACTTTGTCACCGCTAAGAAAAGAATATCATCCTTTTTTTATTTTTGTTTGGTTTCCAGTACAGTTTGAGTTTCAGTGCTAATATAAGAGAAATTACGTCGAAACCACTTGAGACTCAGGTTGTTATGTTTGTTTTACCATGGACACCTGAAAATTGACGTTTCCCCTTACCTAACGCCTGTTTTACGTCGTAACACGCGATTGAATCAAGGTAGATTACTGGAACCATATCGCAGTAACAATACCATTTTCAAAATCTAATTTTTTCCAAAAACAATAACTGATTGGAATCGACTCCCTAAAGGGTTCGTTCACAGCTCATCGCCGGATGACTTTCTTGAACAGCTACAAGCTCTACGAGCCTGGTGGTTTGATTTTTTTTTCTTTGCTATTTTTTGGTGTTAGAGTGTTTCATTGTATTGAAGTTTTCTCTTTTTCATTATGTCCTGTACTATGTATTATACGTCCACCCCTGCCGGGGCCCTAGCGGGGCCTGCAGTATCGTTAAATAAATAAATAAATAAAATTACGCTAGCGCTAAACTGCCATCAAAACAAAACAAGCAGGCCGAGCGGGACAATATAGGAACCGTCAACTTGGGTGCATTGCTTATCACCCGGAAGAAAAATGCTGAGTCACTGAGCTGTGAACGCGTGCGCAGCCCAGAAAAGAAAAATGGCAGCGCGCAGAAGGCAATCTTTGCAAAGGTCTCCCAATGCCCCAAACCACCCCAAACACGAGAGCTCTAGGTCGCTGCTTTGAAGCGTTTTTCCGCAGAACGAGCGCTCGCGCTAGAAATGCACGTCTCGAAGCCAGGAGCGTGGGCTAGCTCAGGCTTGTAGCCTCAGCTTGAAGAAAAACTACTCTGATTTTTTTAGCTACCTTATCCAGAGCCAGGCACGTAGCCCGGGGGTGGGGCATGGGGCCCACCCTTCCTTCCCCCCCCCGAAATCTTTAATTTTGCTGGGGCCTCCTCTCCCTCCTCCCCCTCATACACCATTTTGTCACGGGCGCCCCCCCCCCCCCCCCCCCCCCCTCCGAAACAAAATACTGGCTACGTGCCTGTCCAGAGCTGTTTTTAGTGGAAGAGTTTGGCCATCTTAAAGGGGTCATGAAACGATTTTCCTACTTCTTCCTCCTTAGCTTTAATCCTCAACTCAAATGAGAATTGTGAAATCACGTCGTCGTGACATTCTTCGGCACCGGTACGATGACTCCTAGCTTCCACCGTGCTTTTTATGCACACCATAGAAGTTGTCATTCCCCAGTGACGATAAGTTCCGTCAGGGCACTTATACGCCTCGCAAGTGGGCTCATTTTCGTCTTCTGCGCATGAGAAAGGAGGTAGCGGTGGCGTCAGAACGCCGAGCCCTGATTGGCTGATCGCGACCCCCCTATCTGAGCGTCGTCTGCTCCTTTGCAACGTCGTCTGCTCGCAACGTCGTCTGCGTCTGTCTTACCTTTCCTGCGACTTTCGGAAGTGCAGGTCTTTACGAGCGAGCTCGACTTCGCCTTTTAGAGAGGGGAGACGAAATAACTCGAGCGGTACGTTGTTTTTGTCGAACAACTAGCAGACCTGCATCAAGGGGGGAAGTCAAGGGACTCGCTGGCGAGGTGTCCCGAGGCGCCGAGGTTTGTCTGCTAAGAAGCGAGAGTGTCCGCAAGTTCCCTCCCAAATACTTTTTCCCTCCTTGCGTGAGCGGCGAGACTCCTCACTCTTTAACGGCGTCGGCAGGTCGGCGCAGTTAACATCGTCTGCTTTACGTCTGCTAGTCAAAGCGATGGCTGCTTTACCTTTCCTGCGTCTGTCGGAGATTCACCGCTTTTTCACCGGCGAGAGTCGCCGCTGCCTCGGAAAACGAGGCGATGACAAGAGGAAGAGATTGAAGGGTTCACAAGGGTCGCGCGGGCATATTCCATTCAGCACGCCAGCCGGTCGTGGGCAGACGGTCTTGGCCAAGGACCGTCGGAGCACCGCTGCGCCGCTGCTAGGCCTATCTGCCGAGCTCGCTTGGACGGGGTCAGTGGAATCGTGGCCGTTGGAGCATTTCCCGGGTGTTTGTAGATCCAGCGTTCTTGTTCGTCGTGGTTTATTTCAAGTGCTTTTTACTTTTTTTCTTGCTGCTTGTAGTCGTGACGCGTGAGAAGAGCACGTACAAAAATAAACGTTCGTTGGTCGTCGCGACCAAGTAACTGAGCGACGCTGTCGGCCATGCTGAGTTGATCGTCGTAGGATTCCGTCGTAACCTGAGCAAAACTTACGATAATTTCGTTTCGTGAATACGAATTTGTTCTCACGTTTAGTCTTACGCACTCTTTTGGCGTAACATGGTTTTGTGAATCTGGCCTCTGCACTTCCGAAAGTCGCAAGAAAGGTAAGACAGACGCAGACGACGTTGCAAAGGAGCAGACGACGCTCAGATAGGGGGACCGCGATCAGCCAATCAGGGCACGGCGTTGTGACGTCACCGGTACCCCCTGCGCGAGAAGCAGACGAACTTGCCCTCCGCATTGGCCACGAACGCGAATCCGAATATTCGTCGACGGATTTATCGTCGACGAGCGCATACGTCTAAGTGACGCAGTTCTCGTGTCCAATGCGGGATCTGGGCTCAGCTGACGTCAGGTTGGCACCGCTGACGCGCTTTTGGAACCGCGGATGTATCGTAGTGAAAAGTCGGAGAGCTTTCGAAGGAAAGAAGGTGCAAAATAGTCCGCTATATTTTCAAATGTTCGTACCGAAAAGCTGGCTTTTGACTTTCTACCCTCTTTCTTTTGGGCAACTAAACGATATGCGATTAGTAAAGTCCCAATTTAACATCATTTATCCCAGCCCAAAATTCGTTTCATGGCCCCTTTAAGGAGATTTCGAAAGTCTGGCAACCACAGCAGCGTAGTCTGACAACCGGGGGATGACTACTTCGTCCGCCATTTTGGGGCTCTGACTCATAGGAACTCTATGCGATTTCGCAGGAATAAGGAAGAGAAAGAGGTAACGCCATTTTGTGTTATCACAAAATCCTCTGGTTCTAGGTTGCAACAAGCTCCACCCATTGGCCAAACTCTCTCAGTATAAACGGCTCTGACCTTATCCAAAGGCATCGTCTGAATGCGGGTGGCTTCCTGATTCCGAAATACCATTTCGTTCCCCAGATTCACTCTAGTGAATTAAAAAAGTGATATTTTGTTCGCTGCCGAAACCGTCACATCTTTCTCCCTTGTTTTTCCCCAGTTTTCCCCACTATCCAAACGTGACGTCACCGTAGGGCAGCGAGGCGCGCGGCCGGCGCGCCTCGCTGCCCGCGTCGCATTTTAACAGCGAGAAAACAGGGGCGTTCTTGCTATCTGATGTTGATAATATTCTGTAGTCAGGCACGTAGCCAGGGGGGGGGGGCATGGGGCCCGCTTCTCCCCCCCCCCCCCCAAAATCTTCCATTTTGCTGGAACCTCCTCTCCCCTCTCCCCCTCATTCAGCATTTTGTCACGGGCCCCCCCCCCTCCGAAACAAAATACCGGCTACGTGCCTGTCTGTAGTTGCACAAAGTACGACCTTGGCGTACTTGTTAAATTATAAAAAAATAAAAAAAGAGAAGAAAACGAAAGCAATTAGGTTTTTGACAAACCCGTTTTTGCAACTCGGTACGCTCATGAAAGCCGCGCCTCGCTAGTTTCGTGCAATTGCTAGCAATTTCGTTCTCCGTCAATCAGAAGCTGGCAGTTACACTAGAGAAGAAAAGTGGAAGAGTCGCGCAGTAATTGTTTTACAGGTTACACAGGCACCACAGAGAATGCTCGGAATGTGGGTACAGGTGCTCCACACGCTTGTCTTCCCTGAATGAACGTGCCATTTGTTTTAGACTTTCTTTAGAAAACTTTGCAGTTGCACACGCCAGAACGTGTAACTACTCTTGTAGCATGCATATGCTCTTTGAAGCTGAAGTAATTTAGCGAAATATCTATAGACCATTCCAGAGAAGCGTTTCTGGTCGATGCCATTTTCAGCGTTCGTGCGTGTGGCGCGTACATTGCTCGCCTTCCAAAGCGATAAACATGTGCGTGCTGGGCTGGGACCTAGGACATGTAGACTGTGATTCTCGTAAACAATGAAATGTATAGAATGTAATGACCTGCATTCGTGTAGATCAGATGGCAGGTTACTGGTCATGAAGATCGTGCAAGTAATGAAAATAGGAAGAACTCCGCAACCACCAAGAAAACCATAAGGTGCAATGAAAGGAGTATAAAATACACAAATACACTATTCATTTTTAAATAAAGAATATTTGCTCGAAGACACAGTAGTACGTGAAGCACAGAAAACATAAAAAATAATTAATTCAAATAATTAGTCACAAAAATTCCCTCCCCCCAAAAGAAAATTGGTACTTATTTTTTTTCCCCTTTTTTTACTGTCAAAGTAGAATGCAACGCACTCAAACACTCATCCACGAGTGCACATTGAAAAAAAGTAATTTTATAAAATATATAAAAAAAATTAAGTTTCGGTTTTGCACAGTTTCCATCGCTTGTATATTTACATGCCTCCCCTCAACGACATTAATATTTTCATAGTTTTAAAAATCTTCTTCGCCCTGCATAACATTTTTCCACAATAGAATAAAATAAAGATGTTTTCACTGCCTCTTCTGCGAGTAAATATTGCACGCCAACCATTTGACAAACCAGGAAACAGATCTATCGTACATCAATTTAATGGAGCTCAACACCTGCTAGCTCCCTAACCCTCTGTAATACCAGACACGAATAGCAGTGTTTTGAAAGTCATGTCTAAACTCAGACTTGAACTTTGTTTAGACGTTTCACTTCTCGTCTAAACAAACTCCGAGACTAGCCCGAACTATAAATTCGATGTACAAAAGAAATAGTGTTTACGAAAAAAAAAAAAAAATCAATGAAACAATTGTAAACAATAAATGTTGACTGCGCCAAATGTCGACTATAGTTCGAGAATGTGTACTATTTTTCTCGGTATTATTAGCGCTTCCTTTTTGGACGGATGTTGTAGTGGTCGCAGGCGGCTTGAGTTTGCGCTTGCCGTTCTTGAAGCTGTTCCAGCTGCTGAAGGATACTCGACTCGCAGCACGCGCCTATAAAGTATTCCGAGCATAAGTGAAGGGAATGTTTCATGTGACACTATTTCTTTCGGTCGGTACAAAGCTCGTGCAAATAGCCGCCGGGGAGCGCTTTTTTTTTTTCTCTCCCACGAAAACAAGGGTAAAAAATAAACCTCTTCCAGCACTGTTCGTACAATCTACAGTGCAGCACAGATTGCTACTCATTGCAAAGGGACTTTCAACCTTGAAGCTGTGAAAAAATAATCTCGATCGCTGGTGCCCGCCGGTGACGTACGCGGGTAGGGAAAAGTAAAGGATTTTTCATAGTTGACAGTAGAGAGTCGCCTCATGGAACCCTCGTGGACGGCGTGACTTAAAAATTTAAAACCTTCACGGACAATTTTTATTTTTATAAAATAATTTGGTCATCAATTGAGAAAGGGTTATTGATGCGGTCTCAATTTCAAGCCAAATCGAAGACTATATAAAAAATAATAAAAAAAAAAGTCGGCGGAGTTCTCCTTTAAGGGTGAACAAAGCATAAAGTAAGCCTGCGCACGAGCATTGTGGCGTCATCCTAGTGAGATCGAGCGCAGACGCAAAAGAGGAGGATGTTCCCAGCCCTTGATTAGTGCTCGTGTTCACCTCACGTACCATAATAAAAAAAAATATAAAGAAGTCCGGTTCTTTTTGCAACGTTACTAATTTCCCCCTTTGTGTAGTGAATTAGCATATATGTAGGTGCATCTTCGATTAGCTAAACACACATTACAAACTTCAAACATCATCGTTTCTTTCTTCGACGACCAAATCTTGTGGGAACCGTATTTGGCACAGCGCATGAATGACGCGCAAAACTTAATTTTTTTTTTTTTTCGTGGTGTGAAAAACGAGTGTAGGTGTGTTGGGCAGGGACTCTAAACTCGTCAAACACAAAGTTGGGGCCAAGGTTGACGGAGCGCACCTATTGGCCTATCACGACGATGACTTCGCGCTTTTTTCGCCAACGTCCAATCGGCGCGCTCCGCGAACTTTCGCCACCAACTTTGTGTTTGACGAGTTTTGGGCCCCGATCGTTCGCAAACACGAGTATCGAAACAACGCAACAAACAAATGCAAAAAAAAAAAAAAAGATTGTGTAAGCAGGTTAACGTGACTTGCTTACAAAACTACATAAAAATGCCGCCCCCAGCTGCACCAAACGCGAGGCCGCGGGGTAAACTCGGCCAACTTGAAAAGGCGACACAATTATACTTGCAAGAACACACTGCGAAGGCGTGCACCGCGGCAGAGCGCAAGTTCCTCTGCTTCTTTTGCAGGGGTTGTGGTGACGTCAGAATGCCGAGCTCTGATTGACTCTGATTGGAGGATAGTGGGTAGACCTCAAGGCAGCTTGCTTTGATGTCTATACCCACTATCCTTCAAGCAGAACCAATCAGAGCTCGGCGTCTTTCTGACGTCACCGCAACTCCTGCAAAAGAAGCAGACGACTTCGTGACTTTCGCGCAGCAATGGACTGGTTTGGATGGTTCCTGTCGTCCGTTCGCATACGGTAAAGCAGGACAAAGAGTCTGATTCGCCACTTGCAGAGTGGCGAATCAGACTCTTTGTCCTATAAGAAGATTACACACACACACACACTTCAAACCCGTCACTCGAACCCGCCAACCAGGGTCGAACGCGGACAATTGTAGACAAGTTCGTTCCACCAACCGTCGCTACAAAGCAACAGAATTAACGACTAAAAGATAAATAAATAAAAACATAAATCAATTTCAGGCGTATTGAAGAGTAAGGGGCGTGATTGGCTTCAGCGTGAATGTAGCGATGTCGAAGGATGTTTCGCGAGAGGGTACGGCTAAGAATGTTGTTATTCTCTCCTATTTGAGTTTCAGGCATCTATATAACCCCTCCGCAGCCGACGAGAATGTGGCATTTGTCAAAACAACGCCGAAAAGTGAATTCAGAAGTAATAAGCCTGGGTACACTAATGATTCTTAAAGGGGCGGTGCAACGATATTCGTTTTGAGCGTTTTTCACTTTGTATGAGCTTACTGGCACTAGTGGGACCCAAGTACACTCGCACGCAACGCCACTGACCGGGAAACCTTTTTGTTGCGGTGTAATTTCAAGAAGAAAAGTGAGCGTTTTCTTTCAATCTCTCCTTCGCAAATTTTGATGACGTACCCTGGTGGTAGCAGCATCCTCCAGGGACGATATTTTTATGCGGCTCATAGATTGGACCCGAGCATTGCGTGAGCACTCGATTTGGGCTCGTGATAATTGATAGCTCGAGAAGCATTCGGGTAGTGGCCTGTGTCCAATCACTGCGATGACGTCAATATCCGAGGCATACAATGTCTGGAACTCAGCGCGTGTCCTGTGGCTTGCCAACCCCAGCGCGTGGCTACGATTAACATTGGCGGCATATAATCGGCTCCAGATGAGGTGGCCGCTTGTTCTGGCTGCGAGTTGAGGAGGTGCAACTCTGCTCGTTTTTCTTTAATTTTTTACTGAGACTTCTATTGCGTGGGGTGAAAAACACACGCGTGTTTCATAGGTCATTAACGTCAGGGATCCGTTCTAAGCGGTATTTGCGCAAAGTACAAAAATCATTGCATTGCCCCTTTAAGTCGTCACTGACCATAACGCAACAGAAAAAAAAAAACTAGTAAATTTACACGTTTACGATAAAATCACACGGAGTTGCGCAGAACCCAGGATCCCTGGGTTCTGCAGCGCGAGCTTTCGCTCCACGTGCTCCGAGTTGGTGTGCGCAGTGTGCGCTAGCCCACTCGGCCACCGATCCCCCCCATGTCCATAATGATTTCAGTGTGCTACAAGCTTCTTTGCATGTTTGCAATTTTGAGGTGTACTGCCTAAGATAATTCTTTTACGCGCGAAAGAAGATGCACAAAGCGCGGACTATCTAAAGAAAAAAAAAAGCCAAACTTTGCTCTTGCGCATTACACAGGGAGTGCGGGCCACAGTCCGGAAAATATGGTACTCGGACAGAGCATTCTCCCCAACGCTTCCCCACATTCGTCCTGCCTAACGTCCCCCCGGCAACACAAGGACAGAGTTATCGAGAGATGGAAAAACAAGATGGTGCCTGGCCGTCGGGAAATGTTCCCCGAGCAGTCGGGAGAAAAAAAGAAGAAAAAAAAAAGAAGAAGAACATTTCAGGGAGAACCTGTTTTTCCCCTTCTGGAGGAGAGCAGGAAAAATGTCCGAAGCGTCCCTTCTGTTATGCGCAAACACACATAAAAGACAGCGTCACTTTCTTTCCAAGGTCACCCCGTCGTTATAAAGCACCCAGACGACCAGCATCGGTTAGTTTGCCATACGGTGGGGAGTGTTCTCAGGTGAGTGGGACCGGGCTTCCGACGGTAACAGTGTGTATAGTGTCGCGTGCAAGCTTTATTCCAATGCCAGTGAGGATTGGCAATTGTTTGCGATAACGTTAACTAAGCAAATTATGCGGATACTGCTCAATTAGCAGAACACAAAGTCATATTTTTTTATGAGATTGAATTTTTATTGTTGGTGTATCGGGTGGTGGCGTTATTTTAATCATATCATTCGGTTGTGACAAAAAAAAAAAAATACTAGGTTAATACCTCTTTTTTACGGGCAGCTAAAAGCTCCTTCAGGACAGCTCCTTTGAAGAAACGGCGAACCAGCGAACGCCAATAAGCAGACACAGAGCCGAAATCACGAGCTGATTACCCACTCTTTAATCAAGAAGTTAATTCTGAATGCTTTTGACATTCAGAACGAACACCTTCAAAGCTCTGAAGTCTTTCTAATGGCTATAAAGGTCATACAAAGAAAGTATTGTGCTTAAACAAATTAAAAGTTTCTGCCGGAATAATTATATCCAAGGTTTTCCTTTTCCTCTCGTGTGTTTCGAGATGAAAATTTTAAATTATTGGTGCTTTCAATTCGATATGCAACTATAATCTTTCTAATAAACCTCATTGTAAGCTGTTCCTTTTTTATGAACTGCATTCAAGTAAAGTGTTCCCAGATGCGTGCAGATTCAAGCCAGTGTTCACGTTTGCAGAAACGATGGAGTTGCTGCGACTTTTCCTGGCGCTGCTTTTGCTGTGCTTCCAGCGGGACCTGACGACAGCTAGTCCAGTCTCCGCTTGGGTTCCTCAAACCGAGCCGAGCGTCGAACACCACGACCCCACCCACGTCCATGGCGCGTCCGAAGCCCAATCCGGCTCGCTGCCGGACACCCATTCTCCGGCGCCCGTGTCATCCGGGTCTCAAGAACACCCGCAACCGCACCAGGCTGACGTTCACGCCGCTCACGAAGCACCCAGCAAAACTGGTCAGGCTACTCAAACCGCAACTCATTCTTCAGCACCTGTCCTATCCGGGTCTCAAGACCAGACTGCCGCACAAGCGCAAGCTGCTAGCCCCGACGTGCAGAGCACGACCGCTACAGGAACTCCGAATCATCAAGACCCCAATCGAGACGACCGGACTGGAGGACTGGATCAAAGGCAAGGCGGCTACTACCCTAACCGCCGACCCTACCGGCCCTACTACCCACGTCCCGGTTATCCCAGGCCCGGTTACCCCAGGCCCGGTTACCCGCGCCCCGGCTACCCTTTCAGACCCGGTGGCTACCCTTACAGACCCGGAGGTTTCCCCAACCGCTACCCGTACCGCCCTCTGGTCCGTAACTACCTGTTCGAGCAGGCTCCCCAAGCCTTCGCGTCCCAGGCGAACGGCATCCTGAGGGGAAGCAACACCAGCCTCGGCTTCGTCATCGATGCACTCCTGAGGCTCCTGTCTACCATTCTGTCGCCATCTGGCGGCGGCGGGGGCGGTAGCGGGGGTGGAAGTGGAGGCGGAGGCGGCAGCGGCAATGGAACTGGCGGCGGTGATAACTTGACCTTAGCTCAAGATGGCAGTCTCTTCCTCAGCGTGACCAACTCATCGGGACCTGTAAAGCTGCTGTTTGCGCTGGCCGAGGTGCCTGCGGGAGTTCAGACGTTCACCGACCTGAGGCTGAACGGGGACGCACCTCCTAGCTACTATGGTCTGCCTCCTGGAGCCACTCCGTGGTGAGTGCACTCTGCCTTTTTAAATATAATGTCGCAAAAACGAGATCAGGAATAATGAAGGGAGCGAAAATATCCCCTGTTTCTTAGAAGTATACATAAAATGCATTGATGTAATTTGGTCTGCTGTAAGTGCCGTGCCATCAAAGGTGACAGACAAGTTGCCGTAACGAATTTATCAAATTTCGAAAGAAAGAAAATGAGCTAAACAAATGCTTAAAATAAAATAGCGGATATGTTATAAATAAAACATTATAGTCCCGGTATGGTATGTGCATACTACATAAACAAGGATAATTCTTTTCGCGGTGCCTATATATTTTCCATTCGCAATTAAATTTGGCTCATTTTGTTTTAATAGCACCTGCAAGCTCACTTCGTTGAGTTTTGGTATTATACATAATCTCAACAACATCATGTCTTTCCGCAAGGGTCGGGCTTAAAATTTATCGTAACCCGGCGCTAAAAAAAGAAAAAAAAGAAAAAGAAATTTGAAGATTGAATATTTATTTTACATTTTGCAAGAAAGCTAGTTCACAGAGAAATGTTCCTCCCTAAAAGTAATTTTTGAAAAAAAAGAAAAAAAAAAGAGATGGCGAATATCTCCAATACACACACAAAACAAATCTCATCTCACGTTTGTCGAGAAAGGTTATCAACAGAGATATTCGTATTTTCATCTATTCATTTCCTTCTAGAAGCACAAAACGCATTATTTATTAAATTAAAAAGAAAAAAGAGAAAGCCTAAAATACGGACATTCAACGTAAGTTTATATGGAATTGAATTTTTCCAAGAGGGTACAACTGTACACGAATCAAAAATGGTGGAAATTTTCCGTAAAAAAAACAAAAACAAAACATGTTTTTATTTCGTTAACGATGCCCAATACTCCACAGGGGTCTTTTACTGCTCTTGTGCTACGTGTTGTTATCAGGTATTGTATACCGTTACCGCAGAGGGCCCAAGACCGATCATACACTCGCTGGTCTTCCGCTCTTCGAATTCGGCACTTCTCCGATGACGCTTATTGCGAAGCCGGCTATTACGAATTTCCAGTCGGTTTAGACCTGCTCGGTATATCGATCACCGTACAAACAAAAATATCTTTTCGACAAGAAAAAAAAATGAAAATATTAATTCTATACGTCTAAACAAATTCCGAAAGAAAAACACTGACGGACGAACTTGGTCCTGAGCTGTCTTGTTGTACTCCATTGTTTCTTTTACAACAAAGTTCGTTACTCGAGCAAACATTCGCAGAAAGAGCTCCGAACCAATCAAGTTCCACGCTTCGCCCCCTTTCCTCTCGTTAAGGCATAAAATGAATGACGTATCTTGTTTCATTATTTATGCTTCCTCGCCTGGTCCGCAACATCATATTATTATAATCTGCTTAGAAAAAAGGGCGAGCCATTCAGAGGTTGTAACAAACGTAGATACACGACCCGCAAAAATCGGATGTCAATTAAGGGCGCCCCTTGTTCATCATCTACCCACGCTCGATTATGAAACAATTAAATTTGCTTCGCGTTCCAAGTTTCGCCTCGGCAGCAAAGTAAAAATGAAGTTGCTGTACATACTGCCTGTGATAGCCGGCGATGATCTCGAATGTGAGGCGTGGCACCGGAAGTTGTGGACAAAACCTATTTTCTCAAGTCCATAAAGTAATATCTTTACAGAAAAAAGGTTACCTTATTGCGTCAAGAATGTTTTTAAAGAAAAGTAGCCACACTGGACAAAGAGCTCGGAAGAAAAATTCTTGAAGGCCATCTGTGGCCATAGATTTATGAAGGATACGCGAGATTTTGGCAGTTATTCCTCATCCTGGTTCAAAATTATACAATTATACCTTCGTTCACCGGCCTAAGCTTACGGTGCAGTGGGAAATATAGACGCACTCGCCGGACCGATCAGCGGCCTCCTTTTTATCACGTGACCCGGCCCTCTGCGCGTGACTATGGTCGGGTCGGAGCCTGATCACGTGGGCGTACGATTGGTGCAACGAGCAGGTAGCTTCCCCCGAACTGTCAGCTTAGGTGTATAAACGGAATATAGGGAGCTTTCACATCACGTCGATCCGCCTTTTTGTTGTTAGAGTGAGCGAGTTAGAAAATGTTTTTTTTTTTTTGTCGCAAGAAAAATAAAGAAAAAAGCGCGAAGAAGCTTTTGTGCACTACCAATTTGAGGGTGTCATGGGAACCTTAAGAATATTCGCCTCTCGAACGCGACATGACAACAAACTGGTGGACGAAATTACGTCAGTGAAAACATTGTGTAGTGTGTAAACACATTTTAACCAGGTGCTGCTCGTTCTAGACTAAAAACAAGTTCGGGCAGGTGCACGATGGTTTTTTTCTTCTACGTAAAAAAAAAAAAAAAAAAATACTACATTTGGAAGCGTTTTTGTTTTTGTTTCTTGGTGTCAATTTTCATCGAGAAACGGAGACGACCACATTTCCTTGACCCAAATTCGGTACGATGCTCTTATTTATTTTCACGTGCGGGACGGTGCACATCGCATAAAACGGTGCATTCCTTCTGTTCATCGCTTTTTTTTTTCTTTCTTGGTTTCGGAACCTCTGCGTTTTATATGTCGGGCGAAAAAAATAAATAAATAAAAGATCGTTTACTCATTACTCCGAACGGGGGGCACATCATAAAACGCCGCGACGACGAAATAAGGAAGCGCGTAATCAACTAATAATGGTAGCAGAAGTAATAATATTAAAATAACAACAACAACAACAACAAAACCAATCTTGCAACCAGAAACAACCATGGCGTAAGTATGTGTGTGTGCGTGTGTGTGTGTGTGTGTGTGTGTGTGTGTGTGTGTGTGTGTGTGTGTGTGTGTGTGTGTGTGTGTGTGTGTGTGTGTGTGTGTGTGTGTGTGTGTGTGTGTGTGTGTGTGTGTGTGTGAACTGTCGTTGTTCCTGCGAAAGGTTGGTGACGGTTTTTTTGTTTCTTTTTCGGTTATAACGAAATTCGGGTAAAACGAAATTCGGTTAGAGCAAACTTTGGTTACAACGAAAGCTGTGCGGCGATTTCACGTTCTTCGTCGGGGTGCAGGGTAGATGCGCGGTCTGAGGAAATTTGGAGAACTCAGCCTCGGCTCGTAAAAGAAGACGGTCACAAGAGGAGGCAGCCTTCGATTTACGAATGCATTACTCCTTTATGTCCCGCGTCTTGCGCAAAAACCTACACTCCAGCCCCGAAGAAGCGGCGCACGTCGCTGCTAAGTGCAGTTTCAGTGTCCGTGCGCGAATCTAGATCGAAAAAAAAAAATCAATGACTAGGTTTTTTTTGTTTTTATTTTGTAGGGTAAACATTGTCGTCCCTGTCTCCTCGGTCCTGCATCGCTCTCTTAATAGTGTCAGAAAAACTAGCTTCCCCTCCCTCTCCCCCACAAAAAAAAAGAAGAAAAAAAGAGAAGGCGCAGCTGACATTATTTCTGTACTTAATGCGTAATTTGGTGTACCGCGCCAGTTTTTAGCGACACATATATAATCTGTCTGTGTAAGTACTCTCTCCTAATATTTGGCACGTGGAGAGGCAATCAATAAAATTATACGAAATGACATAATAGAAACAAGGCTTGACCTTCTGTTACCCGAAATGTGACGTTCCACGTTCATAGTATTCAAAAAACACTCCCGTTTCCGTAAAAAAAAAAAAAAAAAAAAAAAAAAAAATCGATTGCACGTTATTGGTTTAGTTTCTTCCGTATACATACAGCAGTGACCGACTTTCTAGTTATCTGAGAAAAATCAACCGCACTGATACTGTTTTAGTGCAGATGGCGGTCCACTTTGTTATTGTTGTTATTGAGTGTGTATAGGAAGTTAAGTAGTCACGCCGTACAAAGCACATTGATGTTCCGGGGTTATCGACGGCCGAGCGTGCTGACGCAACGAAACTCGGAGCACTTCACGGGGAGCGAAAGCTCACGCTGCGGAACCTAGGGACCCTGGGCTCAATCCCCACCCGTGCCCGTTTCGATCTGGATGAGCGTCGTATAAGCGCGTGCTGTCATGTATCACCACTGCATGATGCAAGTTAAAATTTTCCTTTCCTTCAGGTCCCCCCCGCCGCCACACGGCGAGGCGCCGGCAGGTGGCGTTGGGGTGGACACCCAACCCGAGCAAGATCCACCCAAGTACGATCCGGACACGGCACCTCACGCTGACCCGGACCACCCGGCCACCTTCCAAGACCACCCTCCTATGGGTTTCTACTGAAGAGCAACGTTTTAACAAAAAGCCAGAAAAAGAAAAAAAAAAAAAGAAACAAAATCAAGAGAACGGTGTTGTAAGCTATGAAGGTCAAGCATGGTTCGAATGCACCTGGAATAAAACGAGTCGAGAAGTTGAGCAAATAAAACGATGTGTTGTCGTAAGAATTGATGCCACAAGTCAGTAACGTTTGCCGGGTGACTGACTGGCGATTTTTTCGCGTAAAAATAGCGTACAAAAAAAATTAATATTCTCGACTTTTCATTGGCCCATCTTGCTGAGAACTAAAAATACAATACATGGCTTGTATTGACGTCACTTCAGCCGCCATTGCTCCGGACCATGCTTCGTTGGTGCAAAATGTACGCAGAAAAGGTACGGGCCCAGGAATGGTACGGAAGTAATGGCGGCTGGTACGGTGCCATACGACGTCACGTGCAAGGCATTGATAGAATAAACGAACCAACAAGGCTATTAACGTTTAAAAAACGCAGGGCGTGTGTTACTATGTTCACGCTTCTAGCTTTGTCAGTGACCTTTATCTCGAAAGAAATGAAGGAAAGTTTTCGTCCGTTGAATAATAATAATAATAATAAAAAAAAACATGCACATCTCAAGTCTAACATTACAAAGCCCGTATACTAAAACTGCCCCTTTGGGCTATTCGTCTCGAAAACAAAATCCTATAAACGTGCGTCCGCATGGATCTTCAGTTGGGCAAAAAGAAAAAAAATGGAAAAAAAAAACTCAGACTATTTTATTTTATTTAATTTTTTTATTCTACGCCATGCCGGGGTCTTCGCCTGAGCCGTAGCTAGCATAGATACAGCTTCGTCCATTTATTTCTTAAAATTTTCTTTGCATCGGTGCATGTAAAGGAGGCGGGGTCCGTACTCCGTCCACCTCCAAAGCCGCCAACATTGCAGTGGAACCTGCGAGCAATTCGTCAGACCAATCACATTGCTATCCGTCGTCACGTGATCACACTTCTCCCGCCACATATCCCCCCTCCCCGCGCAGAACAAGGCCGGCTCCATTCCCGCCTCAAACGCCATCACTCGTGGACTCACGCGGCTATCGGGGGCCCACGAACCGTGACGTCACGCGTAGGCCTTTGTCTTCTAAGTGTCAGGTGGTGGTGAAAGGGAGGCGATTGATTGGTCCGTCGATGGGCGTGCCTTCCACCACACTGTCAGCCTAGGCGGTGAACGTTATAGTGTAGCAGCTCTGGCCTGCTGCAACGATACCCCCGAGAATTTCGGGACTGCGGCTTGGGCGCCTGAGTCGAACACCGCGAGCCCTTTACGAGTTTTACAAGTTTGACCTCACGCTTTCTTTACTACCTGTTTACTGCCACCCTATTTTTTTTTCATTTTTATTTGTTTCTTGTTTCCTCGTTTTTACCGAACTCCCCTTACTGTTTACCATAACAAAACTCAACAAAAAAAAAGTGGAACAAACAAACAAGCGGTGAGACCAAAACCCGCGCGGTGCGTTTTTTTTTTTATTTGTTCTTTTATCAATTTGCGGGCTGCAGGTCAGTCTATATGTCCGTCTCCTCACATAAACACCAAACTTAAACTCGTGCGTTTAACATGCGCGCGTGCCGAGGATCGATTTGCGGGAGGCTACTGACGTTTTCTGTTTCCCGTGGTTCTCAGTCAAGTGGGTTCCGTGTCTGGTATCCGGGACGAAAAAATAATATAACATTTCAACCTGGAATATGCAAAAAAAAATATAGGTGAGGCAAAAAAAAAAAAAAGAAGAATCTGTGACACTCACGCATTTTTCGTAAACACCTTCCAGCGGCGTGGATAGATCAAAACGATGTTTTACCGCATAGCAGAAGTGACGACATTCAAGATGGCCGCGCCCTTGTGGAAAAGGTGTATATATAGGGTCCTTGCACTGACGTCACATCGCATACTTTTGAACACTATGTAAAAGGAGGAGAGGGAAGCTGCTTTTGTAAGAATTTTGAGTGACAGGTTAATCTTCTATAATCTTCTGGGAGGAGAATAGCGACGCCTGTGCAAATCCGGGAGCTCCTTCTTTCCCTTTTCTCTGGAGGGCATCGGAAATGACGTCATGTGCAAGCCACGTATACACCAACACCGTTTACAAACAAGCTCGTGTTCGCCCAGACCGGGTGTGGGCATGGCGCGCGTGCAGAAACCAGATTCGCGCGAGGCGAACCTTCTGCGTATGCGCCGTGGCGACAGCAGCGCCACCGCAGATGTCTGACGTCAGAGTCGCTCCGCATCCAATGAGATTGCGGCGTTTGCCGATAAGAACGCAGAAGGGCCAATCACGAAGCAAGAAGTTTGAACACATAATAAACCACGCCCCCCGTTTCTTTAGTAGCCAGAGAAGACCACAGTGAGAAACGAAAGTGAGAGATTTTGGGGATCGCAATTAAGCTACGACGCCATCTGCGCCAAACTAATTGAAAGGATCATTGTACTATACGAAGGGTTTTACAAAAGTATAATTAGAAAGCTAGAATCAGTGTAAAAAACCAATACTAACAAAATTACATTACTCGTTCAAAAGAGTCTAGAGGATTTTCTCCCACAAGGAGAGCAAGATGAAATGGGATATTGTGTTGGAAAAATTCACCAAAATGAATGCGGCGCTTGGGATCAAGGCCGGGACACAACAACAAGATATGCAAAACAGTGAGCCTGTCACCACGCTGATCACACATTGGTGGATCTTCCCCTTAAAGCGGATACCAATGAGTTATAAAAGAATGTTCAATTCTCAGACGGCACAACACTGTTTCATTTAAAATTAACACATGGTGCAATGACTGGTTGATGTCGCTAAACAACCCTAAATGCAAACAAATTCGCTTCACTAGAAAAAAAAAATCTGTACTGTCCTACCAATACTACCTTGACTCCGATTTAATTGAGACTGTTACTATGTATAAGTATCTTGGTGTAAGACTAACACCAGACCTCTCCTGGAATAATCACATTGAAGCCATCACTGCTGACTCATCAAGAACCCTTGGACTAATAAGACGCAGCCTGCGATCTGCACCTCCCATTGTCCGCAAGCTGGTGTACGTCAGACCTAAATTAGAATATGCCGCTACCACCTGGAATCCCCATCAGATTTACCTAATTAACAATCTCGAAGCAGTTCAAAACAGGGCTGCCCGAATCATCTCGTCTAGCTATGATCCTTCATTCAGTGTTTCCGCCTTAAAAAGCCAACTAACCATGTCATCTTTGCAACTCCGTAGGAAAGTCACTCAGCTCTGCCTTCTTCATAAAATCTACTACCACATTCCAGACCTTAAAAATGAGTTGCTATCACCCCCGACCGAACATCATCGCGCCTTAACAACACACGTGCCATCAAACGTATTTCAGGCTCGACGAACGTATTTAATCGATCATTCCTTCCTCAGGCCATCAGCGACTAGAATAACCTCCCATCATCCAATTTCACTACTCTGAACCCGAATACTTTTCTATCTTGTATTAAACTTCATTTTTCTTCTTACTAGTTTTATGATTTGTGCAATTATGAGCAGTCCTGAGTGTGTTAAGTTTCTCAGTTTACCTTTGTGTTCCCCCCCCCCCCCCGTTATGTGTCCCCCCCCCCCTCCCTTTAGTGTTCCCCCCCTTTGTGTTCCCCCCCCCCCCCCCCTCGTTATGTAATGCCCTTCACGGGCCCTTAAGGTGTAAATAAATGAAATGAAGTCGGCTCTTGCATGAAGAGTTTTCCCGAACTCCCAAAGCAGGTTTGGTAATATGGAGCTTGTTTTCGTACTCCATGCATGCCCCATTCCAACTGCCAACAATGAAGAATCGAGGACTTCACCAAAGGCTTTATATCTTGATAGGGTAAACAGGACAGCGATTGGGGAAGGTTACCTGCACCCTGCAAGCTTGTCGACTTCCTCGTTGCCTAGAATGCCGACGTGACTGGGTACCCAACAACATTTTATACATTGACCACCATGCAAAGCAGAGTTAAGTTTATATATAATTTGTTGTATACAAGCATATTTGTAGTATCTTTTAAAAAGTTACAATGCTTCTTTTTTTTTTTTTTCCAAGAAGGCGAAATAACCTTGATTTTGGAAGTGAAGAGTAGTGAGGGGGGTCGGCCAGAATCTTGTAGACATATGTTAGACTAAGATGTGTCCGTCGTTTGTTCAGTGACAGCTCATTGGATTCTGAATACAAACTGAGAACGGGGGACGTCCGGAAAGCTCCTGTTGCCAGTCGCAGCCCAACATGGTGAACTGGATCCAACTAAGGGCAGAGGGCCTAGCCGATTCATACACTACCGCACCATAGTCAAGACGGGATCGTACAAGGGCGTTGTATAACCGCAGGATGCATTTTCTATCACAACCCCAAGACTTGTGACATACAACTTTCAAATGGTTTGTGGACTGAAGGCCTTTTGGCTTCAGCGATTTAAGGTGGGAAATAAAATTAAGCTTTTTAACAAATATTACACCAAAAAATCGGTGCTCCTCCCTAAAAATAATAGGGGTTCAATTCAAGTCCAGGGATGGATACAAAGACAGGCCACGAAACAAAGTAAAGGGCACAAATACCGTTTTTGAAGCAGAGAGGAGGCTATGTTCGACAAATGTTTCGTTTCTCCTAAAAAGAAACGGAAGTGACGGAAGTGGCGATATCGCGTCTGATTGGTTAGAGGCTCAAATGACGAAAGAGGGAACTTTCGTCGTTTGAGGCTCTAACCAATCAGACGCGATATCGTCACTTACGTCACATCCGTTTCTTTTTTAGGAGAAACGAAACATTTGTCGAACATAGCCCCCCTGGACCCATTTTCGTCGGCCCACTTGGACAGTTTGTTTATGGCTAACTGCAACTGGCGCTCACAACTGGGAAGGTTACAAGGGGATGATGAAATATGTATATCATCAGCATCAATGTAAAATTACGTCTGTTACGAGTCGAGACATTTTCGGTTTTCTGAAAACAGGACATGACGCTTTATAACGACAAAAAGAAGGGGCGTAATGTCTGGACACCTAAAAAGGGACTGTCCCTGCCAAAACAGGACGTCTGGTCACCGGACCACTAGGGAAAATAAATGGTCATACGCTAGAGGTCAGGACGTTCTATCTTGACATCGTGCCGATGGTGAAAACTTGGGACTTGAAGCGAGATGTAACCAGGCCCTATACTTTCTGGGATTATAAGAGAACGTCGCATATCAATGTTATAGCAACGCCGCACGATAATATAGTGAAGTTACTTACAAGTTTTGTACTTGATGTTGTAAATACGTCTTGTCTTGACGTCGTGGTGACGTTTTAAACGTCAAGGTTAAAGCGTGACGTCACCAGGATGTCATTCATGGGACTACGACGGAACGTTATTTGCCGACGTTGTTTTGACGTCGAACAAACGTCGTTAAAATTTTGTGGGACGTCACTGACGTCCGGGACTTTTTTTGACGTCGTCACGACGTTTTGTGCTACCTGGGTGAGCGTGTCAGTCCACCGACTTCCCACAGACGCCTGCAAGCAGGCGTTGAACAGCAGCCGATCGAAGCGCCACCCTTCCCTGCACAATGTGGCATTAGGAGGCTATGGCCGTGGTCAATCTGGGACTTAGATGTCTTTGTGGAGAGTCGAAAAAGAAGAAAAGGGCGATATAAATAATGGGAAGAACATAACACACAAAGACGGACAAGACGATTGTGTTTTATGTTCTTGCCATTATTTATATCACCCTTATACCAGGATGCTCTCCATTCCTACTATGGAAAAAATCTGGTAATCACACCTCTTCCAGCCCACCGTACCTGAACTATCTCGTTGGAAGCGTGCCAACATAGCTGGTAAAAGGCACACAGGCGCGGATCGATTAACGACCGGAAACATGGTGAATGTGTCCGTGCGCCCACGCTCGCCATATATACACTCGAGACTCGGACAAAACAGAGACCAACAAACGAGCAAACCAACGAGACAAAACAAACTCCGTTATGCTGCATCGTTGTCCCGTCGGGCAGGCCAACGCGCCAACAGCAGCAGCGAATCCCAGCCGGCTTATATACAGATGGAGCGCGGAGGGCGGTACACGAGCCATCCCAGCCAATCCAATGACGTGTGGGTGGTCACGTGATCTTCTGGAGGAGCGCCTGTATTATGTTGAACCCTAAAGCCGTGATCACGCAGCACGTAGTACATCGTGCAAAAGACACTCGGCGTTCGGGAATTATATGCGGACACGACCCGAGCATATGACAGATGCATGTTTGTTTCGTACATATACGAGGGGCGTTCATAAAGTTCGTATTATCGGCACAAAAAATTGAAAAAAAACGGAACAAAACAGGCATCAACATGAGCGCGCGTCCCTCTAGTTTCCGCACAGTATAAACATCGCATGCTATAGTAGCTCGGAACGCCACTAGGGAGTCGAAACTAAAATGGCACCGCCCGTCGGTGCCAAGCACACGCAGTGATCCGTTGTTTTCATTTGAAGGGAAGCAATGCCAAGGATATTCATTCCAATGTGGAAGCGTTGTTCGGGGACAACACCCCAGTTTATGACACTTTGGTTAAATGGCACAGACGCTTCCAGTGTGGCCAAATAAGAGGAAAGCATTTCAAGGACGGCGACCAAGTGATTGCTCAAGTGGAGCGATTCCTGAACACTCAATACGAGGAGTTCTATAACAATGGCTACCGGCATGCGGTGAATCGCTGGAAAAAGTGGGTAACTTTTGGTGGCGAACATGTAGACAAAGTCTCAACTCCTACTCGAGTTTGATTGCTGAATCTCTATTCCTTCGTGACAATAATACGAACTTTATGAACGCCCCTCGTATGTAGGCTTCGTATACATGTCTGCAAACAGGTTTTTGTGTGACAAGTATAACATAAATGGAAGAAACACAGCTCAGACAGTGTCTGGAGAATATTTTGTACAATGTATTATTAATTTATTTATATTCATTTATTTCGAGATATACGGCGAGTCCTCTCTCGAGGGCCATTACATGAGAGAGTAAAAGTTAGAAATATATACACGCGACAATGCAGGGAACAATTGACAATCGACACACATTAACGCGCAGTACAAGTGTATGTCAACAGAGCTGAATGGTGGAATGCGGATTACTTTACTCGTTGTATGTTACAAATCAATTTCACGTTACTTTTCGCGTACACTTACCGAAAAAACAATAAAAATATTGCTGACGTTTAAAAAAAAACAAAAATGTTCCGGAACTGTACTTTGCATTTCTCGCACGCCCGCATTATGGTAGTTCTTGTAAAAAAAGTAAAATATCGTATTCAAGAGAAATAATGTAGGTGAACTGTGCTCACTCGTAAGCTGACGAAGCAGCGAAAGCTACAACCATAGCGGTGCGCATGCTCAGTAGCATGCGTTTACCTCCGCTAGGAGGTCCGCAGGTAAAGGACCGATAATATACGAAAGCTCCCTTTTGAAACATGCCTTTCAAGCGTAAGCGGTCTCGTGTCTGTAGCTTTGACCAACGTTTGCTTTGACGCACCGTCAGCTTATGAATGAACGGAGTATTGTTCCATAAGTACTGAAAAATGCACGGGCGCGAGCGCTCATTTTTGAGCCTTGGTCGAGCGGGTGGTCACACACTCCAGTTTCTCTATTATGTTCATATTTTCAAGAAAAAGGTAACGAGTAATTAGAATAACCCGTTACCAATATTTGTAATATAAGTCACATTACAAATTACTGCCGCAAAGAAAGTGAAGTCGCAATTACAAAATTAATGGAAAAAGTAACGGATCACAAGTTATCATGTTACTTGTAACAAATTACTTCCCAAGTCTGGAATGTTCGAAGGATGAAACAGCCTCCATAGTCCCAATTTCATTTGGAAGTGTGGTTCCAAGCCTCTATTGTTCTAACAAAAAGCGATTGGTTGAAGGTGTCTATTTGACTATTAGGATGTGTGCATCGTTCTGGAGTGGTTTAATCTGCCAGACATTTTTGTACTTGCTGGGCGAATTGTTAATAATAATAATAAAAAAGTAATTTGAAGCGTGCAATTTCTTGCCTTGTCTGCAAGGAACATCTGTCTGGCCGTGATCAACCATTACCTGACACCGTTCTCCGCCCCTGGGTATGGGCGCAAGCCTGATCACGTGGTCTGCTCCATCGAGCACGTATTATATCTTTCCCCGTATTGTACGAGCTTAGGTTCACAGTGCTGGTATTGGTGACGAGACGACTTGTAGGGTCAGATGCGGTCCACCGCGAGGTGAGGCGGAGTGCACCGGGCGGCGAACGAGACGGCCGCCGACAGGGCTCGTAAATTGCGGTTCTCCCAGTCCAATGGGTCGTCATCGTCGGTTCCCGCTGTCATCGCTACGCGTTCAATGGCCCCGAAGCAAAGAAGCGGTGGGGAGGGAGAAAGAGTGTGGCCAGCTCGTTCGTTCGCTTTTAGATTGTCGCTTCTTGGGGGACACTTGGAGTCTGGAGGAGCCCGAGTAGAAAGAAGAAATAGAAAAAAATAAATAAAAAAAAGAACGCCTTGATAGAGAGGTGGACGAAGCGAAAGAAACGTCCCGAGAGGATCGAATACCCAAGGATGGCAGACGGAGAGAGAGAAAGAAAAGGCTGTTGCGATATTCGGAAGGCCACCTCGACCGCCACAACGTCATCGGTGGTGCTGCGGGGGTGTAGATGAGAGGGATAAAATGCTCTTCCTTCTTTCTTTCTCCCCTCTGTCTTTCTTTCTACCTTTCACTCACCCATTATCATTAGCTTTCCGTTTGCTTGCTGCAGCCTCCAGCTCTCAACGTCTTGTGTTGATCTCGCCATGCTTTGGGCGAACGGCAGTTCTACGTCGGCAGCTGACAGCGAGGGTGGAAGGTGTACGTCTATCTTTCGCCACGTGATCGAGCTCCCGCCCGTAATTCCTACGCACAGAAAACGGTGTCAGGGGAAAGGAAGGCGATTGATTGGTCCGGTGAGAGCGTAGCTCCCACCGTACTGTCGGCTTAGGGGTGAACGGACTAGGACGGAACATGGCAGTTTTCGCATTGATCATCTCGCACTTATAACGCATTCGTTCATTCATACATACACAATAATGTGCGGGGGTATACTTTGGTCACACCTGTCGAGATTGTCATACGAAGAATACGGCTCTGGGTCGGTAAACCTTTGTGAAATCATGTTAAAGGGTGAGGGTGTATCGGAGATAAGATGAAATCGAAGTTTCGCGCCTTGTGTGAACGATCATCATTGCCGATTGAGGGGAAAGGAATTGGGGAAATAATAATTGATGTACCGAGTTTCATATCGCAGCTTCCAACGAGAACACCATTGGTTGTCGCTATATGGTCACATGATCGCTTACGTCAACCAATGGGAGCGAGGCGCCACCCACGAGGAAGCTCTGCTGCGAATACTACACATTGTACTCCGGGTCGTAACGTTTTTCCGTCTTAACAGTTGTCACCAAATTATCCTCGATAAAAATTATTCTACGTTAAGAATTAACGGAGCCACGTACTGAATAATCCCAGATTGGACGATGGTTCATCTGAAACGAAAATAGGTTCCGGCAAAATAAATCGAAAAATACTTCTTTCCACGTGTTTTTAAAGCTGCTACTCGTATACGTGAGCCCATAGTCGGAAAATTTGGATTCTATTACTTCGCCTGCGTCTGCTTGATCTTATAAACGAGAAAGAGAAAACAAAAGAATTACCAGAACAACAAACAGGCTCTAACAGAGCAGCACCATCTCAGTATAATCCAGATCCCGAATCGGGACTCACGAATATGCCGCATGACCGGGCCTATCCTAGCGCGCCAGAGCACAGCTTGAGGCGCACGAAACAAACAGCAACCGGCAAAGAAATAGTACAGTGAAAAAAGAAGAAAGCTAATAAAAAACGTAGAAGTAACAGAATAAAGCAGGTGGATGGCGCAGTCAAAAGATCCGCCGAAGTCGAGCAGACGACCCATGAATCAGGCTAAAGGCAATTGGGGAGAGCAAAATTGCTACATCCCTTATAGGGAAGAATGGGAAGGAGGAGCGCGTATGGCGAAGAGGAGAATAGATACTAGGGAAAGGGGTTCGCCGACCTCAACGTGTGCATGTGATGCGCTCCACTGAACCTCAAGATGGACCGCGGCGAATGCATACGAGTCACCGAAGCCAATCCGGGACTGCGATCGTATCACGTGACTACGCATCCCGCGCATTGCCGTGCCTCTCCCACGGTCACGTGACAATCACACGACATGGGATTGACTTCAATGGCTTGTAGCGTCCTCTGCGTTTCGCCGCAATAAATGGGAACCACGAGAAAATACAAGACAAAAAAGGGAAGGAAAGGGGGGGACCGTAAACGTAGAATCCAAACAAGAGAAAAAAGGGAAAGCGTAGGGGCAAGGCAGAGGGAGAGAAGAAATAAAAATAAAGGGACCTATATAGTTGAATAGAGGTACGACCTCAGACACGTGAGGTGAGAAAAAAAAAATAAAAAGAATGAAAAAAGAAAAAAAAAAATGTCAGGAAAGCAGTAACATAACTCGTGGAAATATAGGGATAAAGGTTCGGGATAGATAGGGAGCAAAGGCAGAGAGTGGACCCTGCAGATTTCCGCCCTGTGCTCGCGTGGGCTTGTAGTGTAAAAGATTTGGGGAGATAGAGTTGAAGAATGATTTTTAGGGAAAGACGGGACGGATGCGTGAATATATGAGGCTAGATGTATCTAGCGGTAAAGCCTACCCTAACGCAAGATGAACTTTACAAAAACAGAAAGGGGTGGGGGTTTTAGTAGAGACGTGGGCATTAGAAGAGGCAAACATGCCACCGACAATAAAAAAAAAGTAACGAATGAAATGAACATAGTTTAGAGAACATGAAAACAAAAAGACCTGCCAAACAGAGTAAAAATAAATAGTATCTTCAAATGTTTGTCATCACTAATGACGAGAAAAATAAAATAAGAAATACTCAAAAAGTACAGCCTGCTTTCACTCCTCGGACAGAAAGAATAAAAGAGCAACGAAAATGTTGCTTACGAAAATAAGTGAGCCAAATATTTTTTTCATTTATGAAAGTAAGATCGAGGAATATATCAAAAGGGGGATAGAGAAACAACAACAATGAGGCTATTTGGCAAAAAAGAGTTAGTGTGACAAGCTATCATAAAGAATAATGAAAAAGCATATAAAAAAAGCTTTGCAGGCCGTATATAGTTCTTAACGCCGAGACTACGTCTCACAAAACATCCTTTGTGCGACATTTCCCAAATTATAGTTCATTATTTTTATACATAAATGCATTGAGTGCAATATAAATAACAAGTAAAAATTCAGGATAAAAAAATTGAGACATTTTTGAACTATGCTGTGACGTGCAACACACACTCACGCACACACACACACACGCACACGCACACACACGCACACACACACACACACTTTCACACACACACATATATATATATATAAAGTGAAGAGGCCCAGAGCTGTAGCAAGAAAAGAACAATAGACATATTGACGTAGCAATAAAAGCATAATAGATAGATATAAAAAAGGTAGACAGAAAGCACAATAGATAGAGATAGTATAGATATATAGCATAATAAAACAAGACAAAGACGTAGACTGACGTAAAAAGACCCATTTAAGAAAATAGCGAGAAGCGTGCTTTACGAAGATACACGTCTTACGGCACAAATTAACGACTTGGGTCTTTAAACTGCCACACATAAAAATAAGCATTACGAGCTACAAAAGAACGTAAGCAAGACCACCGGCGCGATGGACAGATGTATAACGACAGGGCCGCGCATCGGACTCTGGAGATTTGAACACGGAGCGGGGCACCGTAAACCCCGGGGTTGTTTTTTTCGTCCGCGTGCCCTCGTAACCCAAAAGTATATTTATTCTGCTCTTCAAAAAGTGGCTATACTAAATTACGCGTATTTTTCATGTTTAGCTTAATGAACGCGTATATAGCTTTTCCTTTCGTCTGTCTTCATTAAAAAAAAAAAAAAAATTGTAATACAATTTTAGGAACTTGCACGCTGTCAGAACTGCCTGCCCTGGGAGACAATTTCCTTTCAAATATTCTGCACTTCGTAAACATTTTTTTTTTGTCTTAGAGCAGATGCGGGAGAGAAGAAAAGCACGCACGTACCAAAATTTTAATTAGGCCCGCTTCCTTACTTAGAAAAGCGCAAACAAACATGCCCAAATTTTAATTTCGTGACAGTTTTCTTCTTTTTTTTTTTTTTTCGTAAGCAAGCACAACTACTGGAGGGTTTTCGCTGTCTAAAGGCATGGTTAGCACAACACTGTTTTCTTGCGTTTTTCTTACGTTACTTATACAGGGTCTGCGCGCCACTTCCGGCCGCCATGACAGAGTGGGGGAGAGAAATACCTCCGGTTCTCCTATGTTTAACCTCGTGTTCGGGTGGGTGCGCGACGGCTCTGCGTACCGTGGCACGAACAAGATGTCACAAGGGAAGTCATTTAGATTATCTCGAGACGAGAGCCGCCACCGACGACGCCGAGCCCGGCGGCGTCGGTCCATGGCTTCGCTACGTTCCAGCAATGCCTGACACGCCGAGCGGCGGCCGACCGCACGTTCTCGTGAAGCGGCCGCCAATGGCTATCTAGGAGCTGTTTTGCTCAGCCAATCAGAGAATCGGAATTTCTTTTGAGTTTTTTCGCGGTTACAGACGCTGCCAGCTTCGCTCCATCGTCCATGCGATAGTTAATTAAAATTAAAAACAGTTCGCTAAAAAAACCAAGATCCGGCTCGGCGATCCCAGCGTGGAAGCTCGGCGCGTATCTTCGGCGCCTGGGGAAAGTGTCTACCGCCGATGCCTTACCGTTCACGAAATAGTTGAAAGCGTTTACGGGTTTGTAGATTTTTAAGTAAATCTCAGCTAGGTATTTGGACCAGACTAGTCGGATAGATAGTCGGCGGACTCGTCATTTCCCCGAGGAACAATGTCTCTTTTTTATTTACTTATTTTTTCGCCCGAGGGAACAGGAAGGGATGGCGATCCCGTGTACGTAAATTTCGGGAGGTACCACAGTTAGTCGCCGGCGGTGAAACTTTTGGAATATGCGCTACTCACCGAGGGCCCTCAAAAACAAGCAAAAACAATAGCCAAGCGGAAGTAAAATAGTCCCCCCCCCCCGGAAGTTCGGCCATTATTTGTTTCTGTTTACCTCCGCACAGCCTGTATGAGTCTGCAAAACATTCGTGTCTCGAATGTCGCGTGCCAGGCTTGGTGGTGGCCACGCGAATCGCAAAATGTCCCGGTGACTGGTACGTAAGCTTTTGTAACGTAACGTAACGTAAGAAGACGGGGCTGTGTAAACCAACTAAAAAAACGTGGGGTGATAAAAAGAAATGTTTTGTGTTGTTTTTTTTTTAGTTTTGATAGACAGACCTTCGACACCGGAGCAGCGAAAATATTATCTGAGGGGAAATTTGGTAGCCCTATCTGATATACGCGTATCTCATACGCGGATAGTCGAGGCAATAGCATCGACCCTTTCAGAAATTCAGTACCATCTAGTGGCTCAAATATCAGCCTTAATCTTCGTACGCTAACGCCGGTTAACATTTTTGTATCTTTACATCAACGGCAGACGTACGAAAGTTACGGTGTTCTTCGCCGTACAAGAAACTATCACCCTCTACGAGGGGGCGTACCGAAGCCAAACATTTCGAGGATTTCCACGACACCCTCGAATGCGTAGCGCACAGAAGCTGATGCGGAGAGCAAGTCGTCTGCTCCTTGCGCAAGAATTGCGGTGACGTCAGAATGACGCCGAGCTCTGATTGGCTCTGACTGGATAGTGGGTAGACCTTAAAGCAAGCTGCCTTGAGGTCTACCCACTATCCTCCAATCAGAGCCAGTCAGAGCTCGGCATTCTGACGTCACCACAACCCCTGCAAAAGAAGCAGACGAACTTGCGGTCCGCATAAGTCTCGTCACGCTGGTATCAAACACTTCGGCTCCGCATCGGTGCCCGTCTTCAAATTCTTCCTTCGTCAGCTATCAAAAGGCAGCCATTAGCATGTACAGATAATATACACCTAGGCGACGATATAGTTACAGTGGTAACCGGACTGAATTTCGGAAAGGGTCTATTAAATAAACAGATGATGATGATGATGATGATGGTGATGATGATGAAGTAAACGCGAGAGTCATTCGTGCCCGTAGCGGACAGGTTGAGAACTAAACCCACGGGGACAACAGCAACGTGAATTGTTTATGTCGTGGCGCTCGGCTGACGTAGCCGAACGCCAGCGTCAACGTTTGGCTGAGGACCGAGTCCGATCGGTGAAGCGCCAATGGAACACGAGGCCCCGGCCGAAGACTGACGCGGCTCTCGTGTCGCCTCAGTGCCCCGCGCTCGATTGAGGAAGATGACGTGACAGGATCCAGGTCCTTGTGTCGGCTGAACACCGAGTTTTTCTATAGAAACCACGCTGGACAAAGCGCCCCCGCTGTGGTTCTGTCTTCTCGCTGTTTCAGTGACAGGGCGAATGAAGTCGAAACGTGTCGCCGTCCTCGTATCCCTTCGTGCACTCTTCCTTTTGCGAGGGGATCGCAAATCAGCCAGTAGCGATCGTACTAAGTATTACCGAATTGACAAAAAAACAAAACAAAAAAACAACATATTTCTGATGAGTCAATTAAGTCCAAAGATGCACGGCTCCCCAAAACAACAACGCAACGCAACGCAACGCAACGCAACACACACACACACACACACACACACACACACACACACGCACACGCACACGCACACGCACACACACACACACACACACACATATATATATATATATATAGACCATGCGCATGCGCAGACGCTTCACTTCACGGGAATTCGGCTTCTGCGCACGCGCAGTGCCCACACCTCGTGTGGGCAAACGCGGGCTTGTTTGTAAACAGCGTGTCGATCTATACAGAGAGGCACCGTTTCATTTACTTCAAGTTCCGGCGGAAGAAAACAAAAATAATGGCGACCGTTTCATTTTTGATACTAAGCTATAGCTGCACCTTTATTTGGGATTTTCGTTCGGTTTACGAAAGATTTTTATAACAATTTAGGTCGCTCGCAAGAGCGCGTGATTCTGCGAGAACGAAAGAAAACGAAACTAATTTTTCTTACCTTATTGTTCCAAAACAGAGTCGGCGAACGTGTGTGTGGCTCGTAAATCACGTCATGCATTTTTTTTAAGACTATACATTTAATACACGAGATATCAACGGGCAAGCCTGAAGTCGCTTTTTTTTTTTATTCTTTTTTCTATTTTTTTGTGCTTTATGTTTTATTATTCCTGTACATATCGTTTTCAAGTTGAATGAGTCTTCGGGGAAAAGAGACGGAGCGTTGCTAATAAAAGCGATCTCGCGATGATATTAATAAGCAAAAAACGTAACTACAATAAAAAGATTACTTTTCCCGTTTTTTGTAACTGTGCCAAGTCCCGTCTATCAACGAGGGAAAAAAAAAAATAGGGAGAAGATTTTTCTACTTTTTATTATAACTGTACCAAGTCCTGTATGTATATAAAAAACTATAAAGAAATGATTTTTTAACATTTTTTTTAAATATAAGTGTACCAAGCCCCACCTATAAAAATAATTAAAAACATTAGGGAAAGGATTTTGAGACGTTTAATTTTTTCGATAAGTGTGCCGAAATCCCGTTTTTTTTAAAAAAAAAAAGAAAAAAATGTTTAAACTAATTGCAAACTTAAAAACAATCAATGCCAACAAAAAAGTTGTAAAATGAAGAAGCAAAATTAGAGTGGCGTAATAAATCTGGGGAGATAAAATGAACGTCCGTGCCTCTTTTAAGCGGACGTAAGATATCGCTAGAAATATGAGGAGTGAACTGCGTGCTGCGAACAATTTTCCGGAAAGGTTAATTGGGAAATGAATAAAAATTATCAGCGAAAGCGTTTGGACGAGGCGTGAAATATTTATGCACGCTCGAAAATGCGTGAAAACAAATGAAAAAAAAAAAAAGATCAGAGGTGGTAAAATTGTTGGATGGTTACTTGCCGAAATCCCTTCCATCATCTTTATTATGCTATTGGATGAGTTTTTTTTTTTAATCGAAGAACAAATGATCAGTATTTGTTTCCATTCAAATATTAAGGTTATAGATATCTATTTAGAAATTTAGCCAAACCATGACGTGAATTTTTCGTACAAATAAGATTCCGACACATTCTGAAAGAAAGAAAGAAAGAAAGAAAGAAGGAAAGAAAGAAACAAACATTTCTGTGAAGGGCTCCGAGGGCTGTGCATCATAGGCTAGTTCGGAGGGTATTTTTCGGAGTTTATTTTTAGCTGAAAATTCAGGGGTTTAACTGAGTTGATTTTACTGTGCTCCTCCCCCCCCCCCCCCCCCAAAAAAAAAAAAAAAAAAAAAAAAAAAATCTGGGTACTATGACTGCGTTGTCCTGAAGGAACTCGACGATCCAAAAGGCAAACCCCTTTTGTCAGCATAGTTCGAAAATTCAAAGGGAAATGAAGCGGAATTTCCTCAGGACCACTGACCCTGTGCTCTTACGGAGTTTATTTGTAAAATACCGTATTTTTTGCTCTTTATTTTTTCTTTGTGACCTCAAAATTTAGAGTTTTTTTTTTTTATATGTTCGTTGTGATGGGAAATTTACCGCGAGTGTTTTGCGGATGATAATGCAATGAATGCAAAGGTGCATTAACGTTCTTCGGCGTTTTTCGGATTTATCAGAAAACACGGAATCCTAATCATAGACCTATTCTGTGAGGGATGGGGAGGGGCACTCAACTTATGGGTGTTCTAGAGTCACAGGACTGCTGGAGAGAGAGAGAGAGAGAGAAAAAGGGAGGGGGTGGAAACATCGCTACCGGTGTGTTATCTCGTGGTAAGCAATCAATCAGGAGCAGTTGTAACGCCATCCTCAGCAGGCTTGCACGTCACTCAAATAATCAAATTACTCGTAAACGATTACGTTTTGGAGTAATGTTGTAATAATTTGAATACATCTATTAGGAAGTGATCGCAAGAGTAATCTGACTACTTTTGGAAGTGCTAAAATTACTCGTATTTATTACTATTTTCCCTCCCCTTCCTAATGGCGCCCTTTGTTCTACCAGTTTTCTACCAAGGAATTTTCGAACCAGTCTTCGATAGGAGAACGTTTTTTTTTTTTTTTTTTTTTTTATCAAAATTGGTGGATTAAGAAAATAAGTAGTTTATAATTCGGTGATTTTAAATCCAAAAACGGACAGTACGAAAAGCCCGTTTCTCAAACGGCAGAAAAAAAAAAAATATGCAGTTTCGAAAACCCGAATGTAAATCGAGTAATCTAATTGAATACTTTTTAACCGAAAGTAATTAGAATTGTAATATATTACACCTTTTTTTTTTTCCCCGAGTAACACGTACAAGACCGCGTCACTGTAATCTCAGGGAAAATGTCCCCATACACGCCTGGATCTTCGAAAACAGCTAGACGGGAGCTGAACTCAAGGGCTGGGAAGCACCGAAGGGGGTGTTCTTTTTAGTTCACCGATAAACGTTCGTAGTTTTAATGCGTGCACACTATATACGTGCACTGAAAGCTCACGCCCCCATAGAACATATATTCGAATTCGAAAAAAAAAAAAAGCAAAACAAAAAGCGAATGAAACCAAATTTAATGTGCATTTAATGGATGGTCCTGTCATTGAATCACTTTTAATGTTGTCGTTCTTGGGAAAAACAAAAATTGCTGCATTTTACACTTTCCACGTAAAAAAAAAAAAAAAAGAAACAAAAAAGAGCTCCGTACCGTAGTAGGCTTTTCGAGTTTCTGCTACATAAGTTGTACAGAAAGCAAAATATTAAACGGAACAAAACGTAATTGTAAGTTGAATAGAAGCGGGAGTGCATTATAAATTTAGAATGTATGCCCCAGCGTCTTGCGTGTCCTCCAAACTTCCGAAAAATACAAACTGCAACTGCTTTCGAGGTGCATCGGGGCAAATCGGAGCTCTGGCATACCTTCGTAACGGCTGCAGTTTTTATGAGCAAAATGGAATCATAGCTAGCACAAACTGTAAAACCTTTTTTTTTTCTTTTTTTTTAATGCATGTGCGCGAAGTCTTGCCTGAACGAATTTTCCCCACCTGCTCCACGGGAAAGTGCACACCACCCACGGGCCACGGCACGGTTTACGGGAGACTGTGTATACGCCGCATTGCACCCAAGTCGTAAGGGAAAGCCCACTCAACGGAGCTAAAACTCTGCGTTGCAACAGATTTTCGAAAGCCCCTTCGAAACCCTCAGCCGCGGTCCCACACTGCCAACACGTTCATGCAAAACACACTCTGCGGACATCGCCAGGGGCGTATTTCTTTCTTGTGGGACGGACAGTTTTTGTCCTCGGATCTGTAGTGAACACCGTGTTTTTCTGTACGATGTACAAACAGTGTAACTGCTGATATAAAAATAAAAGAAGAAAAAAAGAAAGACGTTTACGATTCTCTGTATTGCCGAATTAGAGCGCAGCTCTTGAGGAGGAGGGGGGGCGGGTATGCCCCTCCTGCCCCCTCCCCTCCTCCTCTCCTGCTCCCCTCCCATTTAGCGGAAAAATTTCCCTAAATTTCCCGCTAAATTTAGCGAAAATTTCCCCGCTTAATTTAGCGGGGAAACTGAATTGGCGTTGAGGTCACTTGACGTCAAATTTCCCGCTAAATTTAGCAGGAAACTTTTCCTGCTAAATTTAGCGGAGAAATTTAATGAAAATTTTCCAGGTAAATTTAGCGGGGAAACTGAATTAGTGTTGAGGTCACGTGACGTCAATTTCCCCGCTACCTTTAGCAAGGAAACGTTCTATAATGCAACGCGCGGTTACGCCGACGCCGACGCCGCTCAACCTGGAAACGGGCGCCTAAGAGCTGTGCTCTAAAAAAAAAAGGTGACAGGAGGACAAAGTCTGAAACTTGGCTAAAAGTTTATTCAGTAAGCGTCTTACATACGTACGTCCTACCCTCAAGGTCGCCAACCTTTCAACCCAAAATGGTCAAAACATTCACTCAGCTCAAACCCAGAACACTCCAGGCCCTTCCATTTGCCGCTCCTTTTCTAAGGATGCTTACAAAGACAAACGTACCGCCCTCCGCAACACAGATGCGTCATTAACCTTCACTTCGACACTTCCCCCTCTAAAAACATTAAAAAAATTACACATTTAATTTGTAGGAAGGCTTTGGAAGCGTTACTGAGGTGCAGAGATGCTTGGCTTATACAGTTGCCTATCGTTTCTATTGTAAATGTTTCTCTTATCACTCTTTTCATGCCACTGCGTTCGTTATGCATGACTTGTGTGCCTGCGTACTGAATCGTACAATTACTACACTCCTGGGCATGCTTCGCTAACTGGAGCTGTCCCTGGATTATACAATTACTGCATTCCTGGGCATGCTTCGCTAACTGGAGCTATCCTTGAATAAGAAAATCCTAAGCTTCGCAGGAAGAAATCTATAGTGACCCAGAAATCGACTACTAATCGCAGAACGCACATTCTCCGCCCAAATGTAGCGCTAACGGTCCGAACCAGATACCAAAGTTGCAGAACGAACCGTTATCCTATTCAAAAGTTATGTTCAATTTTCTGAAAATAACGGTTCGTTCTGAAACTTTGGCTTCTGGTCCGGACGGGTCTTCATTGTTTCGTGAAACACGCTTCGTGGACACACGTTTCGTCGACACTAACGTTTCATCGCCACTCGTTACGCGAATCGCACGCTGCAGGGATATTTCGTCGCGCGTGCATCGTGTGTCACTGGGGCGCGTATTAACCTACCCGGCCCACCCGTTCACGCCGTTTCGCGGTAACAGTCAGCGACGGCTCATTACAAAAATGTTAACCCACCTGATTCACCCGTACACGCCGCTTCGTGGCGAGTCTGAGACGGCTCATTATTGCAGAAAAACGTTCACCTGAGCTGTCGATGATGTCGATGAAACGATCGGTCGACAAAACATGGCGTGTCGATGAAACAATCTGTCGTGTCGATGAAACATCGTCCGATTAAGGAGGGATGGTAGGGTAAACAAAACAAAAATATTTTTTTAGCTTTAGTGCCAATAAATTATATGCAAGTTTGAGGAACAAAACTGGGAAACGGTGAGCGCGAATGAGTGCTCCGAGCCATTTAAATATGGCGCCAAAATCCGCGCCCCCTGGTATTTAAAAAATTGGCAGACGCCGGTGTTTGTTTATGTTTATTTATTTATACCCTGAAGGCCCTGCCATATGGAAATTAAGGAACAACGCAGAAGGAAGAGGAACACGAAGAAAGGATTAGGGGAGGATAAAAAAGAAATCAAGAAGGACAAATATTTTGCCTTTGAATTTTCTAAATGTCATGTTTGCAATATTCTGAACTATTTATCCGGTTCCTCTAACACTTTAAAAGCTTATAACAAAATAGCCTGCCAACAGTTCGAACCTAAAACTTTAGGAATTTACGAAAACTCACGTTTCAAATTATTTTAAAAGAAGTTCCCCTCTTATGGCTCATGACAAGTAAGAACAATATTTTTTTTTCTTACATGCTGCATGTGTGAATCTTATTTTACTTAGGTTCAGTTTAAAGCCAGTAACATGCGGAATCCTATATGTTGTTGCAGAGAAAATGTATATTAAAAACCAGAAATAAGAATTAACAGAAAGTCAATCCCAACGGTGTAACCATTCGATACATAAAATTTCAGAATAAAATATTCAGTAATGTTTGAAATACACAATTTAATCCTTTTTTTTTGGTCAGGAACACATTGTACATTTACAGCTTTATTCGGTGTAGACACGGAACACAGCCCGACCTGAGCTGTCTCGCCTGTACACGCTTACCGTGTCGTCTTCTCTTTTTGCTAAACGTTCCGGGCTCTGCGCATGATTCAGTATATTTCAAAACATCGCAACAAGTTCAAATTCCAGGATGGTAATGTGATACTACACAGCGCATACCGAAACACTGTATGAGCCATACGAGCGTTATCACTTCATAATGAGGATATACGGTAAAAAGAAACGGATGAGTAGCACACAGGACAGTGTGTATGCTCTGTCCTGCGTGCTACTCATCTTGTCCTCGTTTTTTTTTTGTTTCTTTTTTTTTTTTTTGGGGGGGGGGGGGGGGGCGTTGATTAGGGAGGAGAGTGGCATGGTTTCGGTTTCAATTGTCACGTCGACAGAAGATCATACACAGAGCGTGGACTATAAACAGTCGTTATTTCATGTTTCCTGTCACCGAGCGTAACGATTTTGGTTTCTAAACTAACCCAAATGTTCAGACCTCGAAGCTTTAGCACACGCCCGAACCATACGTAAAATTTGTCTTGACAGATGCGTGTTGTATTTTCGACTCGAGCCTTTCTGTTTGCGTTTCGAGGTATGTATGTGGACGAGCCAGTGCCTGTAATCTCGACGCTGTGAAGCTCGGGGATCTTGCTTGTGTACGAGTCAACACGCTTTAACAACCAATAAGTACGCGTACACCGAGCTCGCACTTTTACATAAGTGTTTTCGGTCAGGAAGTTTGTTACTTGTTTTGTACGTCCATTGACGACATACACCTTTTTGAAATTACTGTTTTTCTTTATACGCCTGAGTACGCGAGGTGAAACTCGGAGACGCCATTGAAAAGCTAAAATCGAACACACATCTTATCTCTTATCTCTACTGACCCGCAGCACTGCACGAAGTGAAGTCCCCATCCGCTTGCATTCTACCAATTCAATATCGCGTATGCGCATGAAGTTGTCCTGCCATCATCTATGCACTTTCGCACATACAAACCGTTTTTAATGGTGAATTCCACTCGTAGATCCGGAGCGCTTTCCAAAATCCGCGAGAGAGGAAAAATTCCGCTCCGTGGGACCCGCTCCGAATCGACGAGGGGAGGTGAGAGCACGCCGACTTTGAGTCCGTGTAGATGTGGGTGGTGCAGCTGGGGGAAGAGTTGTGAGCGGCAGCTAGTGCGACGGCAAGAAATTCTGCTTCAACTGGGGAGGCGCAGGGCTGCGTAATGGAATGGTCAGTACCGTGTGAAGCGGTGAAAGCGAGTGCACCAAGGTTATCTTGAAAGGCTGCATCGGTGAAAACGTGACAGTCGTCGGACTCGGAATCATGGGGTGAGGTGATAAGCCACGTCACGGACAATATCCGGCATGTCGAAAACCAAGAAAAGTGCCCCGGTCTTCCTTCAAAATCGCTCGAGAATTAGAGCATTGTACATTCGTGGGAAGTCAGATAATCGAAAACGCAAGCAGCGCATTCGGTCATGGCGTGCAGCATGAACTGAAGCTGTTCTATCGAAACCGAAACTGAGTAGTCTACTAGTTCCCATAGTGCACTGCCTGGCATTTCGCCGCGAATGGGGCGCTTCAAATTTTGGAAGAAGTTGGCCCAAATTGTTACTTCCTAACATCATCGCTATGTGTCGCCGCGTTCGCTATATGTCCGCGCCATCTATATCAAAGAAACGCAACTTGCGAAGAAAACTGAGAAACTGCGTGGAACCGTGGAGGAACTTTCGGAGTCGCACCAGTCGCACTGTTTGTTTCGCCATACGCTCAATTTTTACTCGTCCTTTATCAATCTGCTACTACGACCACATCGGATACATGTGTTTTTTTTAATGCCGTGCGTCCACCGATCACGCAACACACCCGGTCAGCCGACGAAGATCTGGAGCAAGGACATTTAAATCTCTGATCTGGATTTGGCATAATAGCACCGCGTGCTTTACTGGAACTCCACCAAGATCTTTCGCCCAGCAACTACCATGTCTGTGAGTTCAATATCACGTTTGGTGTTTGGTTTCCTGCTTACCAGGCTTCATTTGGCTCATGATAAAGACCCAGTACATTTCCTCTCGGTCTCGCAGACCATGTGGTGCCGTTGGTGTTGTCACATTCCACACCACCTCCGTGTTCCATGCATGACGTCGCGTTCACAACACGAAAGCTTTACGCGAGATCACGTGGTCATAGCAGCCCTAAGACACACGCTTTGCTTGCGGTAAATAATTTATCTACGGTTCGTCATATCTTTTCCCAGTTTCTGAATACCTGCGTACGTATGGTGCGCTTAGCAGGAAACTGCATATCCTGTACAACGCTCCCGGCATTGCTGACAGAATCAGTTAATCAAGCTAATATCCTAAGAAACCCATACTTGTTCATTTGCCACTTTTATAAGATTTTACCCCATTTATTCTCTCCAAAAAATACAAAAAAAAAAAAAGAAAAAGCCAGATTGCAATTTTATTAGACATGTCGAACACTTGTAGTAGTGCAGTGATGTTAGAATTAGGGATTCTCAAACGTTTGATAAATGTGAACTTGAACCTGAAATGCTTCGCAGAAACACTTATTCATATCTGTCAAATGTTGCCTTGGCATTTGAATTCATTACTCTCCAAAGAGAACAAAAGCACCTGTTTTCCTCAGAACTGTGGTTCTCTTTCTACATAGTTCTCGAGCCGGCCACGAGGGGAGCAGTCCCATTATTAAAGGCTTTTCCTGCCATGCCACTTTCCGGCTCATTAATACCTTAGACCAATGTTGTAAAAAAAAAAAAAAAGTATCTCCAAACTTTAGTCTAAAAACATCTTTTTGTGTAAGGCATGTCAAATTATGAGACACTAGAGAAAACCAGCCTTCTGTGACCTTATTTCGAACTCTTTGTTTGCATTCCGCCCATTGAAAAGCATGCGGGAAGGGCATCAGCGTGCACCTCGTATCGCTGTCACCGTGGCAACAAACACCGATTTTCTGAACGCCGTCTGCTATCCAAAGTTTAATAGCTTTTGTAATGAGCAGCCACAGACTGTCATGGCGAAGCGGCTTGAACGCAGCTGGGGGGATGTGTTAACACGCCCCCAGTGACATGCGTGCAGTCCGAAAAGGTAATTTGGCGTTCATTACCATGGCGACGGTGATGAAAGCAGATAGCCTTTATGCTGCGGAAGAACACAGCAGCACAGCGATACGAACTGTGTGCTGAGGCACTTCCCACATGCTCTTCAATGGGCAAAACTCGAACAGATAGTTTGAAATAAGGACTTAACGCCAAAGGCTGGTTTTCTCCAACACCTCATAATTTGACGAGCCTTACAGGAAAAGCGCGTTTCTTTGGCCATCCCACGGCGTTTTTTTTTTTTTTTTTTTAATTTGTAACATGGGCCTAAAGTATCAAACTGCCCCACTTTTCGTCGCAGAGGGAGGACTGCAGTTACAAGTATGGCATCGAGGAGAAGCCATTTCAAGACGAGCTGAAGCCGATACTGGACGAAATCCGTTTCGGCGTAACGGACGTCCAACTGTCCACACTTTCCACTAGCCACTTGACCAGTTACTTCAACCTCGAGACCAAAGAAGGACGGCGCATGTGCATTATGATGTCACGGCAGGGGTTCCAGGTGGTTGGCAGCGACTACGACTGCCAGGACATCGACAACGGAGAAACGTTCGAGACTATCAACTCTCTGTTGGATTCATTCAGCCCTGCTTACCGACGGCTCTTCAGCGAAGCACTAGCTGCCAAGTTGGAGAAGCTGAAACAGAACCAGTGAAAAGAGGCTGCTCTGTGTACACTCGGATTGCAGTTTTACGTGTTTAAGTAGAATTCACTTCTGCAAATCTCATCTTGTCAGTTGGCGTTTTGCCAAGCGCCATCTGCTGGCAGACTGGATATAAGCTGAAAAAGAGCCAGTGACGAGAGGATGCACTTTTCACTAAAGAACTCTCGTTGCTTTTGTGAAACTGCAAGTATAGTGTCAGCACTTTGTTAAGCATCATTTCATTTGGCAATGTTTTGCGGGGTACTGCCCGGTTGACAAATTATCACAGAAACACGAGGAATCCGTTAAGAAATGGTTGCCGACAAAGCGGCAATCGAAATGTAATCGAGCCCATACCTGCATTTTATGGGGCTCGTGCTAAGCATACTCAAGGAGTATTTTTTAGTGATACAACTACATTCCAAGCGCACATTTCCACTGACTGCAGTGGTTCTTATGTGCATTATTTATTGGTGCCAAGTGTACTCTTCTAGTCAAACCACTTATATATATTCCACCACTTCGACACTGATATTTTCAGCTGCACATATTTTTTGCAGGCTGCCAAAATGGTTTCCCAACCATACAAAGTAAGGACTCTGGTCAACGCATGTTACTGTGAAGAGCGGGGCAGTTAGTTAATTGCCAAAAGGTTGCACTCCAAGACTGGCTGGGGCATCGCATTATTTTACTAGATCCCGCTATGCTTCCAGTTGTGTTCCATGTCGCGATGTCATTGTCTATGCTGAGAGTCTGTGTTTATTAAACCAAACACATTTTTGCAACGAAAACCAATAAAGGAATACGAAACGTAGAGAACTGTCGTTCCTAGTATACACACAACATTTATTAACAGTCAAAAGTTTCTGTCTTTTCTTTCTATATATATATATATATACGTAGCCCCACCAAAAACCTAAACATGTGGGGCCAAATTCCTTCTTGACAAGGTCTGTACATGAGGCAGAAAAAAGATGCACACAGTTGTCTCCTTTCTAAATTAAGCAGCACCATTTTTGATCCCCAGGAGGACTCAAAAAGGGGGTCGGAGAAACTGCGCGAGTGTGCAACATGTGCGGGTGATAGTGGCTCAACCTTTACCGGACATCCTTCAACTATTTACACAACATAGCAATGCACTTTTGGACTCTCGCTGCAGCGCACGTGCCTAGCAAGAACGCATAGTAGGCATCTGGCTGCAGCCCGCATTCCAATCAACGTTTCATCATTTCACACGTATGTGCACCTACAACAGGAAAAAAAAAAAAAACTTCCAATCCGTAAGGGTGAATTTCAGAGTCCAGTCTGGCAGTTCGGGATGGTCTTTCGTGGCGATCTCAAAAATCAATCGAGCGCTAGAATTCCAAACTATGGCAAGCACATTGGTACGTACACAAGTATCACTAATACAGATGGGTTAGGTGAGCAATGGGTGATTGCGTTTCCCGTTTTTCTATTTCTCTCTCTCTTCGGGATTTGAGCGTTTGTGGCGAAAGAAGATGAAGACGCCGACACACTGGGAATGCAACGCGAGACGAACAGGCGGACGATCGTGCCTGCGTGCGGTGCGCCGACCGAGACGGAATCGGAGGAGGCGGATATTGCTGACGAAGGTCGTTTTTCACTCTAAAATGTGCACTGCTTGTACCCACCCAAGTTGCTGGACCGGTTCCACGACTGTACAATGCCCAACCGCAACGGGTCTGCTCCGGCGGGCGAAACCGTTTGCTGCGGAACGCGGAAATGGCAGTCGCGGAACGGATGCGGGTGACGCCAGGCAAAAGGTGGCAAGTAAAATAGAAAATATAACAGTCGAACCATAGAATGCATTATACACAATATGTACAGGATAATATAAATAAGGGGACGGGGGAAATGGGGAAAAGTAGCCGCAACTGGCGTGCGACGACGACGACAACTTTCCGACGGACGCGGCGGAGGAATCTAACCGAGAAGCACCTTAGTTGTTTCCCCTCGCAGGACGCCGCCCCTCTTTCCCGTCAAGGAGAGCTGTGGCGGCAGTCCGGCCGAGGTAGGCAACCTTGGTCCCCGCGCTGCAACGTCTTGCCGACTCGTTCCTCAAACGCAACGGACAAGAACCAAACAAACAATCGGGCAAACGAAGTCGCGCGCGCCCCCGACGACGCGGACTTGTCGGAGGTCCCCGGCAACTTTCAGTAGTAGTGCCGCACGTGCAGTGGTTGCGATTTCTCCGTCGCTGTTCTTGGAATGCGGTGGCTTGACTCGTGTGGACCTCTGCAAGGCGATTGCTGGTGCAAAGGTGTCTGCCGGTTCTCTTGTACCGTCGGTGAGACGCACACACAAAGCTGGGCCCTCCCCGAGGTCGAATTCCTGAGTGCCCTGGTTCCTCCGAGGAGTCGCGCGACTTCAAGCGGTCGCGTGACTTCAGGGGAGTCGGGTGCCTCGGGGACAGTGGGGTGCCCTAAAAGTTTGAGTAGGTGACGAAAGATGCCGCATCCTCTGGCCAATGGGCTTCTGTGCTGGAAGGGATGGCGATGCGAAGAGGGAGGTCACGTGACAGCCCCTGGAACGTTCGGTACAGCTTCTCCGTGTCTGGGTCCAAGCCGGCGTTCATTCATGCTCTGCAAGGAACCGCGGGATAACGAAGCGTTACGCCGCTGGCTGCACTGCGTTTTTCACTGACCGGCTTCATCCGTAGATGTGCGACGGTTGGCAGACAAAAGAAAGCGCTGGAGAAAAAGAGCCCAATAATGACGACACATTTGGCAGCACTTATCTGCAGTCGTGCTCTGCTCGCTGGACACTCGGCAGATTGAATTCGTGGTCCACACGATACTTTCATTATTCGAGAACGAAATTCGGTTGAAGCGAGTTGTAGTATTTAAATCGAGAACGCTTCTTGAATAAACCGAGAGTGATTTATTTAAGAACCCCGTTTAACACACCTTTTAAGCCAGACGCGTTTAACTGGCTAATTCGTTAGGTGAATGGCTTCGGCAAGAGCAGAGAAGTTTAAGTCTACATCTGTTCCGACCAGTATGGTAGCTTCTGCCACAATGTCGGCCACTGCGGCCGATCTTGGGCTGCGTATTTCCTCTGGACAAGACCCGAACCCAAGTTTCAAGAAGTTTGGGTTTACACTACCGTAGTCGTATACTCGGACCCCCTTTCCAGGTTGCGAGATAAAATCTACGCACCATAGAAAAAGAAATGGTTGTTTATAACTGTCAGAATCATTTCAAGCACACGGTGAAAGAACAATGTGTAAAATACGGGGCATCTTTTTTAGGCTTCATAAATTTGTTTAGAAAAAAAAAAATTGTGAAAGCTACATTAATGCGGTTTGTGCAGGTGAGTTATACGGCCAGGCTGGCATAATATAGGAAGCTAATCGTGATAAGTTGGCTAGTTAAATAAAATGTTAATGACCCTTTTATGCCCCGTGGTATAACCATCATGCACCTTTCAAATAAAAAGCAACGTCCTTATAGATTTGCAAAACTTTAATCTAACAATGCTCGCTGGACGGCTTACAAACTTGCTTCCGATGAATACGTAACAGCAATGCAAAAAAATGAAAGCCGTTTACAACTCCCTGTAACGCCGAATTGGAGCGCAGCTCTTGAGGAGGAGGAGGGAAGGGTACTCAGGGGAGGGTATACCCCCCCTCCTCCTCCTCCTCCCCTCATTCTTCAATGTCCTCGGGGGGGGGGGGTCGCGCGGTGCATTATCGGAAATGTCCCATAATGCACCGTGCAAGCCCCCCCCCCCCCCCCCCCCCCCGGGGTCACGTGACCGGGGGGGGGGGGGGGGGGGGGGGGGGGCTCGCGTGGTGCATTATGGGACATTTTCCATAATGCACCGCGCGGTTACTCAGACGCCGACGCCGCTCAAGCCGGAAACGGGCGCCTAAGAGCTGCGCTCTAAAAGCTCAACATGACTTTCTTCATAATACATTGCCATCTATGCTAACAACTGATCCAGAGAAATTCTGGCGTGTTATAAACCCCAAGTACGATGACAATATAACCCTCATTGACAGTGCCGAAAATGTTATTCCGTCTAACCTGTGTGCGTCCGTTATTTATTATGTTTTTAAACACAACTTTTCCGCAACCACAATTTCTTCTCTACCGCCTCTACACCCGCACTTGTCTTTGATAATAATTGAACCTACTGGTGTGGATAATGATTAAAACGCAAAGCATCTTCTGCTCCTGGCTGTGATTTCATTAACCCCAAGTTTTTTGAAAAGTACTGGTTGTTATTCTTCTTCATATTATCAAAATATTTTCCAGCACACACTTGACAATGGTTTCCTTCCTGCTGAGTGGAAGGTCGTTAAGGTAATTCCACTTCATAAATCAGGTAACAAGCACTCCCCACTTAATTATCGGCCCATTTCGATCACCGGCGACCTATATAAAACCTTGGAGTACATTGTTTTCGAACTTTGCTAATTTTCTTGAGTCGTAATTCATTTTTCACATTTTCACAACATGGCTTTTGGAAAACCTATTCATGCAAAACACAATTGGTATCCTTCACGCATAAACAAAACATCCTCGACCACTCTTCAATAGCCAATTGCATTTTTAGAGCGCAGCTCTTAGGCGGCCGTTTCCGGCTTCAGTGGCGTCGGCGTCGCCGTAACCGCGCGGTGCATTATAGGACGCGTGACGTCACCGATGACGTCATCGGCATCCTTGAGTGACCCCCCCAGGTCACGTGACCCCTCCCGAGGTCACTTGACCCGCCCCCCCCCAGTACCCTTCCCTCCTCCTCCTCAAGAGCTGCGCTCTAATTCGGCGTTACAGGGAGTTGTAAACGGCTTTCACTTTTTTTGGTTAATCGTTGTTTGTTTTGGTGAACAATCTAAACCCTTAGCCAACCTGCATTCACTCCGGTGTACCACAAAGCTCGGTGCTTGGTACTCTACATTTTCTACGAGAGGAGCCTTGTCTCCTCTTGCATGGGTATGGTCGCCGACGACTGCTTAGTTTTTCAGGAACTAGCTTGTAATAACGACTTAACAACTTTCCAATCTGACCTTGACGCTATCTCTGTATGGTGCGAAACTTGGTGTATGGAACTAAACATTAAAGGGCCCCTGAAAAGAAAAAAGCTTTTTTTAAAAACAGTCTGGTTGGGACACGTGTGTCAAAAAATGAATTTTACGCGAAAAAAAAAAAATTTTAGAGCAATATTGACGGCGAGAGATTTATTTGAAATTTTGCGCGAAAATTCCATGGTCATTCAGCTCGGCTTCTCATTGGTAACGATGGTCATTCAAATCAGCTTCTCATTGGCCAATAGAATGAGTGACATCTTAGATGTTGGTTATAGAATCTTCGTGATCTCTTGAAATTGCCTTTTGAATTACATTTTTTAAGGTTTACACGTCGTAATTGTTTACAAACGTTTTACAAAATCGTAACTTCCGTTCGGATAAAACAACAAACAAAATTTTTTTTTTTTTCTGTCATGGTCGCCGTCTTGCAACGTGTCTCGCGTCCTTGGGTGTTTTTTTAGTTTTATCGCTTTTATATGTGAAGACCTTCTGAAGAGGGCTTGTTGCTTGTGTTAGTTAGTCATGGCCGATTCACACGACGGACTGATCCGCGAACGGATTGACCATGTGACGATATGCCCGCGGTTCGTCTGTCTCCCAAGCGCATCCACACGAGGGAGACGACGAGCAGATGCCAGTGAAGATGGACCGAACCTGGTCACCACCCCACAGTGCCGCGAAACTCCAACATCGCACCGTGGTCCAAGAGAGATATCGACGTTCGCTATTGTGATAATGAATCGTACGCCGCTGTTACGTACAGATTGAGACAAAACACCGTGATAGGCTTTGCGCGAAGCGCTACTAGCTTTACTAACCCAAAGCATGAGAGTGACACAGGCATGGTCCCGCTCGAAAAGGGTTCCGCGTAGAAGCGGCAAAGTTCTGGGCTCGCGAAGGGGTGTTCGGAGATGCCTTCACGCTCTCCGCGCTCGTGTACAACACTCAAGTTCACCACAGCCACAAGAGAGGTCTTGCTCAATGAAATCCTGACTGAACGTGCAAGAATTATCGCGGCGTGCTAGAAGAGTTTTGACGGAAGCTTCTTGACGCGGACTCGGAGGAGTACCGGAATCTGCGTCGCGTCAGCCAAACAAAGTTTCTGCAGTTCCTTTCACACGTGGAACGAAGAAACGCCCGACAAAATGAACCAGCGAACGCACAAAATACAACGATGCGCCACTTTTGTTTTCATCGCCCAGAAACAAAAACAAAAAAACAATGTACCGTTGCCAGACTAAACAGTTTTCAAGTCAATCTCCTGCCAAAAATCCGCGAGTGAAAAAGGCTTTATCAGTCCACGCGTCTGTGGACGAGGCGCGGATCGCAGGAATCGGTGACGTGCCGGCCACTTGGTACACGGTCTGCGGACGAAAATCGCGATTCGGTCCGTCGTGTGAACCGGCTGTACGACGCGGTACGACATGCGACCGGCAGACACAGGAAGTAGCAATGGCTCTCGTACGGGGCGCAGCCAAGCCAGGCAAGCAGCCAAGCCGATCCACTACGAAGAGGCGGGGAGTACTTCTCCACGCGCCTGAAATGCCGAGAGAGAAAACAAGTGGAAAGGAGGTGACTACTGACTAAATTGCGTCTGGTGCAGTCAATATTGCTCTAAAAGATTTTTGTTTTCGCGTAAAATTCATTTTTCGACACGCGTGTCCCAAACAGACTGTTTTGAAAAAACCTTTTTTTTTCTTTTCAGGGGCCCTTTAACAGACGTAAATTTTTGTGTGTTTCCAGAATAACTCAAGAACTCCCACTTTACTATCTTAACAACCAGCCCTTAGATGCCGCAATTCATTATAAGTATCTTGGTGTATATATTTTTACTAATCTCACTTGAAATGTTCACACTGCATATGTAATTAACAACGCTAAGAGAATGTTGGGATATTTGCGACGTAACTTTTCACATGCATCTTCCTCACTAACACTGTATAAAACACTAATTTGCCCCAAACTTCAATATGCCACATCAGTTTGGGATCCTGACTGAGAAAACTTAATTTAATCATTAGAAATGGTTTAAATTAACTCCGTTTGTTTTATACTCTCTAATTATAATAAAACAGTGAGCATAAGCACCATGAAATTTAGTCTTGATCTACCATCTCTAGCATCTCGCCGCAAAAAGTTTCGTCCGTCTTTTTCACAAGCTCTATCACCACCCATACCTTTGTGACAACCTATCTTTCCTCCTCAATACATCTCACCTCGATTACATTGCGCTCATAAGGTCGGAGTTCCATTCTCCAGAACTAACGCTTTCTTTCAGTCATTTTTACCACGCATATCTGAAGAGTGAAATTGCCTTCCTGCACCAACAGCAACCTTCGAAGATCATCAACATAACAAGAACGCATTTACTAACATTGTACAAGTAAAAGCCTTTCTACCCATTTTATGTTGTTGTAACCACTCCCCTATCTAATGCCTTCTGGCCCCGAGGGTATTTTAAATAAATAACTTAGTAAAAATAAACACGATTCCAATTAGAAGCTTGCCGAGTGTCATCAAAAACGATTAAATCAGTCGGGAGCATACAGGCGAGCTGGTTAGGAAACATTTCTCCTCATCTTAATTTAGGTTTAGATTATGAAATCAGTCAGTCTTAGAAAGACTGAGATGTGGGAAGCGCAGTGGAGCGCCAAAGTTTATACTGGCGCAGCAGGAGCAAGGCTATTGGTGCTACGATGCGCCCGCACGGTTTCTCCGTCTCTTATCGTTCGCCAGCGATTCGTAGATGGCAATTCGCCAATATGCCATAGGACGGATCTCAACGGTTACGCTTCGGGTACTGGGGGATTTTGAAAAGACTGCGAAGGTTAAGCTGATCTGGACTCCAGCACACACGTCGGTCCCCGGCAACGAGGAGGCTCACAACGCGGCCTGGGGTCTCACCCGCTGGGCCGGAGTAACATTGGACCCCTCCACCAAATCGTTGACGGGGGGGGGCGACAGACTGGTCAAGTTCCGAGACATCCTCGATTATTACGCCGGCGAAAGGACGCACTACCCTCCGGCGCATCCCTCGCTGGACAAGAGACAAGCGGTAGCGTGGTGGCGACTACAGACAGTCACCCACCCCAGTCCTGCCCAGCTCAGCCGATGGTATCCGGATCGCTACAAGGGAGGCTGCCAGCTATGTGGTGCAAGAGCGACTCTTCGCCACGTGGTTTGGGAATGCAGCCGGCTTGACTGCAAAGCCCAACCGCTAGCAAAAAATGACCGCATCTCCACGTGGTGAATGATGTTGATTGGGGCGAAGCTCGGGTGGTGCTGAGGATACTGATTTTGGTCATAGGTATTGCTGCTTGCTGTCGGCGTTGACGCTTTGCCGCCGCTTCCCGAGCTCTCAACTCCGGGTCCGCTTGGCGTTTTTGACGCTGTGCAGCAGCTTCTCGCGCCCTGGTCTCCGGAGCAGCTTGCTGTCTACATAGACGCTGAGGCGCTGCATGCCGAGCTTTTCGGTCCTTTTCATTCATGGCAGTAGGAGAATGTGTGGTTTTCTTCTTTTTCTTTTTTTAAGCAGACAGATGGGATGGCATCTCAGAACCCCCTACTCTTTTTTTTCTTCTTTTTCTTTTTTCATAATTTTTTTTTCATCTTTTTTTTTTTCCCAATTTTTTTTTTTGCCCTACACGAGCACGTGATCTCACGAGCAGAAGCACGAGCACCCGACGCCGGCCTACGGCGGACGGCGGACGGACATACGGACATGGCTAGCCCCTAAGGAGCTTCGCCCCTAAAAATAATCACCAACCGAGAGAACTGGGAAGTTCTCTGCACTGACCTTAAGGTGCAGGAACAAGTCGTCCAACTGGCCGAGGATGCCGCTGGAGTACAAGGGATTCTGGCCGCCGCCTAAGGGGTGGTTGGCAGGGGACCCCTAGATGGGTCTCCGACCAATCGCTTAGTCTTTCTGGGTGCAATTAAAGGTTGTCTACTACTACTACTTATCGTTTTCTCACCGCCAGTCTTCCGCCTGTTGCATGAGTGGTAACAACTTTAGCGCACTACTGCGCCTCCCACGTGCCTAGTCTTTCTGAAAAGTACAGATTTAGTGGTTTTCGATGGCTCTCTGCAAGTTTCCCATTGAAACCGCAAGTTTATTTTTACTAATTAAAAAGTTGGTCAAGATATTTTTGTTAAGGGGCCGACTTATCGCAACATTAACCCCCTATATTGTGTACCGCCCGACCGTATAACTCGTCTGCACAGACCGCATTATTGTAGCTTTTGCCGCTTCTTTAAAACAAATCTGTAAAGCTTAAACAAAAACGCCCTGTATGTGCAGATCAAAAGCGTTCCATAGCCACCCAACAGGTAACGGCAGCGCATTCTCCCGTCATAAGCGATCACGAGCGCTTGCGACGCAGTTGATAGCGCTCAATTGCAAAGGTGTGACCGAGCTTTAGAGGTAACTAACGACTATTAAAGGTAATAAAAAAAACCGGAGGCTCCCCTACCTTCTATCTTTTCGAGGCAACGCAGCACCTCCTTCTCCAGCTTCTCGTCCTCAAAGAGGTCGAGGGAGGAGGCGCTGTTGGCGTAGCGCCGTCTGCAGATGTCGCTAACCCGCTCCCAGTACAGCTTGTTGTGGTCCACCGCATCCGCAGTCTCCTTGGCGGCTGGGAACATCTCGGCCAGGAGGCTGCAAGACGCACGAAGCGCGCATCACTTTTTTCTGTTCCATGCCCTAGTTTTCATAGCGAAAATTTCCACGAGAATTGGGTAGCACTTTCTATCTCAACTCGATGCGAACGAGAAATGTAACGTCTGTCTGGTGAAGCGGTTGCCACGACAACGATGTAGACTCGATCAAAGATTGGCTTGATGCAAGGTTTCCATGAATCCCGTAGCACTTTCTGCCACGACGCGTGGCTCCCGCCCTCAAGAGTTTATCATAATGGGTAAACTCCATCAAAAATTGGCTTTACAATTAAAAAAAAAAAAAAAATTTGTACTAATTTTTTTTAACTGGGTTCGAAAGAGAGGTGAATTTGCTGCTGCGACGTGCACTTCCTGCTCTCAATGACTGACCACGATGAGTAAGCTCAATTATTTAGAGATCGGCTCGACAATGTTTCTATTTTAACTCTGTTCAGAAGAGAGAGGTGAAATGGCTGCGGCGAAGTGTGCTTCTTGTTCTCGAGAGCTCATCGCAATGAGTAGACTCGATTAATTAAAGATCGGCCTGACAACGTTCTCTATTTCTGAAACACTCTCTACTTCAACTCTGCTCAGAGGATAAGGGTGAAACAGCCGCTGTGGCGTGCGCTTCCCGTTCTCGAGAGCTCATCGCGACCGGCAGACTCACTCGAAGATTGGCTTGACGATGGTCTGGATGAAGTTGATCTGCAGCTCAGGGATGCAGGCCTTCTCCCGGTCCATCATCTCGCTTGGCTTCACCCCCATCGCTTTCTCCAGGTCGCCTTGCGAGAAGAACTCGTTGTAGATGAGCTCCTGCAACGAGTGCGAGGTTCCGCCAATCACGATCGGACGTCCACAAGGTCCAAACGCAGTAGTAGAGTGGATGCATCTACATAAAGCGTGTGACACTGTCATACTAACACTGTTTGGTTGCCAGTGTTGCCAGCTCAAAAATGAAATACCGTTGGGACCGGTTATAACGAAGTTGGTTATAACGAAATAGCGGCTACAGCGAAGCTATCACGATTTCCCATTCCCTTTTGCACTTCGTTATAACCGAAGTCGGTTATAACGAAATAGCGGATATAGCAAAGTGATTTCCGATTCCCGCTGACTTTGTTATAACCGGTCTCAACAGTACTTACAATAAGAATCTAAAAAAAAACTAAAAACCGCTAAATTTTAGCCACAAGGCAAGAAATAACGTTTTAATCTAATTTGCTGCTGTAACTTTTTCGAAAACAGTGTAATAAATGAAACAACCCTTAAAGACCGACCTACGGAATCATTTTCCGCAAGGTAGGAAAATGCCCTACCCGCCCCTCCTCTTCTCACCCTCTCCCAAAAGTCACGTGATGGCAGGGGCTTAAGCCGACACGAAAGAAGCCCCTGCCATCACGTGACTTTTGGGAGAGAGTGAGAAGAGGAGGGGCGCGAGGGGCATTTTCCTACCTTGCGGAAAATGGTTCCGTAGGTCGGTCTTTAAGAGGAAGCTCTCAGTTTTGAATGAGGCTGCTTCCATGCCCAGAGCTATGTCCACTGCTTCGTCGTGTTACTAGGTGCATTGCCATACCCGCCGACATACACCCCCATCGTTATGAAGCGAAGGAACTACAAAACATTTTAGACCTCTAGAGGGAACACTAACACAACCAGAAAACCAGCAAAAAAAAGTCTGCCAACCGCAAAACGGAAGTTTCTCCTGCCAGAAAATACCAAAAGCCGCCGAAAAAAAAAAAAAAAAAAAAAACTACGACCAGCAAAAAGGCAATTTCTCCCACTGGACAACACTGAAAACCGCTAAATTTAGTGGAACAACGGCTAAATTGGCAACAATAACTGTTTTGCGGCCGAGAAACACGTCTGTACACGGTGCCACGGAGCTCGTCTCCGAAAAGACGCCGAACCGATTTTCATTTTGGATATGTCCCGTGGTTGCCTGTGCCGAAAAAACAACAACCGAGCTCTCCCCACTGACTCTCGCCCCGTCCCCTACTCTCCCTCCTACTCCGCTCCTCAGCAGAAGCCCGGGGCTCGACGATTTCCACCAATTTCCACTTGCCGCGTCTCGTGTTGAAAGATGTCGGTTTCAAAGTCCCGCTCAGATGGCGTGACTGTCACGTGCAAGCCAAGATGCCCCCCACAGCGCTGATATCCCGTCGCAGCCCAGATCGCTCCATCGCAGAGCTCGACGAGACGTCACCCCGCGTGCCCTCGTAGCACGAAAGCGAGATACCCGCAGACGCCAGAGATAACTGGCCGGCGTGAAGATAGCCAAAAATCGCGCCACATGGAAACCAAATCAGGGGGCATACGCACGTGCAAGCAACTTGCCGGAATCTCGCTCGTACGAAGCGTGCTGTGGGCGTGATGCGTTATCCGTCGGCTAGGAAAAAAAAAAACGGGCCGCTATCGGGCAGCGGGCTTACGTGCGAGGGTGTTCAATGTGCACGTGACTCGAGAAGACGCGTTACGGACGCGTTGCTCCACACGTTGACGCAACGATACCAGGTACGACGCAGTCACCGGTTGCTGCGTCGTTTAAGGGGGGAATCAAGATTCTTAAACACTGTTTTCCTCTATTCACGCATCTCACTCAAATACAGCACATAAATGTATTTATTAAATCTTTAAGACATTTGCAAAAAATCAACCAAATATCACACAAAATTTGGACCATGCAAAAATCATTTCATGCTATCTCAAAAAAAAAACAACTGGGGTATTAAGTGCGCAAAACAAGACATTGTTTCGTTCAGAGCCTGTTTAAGATTCTATACCAGCAAAAATGGCTGAGGGGTGTGACAATAACCAATAAATGGCTTCTACCGGTGACAATGGCTTTAAGGGCTGCGAATAACCACCGGTGACGAGTTTGAAGGTTGTGACAATGGCCAGTAATTGGCTTCTACCAGTGACATTGGCTTTCAGGGGCATGACAAACACCAGCAACTGGCTTCTACCAGTGACAACAGCTTTGAGGGGTGTGAGAATAGCCAGTCACTGGCCTTGCACTGGTGACTATGACCTGGAGGGGAGTGACGATACCCAGTAGCTGGCCTGCACTGGTGAAACCAATTTTGAAGGTTGTAACACCAACCAGTAACTGGCTTTGGGGGGCTGTGACAGTTACCAGTACAGTTGAACCTCGATTTTACGAAACCCGATCTTACGAATTCCGCGATCTAACGAAGAAATTTTGATTCTCTGTAAAGTGCCCATAGGGCTCAATGCTTTTCTGAACTTGAAATAACGAAATAATGTTCCGATTTAACGAAGCTTTTTTGAAAATAAATGCAAGTAAAACGAGGTCGTTTCACGGATATTTCGAAAAGAAAGACTCGGAAGATTGTCATTATGTTGCATCAGTAACATCGAGGAACCCGAAGCAGCCCGAAGTCCGTATTTTACGGAACTCCACGCAAAAACAAACTGTGCATCACGAGCTTTGAGTAAACTATACCAGATGGCGCTGGCGGCGGTATTTCACGTCGCGTGCAATAGATGGCGCCGCCGACGTTCGCCGTCGTTTTGGCCGTTTGTGGAGCCGAGATCCGCGTTTCTTTGTTCCTGGGTCCTCCCTGTTGGTCACGTCTTTGGATTCCTCTACCAACACGTCTACGTCGCCGCCAAATGGAGCCGCCAAAGAAGAAAAGTTCTCTTTAGAAGAAAAAGCCAAGGTAATTAACGCTGTTGCCAGTGGACGTAAAAAATGCGACGTTGCTACAGAGCACGGCATCCCAGCGAGCACGTTGTCAACGATCTTGAAGGGGGAGGACGCTATCCTTCGAGCAGCTTCGTCAGGGAAGGCGACGAAAAAGCAAAACCCGAAGACTACGCCGTACAAAAAGTTGGAAGAAGCGCTTTACACGTGGTTTATGGACATGCGAGCCAAGAACGTTCCGATATCCAGGGAAGTGCAACAACGGAAATGTCTGCTGGTCTGTTGACCTCCTGAGGCGGTTCGCGGGTGGGCACGAGGGAACTGCAGTTGCCTTCAACGCGCTCACCGCTTACGAGAAGTGTGTGCTTCCGCTTTGGACGAAGCGCTCCCAGTCAAAGATCACCAGCTTCTTTCTTGAGCAATAAATTTGTTGTTTTCCTGAGAATTGAAAGCTTTAATACGGTGCCGCGGAAGCAGCTCGGATGCCGCTGCATTAAAGTCGTAATTATCGAATCTAATGGCCAAAAAATGCATTTCCCGATTTTACGAATTCCGCGATGTAACCAAGTAATTTGCGGCTCCAGTCAACTTCGTTAAATCGAGGTTTAACTGTAATTGGCTTCCACTGGTGACAATTGCTTTGAAGCTTGTGACAATAACCGGTAACTGGCTTCTACCAGTGGCAACGGCCTTGATGGGGTGTGTGACAATGGCCAGTGACTATGGCTTTGAAGGTTGTGACAATAACCAGCAACTGGCTTCCACTGGTGACAACAACTTTGAAGGTTGCGACAAAAACCAGTAACTGACATCTACCAGTGACAGCGGCTTTGAGGGAAATGACAGTAGCCAGTAACTGGCTTCTACAGTGACAGCAGCTTTGAGGGGTGTGACAGTGACCAGTAACTGGCTTCCACTGGTGACAATAGCCTTAAAAGACAATCACTTACAGCTATCTTCTTGGAGCTCCTCCAGTCCTTGGTCTGGTCCGAAAGGTCACAGCAGGTCACCAGCATGCTTGTGAGGAGTTGGTGGTGCTTGCGGTTGCTCACGTCGTAGCCCTCTGACAATTTCAAAAAATCAACAAATCAGAATGCTTGCCGCCGTCTAACATTTGAGGAGCTCTAGGCTATGCTACACTTGAATGTACAACACTTGACTGGGCTACACTAAGTCAGGTGCAGCATAGTCAAACATAGCATGTTAAAGACCCTAGGCTGGCAGTGGTACTGCACTGACTAAATTTCTCATCTACAGAAGAGATATCAGATGTTCACTGGAGCTGGCTAACTTCCAGCAGTCTAAACAAACACAAAACAAAAATCATTGGATTTGAGTGTCTGCAAAAGGGGAAGTTAAGAACGAAGAGAAATGAAAGGCTTTGACAACAACACACCTTGCACCATCGTCTTGAGTTCCTCCACTATCCGGAAGTGATGCGCCAAGTCTGTCGCCAAGATGACGTCCCTCATTTGATCCAGGCAGTCTGTGTATTCCTGAAGCACCAAAAACGACGCACGTAAATTCTCCCTTGTTTACCCAAAAAAAGATGACAGATCGTTTCTGCTCTAAGCTGGGAAGTGCCTAATGCAAGAAGCTGTGGCAGAACACAGAGTGCTACAGCTGGCAATGGCTGATCAGTTCCACCTAATTTGGTTAAGTTCGTTTAAGTCCCTGGTTGATGTGATCACACGAAAAGAGGTTACCTCAGATGTTTCATGCAAGACTGAAAGATGCTTCCACAATGTTTCACACAAACAAACATGTTTCAACATGAATGTTTTCTGCATGTGCCTCGGAAGTTGTGGTCTATGTCACTAAAGCAATCAACTAATAGTAACAGCATGAATGCTCTTTCAGCTGCCATGCCTAAGAATTAAACTTTATGAGGTCTCGACTGTAAGATGTGTTGTGCTTTGCTAGTCTGTTCCACATTGTTATTTTCTTAATGCAGACGAGCTAGCTACTGTGCCTGTTTCTTTGCAAGTTTTGTTCAATCGTACCGCATGTTTTCCCCTTAAAACAGGGCCACGCTAGGCGTGACTGTTTTGCTTGTATAATAAGCTTTTACAGTAGAACTCAGTGCGGAAAACAAGAAAACATGTTTGTTTACATGCTTAAGTGGTTCATTCAAGTCTTTAAATCAATAGGCCCTCACAGATTCTTCCTCGTATGAAAGATCTCGAAGCACTTCATCCTTGGTCACTTAGGCGTCGCACAACCAGTGCATTCTTGTCGTGATTCAGACTCCGAAATGCTGTCGGAATCGCCCCCGTCGTCGACAGAAGGCTCCGAAAACTCGCTATCCTCACCACACGTCCCATCATCATAGCTGTCGAAGAGCATATCTATGATTTCATCGTCAGAAAGGCCACACCGTACAGTGGACGCTGCCGTCTTCTGCAAGCAGGCAGCGATCGAGCGGGAAAGACGACACACAAAAGAACAAGCTCAAACAAGCACAGCGAACAGAACGATCCTCGCCATTTGTTGGCAATGTATCTAACTACACTACCCCAAGTCTACATAGTACGCCATCTATGAATGGCTCTTTAAAACAGAAATCCACGCAGACCGGCGGATCGCCGGCTTTGGCAATATGGCCCCTGATGGCACGCCCAGCGATTCGCCGGCCTTGGTAGTGAATGGGTTCAGGGTCTTGACACAATAAAACCTGAAAGGCCCACATTCTCTGTTTCTTAATAGCTAGATTCCTTTAGCTAAATAAAATACACTGGATACTGAGTTGCTTCACCTGCCGAGACAGGTTTTCGAAGATGTTGCAACCATCGGTGTTCAGTATTGCCATCGCTTGAGCAAAGTGATGACGCTGTCCCCAAATGAAAGTAAACAAAACAATTTCGCGATGAGTGACATGCTACAAGGATTCACAGTGGTTTGCAAAATTTGTTTGTTCAATGGTAGTTTATTATAATGCTATACATAAACAGCAAGGTTGCCTTAAAACTTGATTCATAAACAAGTGTATATACTAATACGGTGGAACCTCATTAATTTGAGCCCGATGGGGACAAAATTTTTGTTGGAATAAAGCAAAGTTTGAAGTACCGGGAGTTTCCTCCCACAGAGACGCATAAGATGGGACCTGCATGTCAGTTTGAATTATTGCAAGTTTGAATTAACGAGATTCCACTGCACTGTGTGCGATTACAGAGAAAAGGTTTAGTGTCGTGCGTGCCACAGTTAATTACAATCAAAGTCAGACGACATCTCACCTCCATGACGGAGCCTTCAGAACTGTACAGTGAGGCGAGGATGGATTTCTAGAAAGGAAGAGGAGGAAGTCTGCTAAGTTTTCTTTATGTTTTCTTTTTAGAGCAACAATCTAAGAATGACCAAAGTACAACATATAGGTGCAAGAGGTATTGCACCGGCACTCTCTTTAGTAAAATGTGCACGCTTTTACACATAAAACAGTTATGGACATGTTCAATGTTAAATTGATAACATTAAAGTAGGACTGCTTATATAAAACAAGTAATAGAAACGATGTGACAAGCGAAACTATTTTTCTGTTTTGAGTGACCTGCACCATCTTTTTGCCGCTCACTCCAGGCTCGCGAACAAATATTTTACCCGTTTTTCCTAGAGAGCTACGTCGCTAAAACTCACATTTTCTGGAAATTTCTCATAATAATTTGCAATGGTCTCTGGACACGATAAACTACCTTTAATTACAGTAGGACCTCACTGATACGTTTCTCAGGGGACAGTGGGGAAAAAAGTACAATCCGGGAAAACAAAAAAAAATTAGAAGCCCTTGTGGGGCTGGGAGCTCGGTGGGATCGGCGGGTTTGAGCGTAAAAGCCAGGAAAATGTAAAAACCGGGAACGTATAAACAAGGTCCTACTCTATTTAATACTATTTGCTCTCGGTTCTGTAGTTCACAAAAGGTTAAGTTAGTGGATGCTCTGCGTCAAGTGCAAACTTTCTGCATTTGATAAAACATGTAATACCCCTGTCAGACGGGCACGTTAAATGCCATTTAAGAAAAATGACATTCCAGCTCGGCCAATCTGCGTGCTTAATACGCCACGCTGCGCATGCTTGCGCCACACGCAACGTGCCCGTCTGACAGGGGTATAATACCCCTGTCAGACGGGCACGTTAAATTACATTTAAGCAAAATGACATTACAGCTCGGCCAATGAGCGTGAGCGATGAAGAACCAGGATCACGAGCTGATTCGCCGAGCGGTGAATGACATTCAATCAAAATGACATTTACTTTCCTGTCTGACAGGGGTATTAAGCGGTCCTGCGTTCAATGTTACACTACATACAGTCCCAGTGATAGCTGCGACACCTCATGGCGAAATCGTGGGGCATCGGCGTTGCGTTCGGCACGTGAACAAAAGCATTCGGAACAAAATAGACGTCTGAGCATTTTGTTTTAAACGCTTTCGTTTCTTTTTTGTATTTGTTCCGGAGCGCATGAAAGTGTCTCCCGGCACAAGCTCTTGGCACTGACAGTGCTATGATGACATTTTGTTCTTGGCTATTTTCTTTTTGCAGCGAGCGCACAGTAAGCATCGGGTACTACAGAAACTAAGTTCTAGAGCGGGTTGTTAACGCCATGGCGTAGCTGTGTGGCATTGCGTCCGCTTCGCACGCAGCGGTCCCAGCTTCGATTCCAGCGGGCGGCGGGCAATCTTTTTCGATGATTTGACAACATAGACGACGGACACCCTACGCCCTACTACCCAACTGCAGCATCAACAATAACAACAGCTACAACTACGACATCGACGACGGGCGTCATTTCCAGTGGTAGGAAGAGGCCATAACAGCTGTTGCTGTAAAACAAGCCAAAGAGCGTGCACTGGAAGAGGAGCATGTCCAGGGTCCTTATTTTGTCACTAACTATAGGCAGAACAAGTCTTCATCCAGTGTTGCTGCCTGAGCGATTTTCCAGTCGGCCAATTTCGCAAAGCTCTACAATGTTGCACAAACGCTTGGTCTCATATAATGCACTGCAAGCATTATGTATTACTTGTGTTTTTGTTTTCCACAACCAGCTGACGCAATGTGTTAGGGTAACGAAGCCTCATCAGGCAGAATGTATCTGCCTTTTGCACTGTTCTCCGGAGACCTTGTGTCCGAATTAAAAATTTAAAAAAAAGTTCAGCAGGTGTTTTGTGCACGTGCCCCTCGGGTTTTGTGAAATCCTATTCCACAATTTCTGCATGTCGTATACTTTATGTACACCGGTTTGTTACCGTTTCCTGTAATTCCGTCTGCTACGGAGCGCCAACCTCCTTGCAAGGTTTTCGGCTGTAGTAAAGTACTACGGAAAAGGAGGAGGAGTGGGAACGACTTACGGAGGTGAGTTGGAATGAGTTGTTGGTGCCCCGGTGATCGAGATCGTGACAGAGGCAGGCCACAAACAATGACAGACCCTCGAGTTCCCTGCGAGCACGGTCGGGGAACGCTTATTATTATTTATTTATCTATTGATACTGTTAACCTCCATGCGGGTTGTTACAACAAGCGATAGTTCCACAAGACCATACAAAGCCCCATAAGATAAACATATTAATACTAGAAAAACAGTGCAGTCAAACAAAAAGACACACCAAAACTTCCAATTAACTATTGGCATAAAATCCTTATTAAAAAAAAAAGATTATAAGCCCAAAATTTTTTTTCAATAACGATCCGAACATTAGAGCACAACACATATTAAAAACCATTACTATTAGGTCGTCAACAATAACTGCAATCCTAACAATTTAATACCAAGTAATATGAGAAGGTAACTTGCAATTTTTTTCGACAGGTTAAGCAAGCTAGTTAGGCAACCGTCACTGCTTGCACAATCAATTATGTTTGGAGGGACGAGGTCCCATTCTACAGCCGTACCGGAAAAATGGGAACTTGTATTAGAAATGCAACTCTTGTTCTCGTACCACGAAACGGAGCTGGCAAAATGGTCGCACTCGAGCAAAATGTAGCGAAAGCACTCCCCTCGCATTACCGGTGTCGGCGAGAAAACAACACGCAGCAGTCGCCAGGAAAGGCAAGCTTGGTTGCAACAGTCAAAAGATTGATGTGAGAGTTCGCAGATGAAGCTCGCATGAAATGTGGGCGGCGAGACTCACGTGAGGTAGGGTCCCACGAGGTTGAGATTCTTGAGGAGCAGGTAGCAGAAGTGGGCCACCGCAAAGGCGTGGTACCAGTTGTGGTATGGGGGATCCCTGTAGCCCTTCTTCACCATCAGCACAAACCTGGGCGAAGGGGGGGGGGGGAGAAAGATACCGTGAGGTGGCCCCAGATTGCCAGTCTTTTCGGTAACAACTCCCAAAGCACGTTCACCGCACCGTGTTTGTACGGCACACAAGATTTCCTTATGGTATCAAATTAATACGAAAAATAGGGGCCTAGATATCGAAATGCCAAATTGTCATTCATAATGGACTTCAGTGCTTGATCGAGAAATGCAGGAATATCTTGTAAGAAATTAACCACATTCTCTCGATGTTATGCAACGTCTCACCCTTTAACTGCACGAGCAATTTAGAAATGGGAATTTAGTAAGTAGCAAACAAAATGGTCTTCTATTTTTTATTAATAAAAATAAAAGAATACATAGTAGATTTTTGCGAAGAGTTTTTTGACTGTTCATGCAAGAATTTCTACATCATATACTATATTCAAATAAAAGTTTATAGAGGTAATTCCCAAAATTGCTTAACAAGTGGCACTCTTGATAAACAAGAAACAAGATATGCCGGCAAAAGTAAAAAGATAGCCCCTCAATTGCGACAACTGCCTTTAATAATGTCAATATTCTAGGGGACGGAAGCGCAAGCAATAAAAACAAAAAGGGACCCACTTTGCCAGAGAGTCCCGGGGAATCTTGAACCTGTTGATGAAGCCAAGGTCTTCAAACATGGATATCACAACCTGCAATGAGCAAAAAAAAAAAATAAATAAATAAATGAGTGAATTATGTTTTTCTTTTTTATAACCTGCTGTTCTCAAACTTTTGGCCGTCACGCACACCCTAAACCACTCCGAGGACATTCGGGGACCCCCAATGCATTCTGCATCAGAGCTTTTGTGCGACGGCATAGGAAGCTTTTTTTTAAGAGAGTTTTTTTATTTAGAACGGACCCCCGTGAATGCCTTCAGACCCCTGGGGGTTTCACAGACAAAAGTTTGAGAACCGCCGATTTAGACAAATTTCTAAGAGGGTGGAGCAAAAGACGACCCACGCCACGCTACGAGGTTACATCCCCACTCTCCGGAGCAGTCGCAGCGTACAATAGTCCTATCTATTGGGAAATGGTGCAAGATACGACTACCGAAACATCGGTGGTGCCAAAACAATCGACAATTCTGGTAGGATGCGTCCCACACAGAAACAGCGACTGCCAAACAAGCATGCAGGCATAGCGACTGTCAAAGTGACAGTGAAAAGAAAATGGCGTAGTTTTAGGATTTCGACAGATAGTCGAGGTATCCGAGGGAAGAAGCCTCCGGATTCCCACGTAGAATGGCCGTCTGTTGTCTCGCAGAATGACTACTAACCACGAGAGTAGTCCGGTCAGGAATCACGCGCGGCGTGAAGGAGAACTTTGCAAAGTCGGCGCTGAACGACGTTGGACTGGGCACCTCCTTGTTCAGTAATTGCTTCACATCTTCGTTCGACACCTGTGGAGAAATGAAGAAAAAAGATAGAGAAATGCCACATCTTGGCACACTTTTGAAAAACCACCCTAAAGCATAAATCCTTTTGACCTTGTGCTATAACGTGAATGCACCCCACCAGTGCCGTGCCAACCTCCCGATAATTTCACGTCAATTTAGTACATATAGTAACCACATTCACTGCAGTCTAGTGCCTAGACGATGAAGTACTGCTTGACATCATACTGCGAGAATAATGCCATTTCTACAACATGCTCCCTGCGGGCTTAGTTTCTATCCTGTACAGGGCTCCAAGACTTTGGGCGCCGCTCTGTCATCAATCTTGTGCCAGTCTCTTAATTCTACTTCAATCTTGTGCCGGTTTTGACGTCACTTTGAGCTGATCTCCCGCTGTTTCGAGCCAATTTCATACCGATCTGACGCCGACATAAATGTTGCACTCGTTATACGAAAGTCACTCACCAGCATGTGGTACATCATGAGTTCGTTCGAGAGCTTGCTTCTGTGCTGTGCATCCCTGACCTTCTTCCACATCAGAGACTGGAAAAAAAAGGAACAGATACACTTCATCGGGGCAATGGTACATAATATACGAATGCTATAAACCTACGTTTACACGAGACATGCATTCTGTACAAATCGGATGCACACTGGCAGTATAAGTCACATATCAATAAAACACTGGTTAATTTAGCAAGTGGAGTCATCATCAGCCAATCAGATAATGTCAGCTGCTGCTATATTACAAGAAACATTGTTCACTAAAGTTTCTAGAACCCCTGGTTAGGACGGACAATAAAAAAAGCTCCTTGTTTCGAGCATCAATTGAAGAACGGTGCCAGGAATCAGCGATGTCGATGCCCCCAAGTGTTCGGATGACGATTAATGAAGAATGATGGTACCACAACGGTATGATCTAGGGTGCCTACATGTTTGCGCCGCTCCGCTGCTTAGGGTGGCGACAACGTTTGTGATACCTGTTGCCGACAAACCAGTGTTGCCTACCTCGTTACCATGGCAACCTCCGCTGTTTTCGTCGACCATTTTGTCACACTCGCCGAGTCGCCGGTCGTGCGCCCGGACTACGCTGCTAATCCTCGTTAGGGCTAGGGAGCGTTCACTGCTCTCGTTCCGACGGCGAGGTTTTGGCGTTCAATGCCGGTCTGTTGCGTTTCATTTTGTCGCGGGAACTCGCGTTTCGATAAAAGCAACGCACACTTCCTGCTCGCAACTTCAACATATGAAACACCCGAATAAAAAGAGCGACAGCCACGTATACCGCCATGCCGCTGAGCCTCCGACTCTTCTTATGAACGGAAACGGAAGTGGCCTCACAGTGTTGCCGGTGTGTCGAGACTACAGAAACTCAATGTTGTGTACGTTTAGCGAACTAAGAAGTGGGAAAAAATGGCGGTGGGAGAGGATCTGGGAAAGGGTAACAAGAAGTTGGCGTCACCCTAAAGCGGAGCGGAAACATGTAGGCACCCTAGTATGATCAAGACAGCAAAATGAAGTTGTGGTGGGCATGCACTGCTGGTGAGTTATTTAACCCTTTGAAGGTTGGTGCCGTGCATGTACAGCGACGATTACACATTTGACCATGTAAATGCAAAAGTGCACGCACCACAGAAGGTGCTGCTATTTGGTATGTCTCTGGCGAACTGCAAACGTTACATTTGCATGTGTTTCACTCTGATGAGCTATTCATAGTGTCCGAATTAGACGCTGCACGCACGTGATGCTCACTTCACACACTGGCGGCTGTGGCGACAGTGCCAACAGGAGCACTGGCCCTTCCTATTCAGACTTAACGCTTTTCGGAATTAAATTCAGTCCGACGGAGAAGCTCTGTAAAGTACCTCAGTTAGAAATCTGAAGCCGCTGGAATGTTGTGGAAGCGGACGCGACAAAATGAAACAGGATGGAAGAGACATGACAATGTTTTGCCTTAAAAACTTTTATTTGACGCTTCTAAACCTAAACAGCTTGCAAGCACTGTACGTGCTCCCGCTAGGTCATAAAAAAAAAAAAATCTGCGCATTGACTCTTTTTTTATACTATTCCTTTGATAACAAAACCCGACCACTGGGAAACATCTTTTGCGGAAGAAACTAGACCATCAAAGGGTTATGAAACCCCATAGTGAAGGTCGACGAGAATCCACGAGAAAACGACTGCATGCAGGTCCGGCACGCGAACAAGGTAACCCCACAAAGTCTCCGTACAGAATTACCTTCGAGCTAGGGGAACGGACAAGCAGGTACTCACATGCATAATGCTGATGCCGCAGTATATGGAAAAGGCCTTGGCGATTTCCTCATCGAAGAAGGAGAAATGCTTGCCATTGATCTTGTTGCACAGCTCGGCCACTCCAATAACGGCTGCAGGAGATGGCAACGAAAAGGAGACACCATTTAGCGTCCACTTTATACGTGGACAGGACCACTAAACGCGTCGGCGGCTTGCTCAAAGCCCGAGACGATGACCTTCCCCAATTCGTTAAAAATCGATCAGTCAAGAAATGGTCACTTGGTACCTACCGTTGCCGGTATCTGAATGCGCAACCCGCAAATTACCGTCGCTTTTAATTTTTGTTTTTCGCCCGACGGCACATGAATGGAACGCAAAGTGCACTAAGCGTGTCAACCTACCAGATTCATCTTTGATGGGGAAGCACAGAATGTTTCTGCAAGAACGTTTAGAACATTAGAGAGGAGTCATGCACACTCGCTGGATGTACGCCCGAGCCTAGAAAACAAGAGCTGAGGAAACGATGCCGCCAGCGAATTACCTCGTCTTGAAGCCGGTGGTTTCGTCCATCTTCCGATAGAAGAGGGGATGAGCGTAGGCGTCGTTGATGTTCAACAGTTCACCTGAAGGAACTCTGCGTTAGGTCTTCGCCAAACCTTAGCTACACGGCAACGTGGTTGTAAAATAAGGCCAACAAGCTATCCGCCGAGACATAGCAGTCTTAAACTGCGACGATTGTTCCCGTGAAAAAAGATTGACCATAAAACTTGAGAAAAGCACAGTACCTGAAGTTGCCACGTAACCAGCGATGCCCTGATTGGCCGGAATCCGAACTTCTGTCATAGCCTGCGAGCCAATTGAAAGTGATCGCTGAAGAAGGCAACACACAATGTCACCTAAAAACTAAACTGCCAAATATGCCACAGGTTTTTTGAAGTGACCATGAAACGGAGTTTGGGAACGTGATGAGTGCACACTGGAACATAAAATTTGTTAATGAAACACTTTGTTTCTGCCTCGTAAGTCTGGAAATGAAATGGCAGTCCATTCAACAATTCGTGTGGGCATTTCTGCTTTTTTACCTCTGAACAGCAAATCAAACAAACAACGCAATAAGAGGTAGGAGCCCACGCTGGATGGAGTTTTTGGCCGGTTCATTTTTTTCCCACAAAAACCGGAGCCCACCACACAAAACAGAAGCGTGTGTTCCAGATTCACCGTCCATCAGTTTTATTCTGAGCGCTACTATATTCAGCCAGACTCTGAAAATCACCTTACGGGCAAGAGCAGCCCAAGGAGTTGGGAACAAATTGCAAAAAATTTATAATGAAAAAACTAATTTAAAAAACCATGTTTCCAAACTCATGTCTGCTTGCTACAAATAAGTGCTCTTCTTGTCTGCCAGCGGAACCGAAAACGTTGCTAAAAACTACTAACCTCCGTTCCGTCCTCGGCCAAGTTGCCATCAAACACTTTGGCAACTAGTTCGTTTTGGTCCTTGTCCAGCAGGAATAATGAGCACCTGTACGAAAAAAGGGGCAGAAAAAAAAAAATGCCTCAGAGACCCGTGTCACTCGTCATTTTAGGTGTGACATCGATGACTAACCAGCAGGGTTATGCAACAACAAGCAATCTCACCGAAAAAACAACAACACAATTGCGTTGTGTGCTTGTTTAGACAATGGGAAGCTGTAGAGCAATTTAGCCAGCACAGTTCCACCGCTAGCCTGGGGGGCTATGTTCTACAAATGTTTCGTTTCTCCTAAAAAGAAACGGAAGTGATGGAAGTGACGATATTGCGTCTGATTTGCTAGAGGCTCAAATGACGAAAGAGGGAACTTTCGTCATTTGAGCGTCAAACCAATCAGACGCGATATCGTCACTTCCGTCACTTCCGTTTCTTTTTAGGAGAAACGAAACATTTGTCGAACATAGCCCCCCTGGGGTCCTTAACATGCATCAAGCAGTAGTGATACGTCGCGGCACGCCAGTACAAAAGTCATCCAGATCGATTGAACCCAGGATTCCTGGGTTCTGGTTTCTGCAGCGTCAGCTTTTGCTCCACGTGTTCCGAGCTGCGGCGCGCCAACACGGTATCACAGCACGCCAGTACAATACTCCATCCAGATTGATTGAACTCAGGATTCCTGGGTTCTGGTTTCTGCAGCGTCAGCTTTTGCTCCACGTGTTCCGGGTTGCGGCGCGTCAACACGCTCGACCACCGGTCCTCCCGAATCTCACCAAATGAAAAGACAAAAAAACCCAAGAAAGCAAAAAGAAAGAATCCTCACCTCTCTGCTTTCGTGAGGTTGCGTGCGTCCGCCATGATCTCCTGCAGGAGCAACGTCACGTCGTCTGCAAGGACGCGGTTCGAGAGGTCACGTCAGAATGCTAGGGCGCCACGATACGGAGAGTTGAACGTCGCTCCGAGCCCTCACCCACAGCCCCCTCACTGCTCAGATTCCAACATTTCCCAAGCATTACGCAGCATTAAAACTATCTTGACGCCGATGCCCAATGCTTCCAAAGACGCCGACCAACTGCTCCCTCTATCTCGCAGCCCGACAAAACCGACGCCTTCGCTGGTTAAAGGGCGATTCACACACTTCCGTTGAGTCTGACTGAGTGCAAGGGATGCCATGGCAACTCTTGCAGTTGGTCAGACTCGACCCAAGTGCCTGAGTCGCCCTTCAGAAGTCACGCAAGTTTCACCAGACTTGCAGCATGAGAACTGCCAAACCCGTCCCTTAAAATTTACAATGCAAGACACGGTGCAAGACAGTTTAAAGAGTAATAGCGGGAAAGAGGAGAAGTGATAATGACAAACACAAGTATCGACTTACACCCAATATAAATTCTGAATGAGAAAAAAGTAAGCGAGAAAAAACCACAGGAAAAACTAAGTGTGCGCTGTTCTTCACTATGTCTTCCCTTTACGAGCTAAACCAGTTTACCAACGAACACACTGTAAACAACTTAACTTTCGCGAGGAATAAATCTTTGTAAATTTCGCGACTCGAAAGATGTTGCGAAAAATTAGTGTTGCGAATGTATCACCTTATGCGGAGGAATACAGAGCTTACCAGACCTATACTCGGTGTCACTAGTTGCGTGCAGTACAAGTAAAGGTAACGCCAGGCGAGGGGAGAAAGGGCAACCATTAGAAAGGGTGGAGAGGAGAGAAACCTCCTCTCTAATGTTTCTAGTGCTTTCCCTTTCTCCACTTGCCATCCATCGCCCTCCTCTCCCGTCCCGCCTTCCTAGTGCTCGCCCTTTCTCTCTTCAGCTGGCATTGCCTTCGCCTGCACTGCACACAGCTAGTTACACGGAGTATAACTGCGAATATTTCCGAAGCCACCACTTCGCGAAGTGTCGAGCTCGCGAACATAAGGTAGTTTACAGTATTGCTTTGCCCTCCCCTTTTAAAGCAAAAAAAAATCACGTGCCACTCCCTTTTGAGTTTGACCAGCGACAATGCGAAGGTTCCTCACCTAAATGCGTGAAGAGGTTCTTTGCCACTAGCAGCAACGACTGCAAAGAGACAAAGAAAACCGGGAAACGCACATTCAGTTCCGTCGCTTCCAGTCCAAAGCCGCCGAAGCAAGGCCGAAAACCGGCCAAGCTCGTCAGACGACGGCCACACAAAGGGGACAACGCCCACGGGCAGGTGTCGGAGCGTGACAGGCGTCTGAGAAGGGGGACAATACCTGGCACTCTTCCCTGAGCCGCCGCTCCTCCTCGTAAGCCGTCGACTTGAGCAGGCAGGGAGTGATGCACTGAAAACATTCGCGCAGCGCCGCCTCGTCGCGCCGCGTGAACCTGAGTGGAACTGAGAAAGGCGGGCACTCAGCGGCGGTTCGAGAGGAACTTGCACTATTTCAGACAAGTCAAGTTGCACAACTTGTGAAACCTACAAACTTGCATCAGTTGTACCTTGCTTCCTCAAACTCGGGATTCTACAGTGTTCATTCGGGCAGAACCCACGGACTTGCATTGGCAATACCTTGTTTCCCCAAACTTGAACCCCTCAGCGGTGGGTTGAGTGGAATTCGCATAATTTTAGACAGTCGAGTCGCGTAAGCCTCCAAACTCACTAACTCGCACCTGCTGTACTTCACTTCCCCGACCTCGGACTTCTCAGCTTTTGTTCGAGCAGAACTCGCATAATATTTAAGAGCTCGGCCACAAACTTACATCTGTGGTATTATGGGAACCACGAAGTCCATGAACCCATGTGACCTATAAACTCGCAAAACCCATGAACACTCGTGAACTCACAAAACCTGTGAACTCTCATCATTGGTACCTGATCACTCCCGCGAAGTCAGATTGCTCTCCCAAATTCCCAGTTTCCAAGCCTCACTAGAAGGAAGGCGAGGGTGAAGTGGAAAGCTGGCTCACTCTTTGCCATTGGCCTTGTTCACCACGCAGGGAAGCATGACAACCCGGTCGGTGAACCTTGGGTGGTGCACCGGGACACACAAAAGCGAGTGGAGGGCAGACCCAATCAGTCGACTGACCTCCTCTCGATGGTCCTGCGTTGGAATTGAGAGAAGCCAGCGAGGAAGTTTATTCACCTGCCTTACCCTGTTTTTGTGACGATGTTTCACATTGTTAGGTCTAGGTCTCGCACTCCACACAAGCCACTAGGATTATTTCTTCACATGCCCACAAGTCCAAACTCAAACTTCACTCCTTTGCCTTGCTACTTCCCTCTCTCCTATTCCCTGTTTCCCTAGCAATGAACTTCCCTAGCCCCCCAATCCCTAGAGTCCCCCTACTGTTGTGACTTCACACCGCCTAGACACCACAACGCGACGCTGCACCAAGTTTTAAGAGGAAAAGCCGAGCAGGGCAATTGGTTGGATCGATGTGGTTGCCGTAGTGGTGAAACAAAAACAAAATAGACCCTTTCCAGGAATTCAGACTGGCCACTTTGATCACTATCATCTTCTAAAAAATGGCATATGTGCTATACTAATGGTGGCCTTTTGTTTACTGATGAAGGAAGAAGTTTAAGATGTTCCTAAGCAGATGATTCGAAGCCTATACATCCTAGATGTTAGGGCGACGTGAAGCAGGAATTGCATGCAAGAGCTGTGTAATCATTCATTTGCAACTCGGGCCCAGTCAATATGTTAGCAGCACACACTCGGCTTGAAAGCCCCTTGAGCGTACAGAACTTTATCAGGGTGTTTATGTTGGCTGGTGCTTCGTTCTCACTGGCTGCATTTTTTTTGCCATCGAAACTGAGAGATTGAAAAAGAACTGTACAGTAAAGTGCACATTCTCGTTTACCGTTAACTTGCGAAAGTGGCGGTGCCCCATTAAACACTGCAAACCACAGGTTCATTGTTGCCACTAGTACGTAAAAGTTAAACTGCCAATTGAGTCACCAGACGGCACTGAATTCCAGAAAGGGTCTATTATGCGCCAGTATAACTTGTGGTTTTGGAACACTATTTAGAAATGACTTTTGCGGACTTTGTGCGGAACCTTGTGGATTCGATTAGAACTGTGCAAGGTCACTCGCACCACGTTATGAACGTCAAGGCGCATTTTCCTTTTGGCTCAAGCATGCTTTTTAGGAAGGGACGACGGACGTACATGATGGATGTCTTCGAGACTGAGAGGGCGCTTGTCGGATATGGCGTAGCTGAAGCTGTTGCCCAAAGCCTGTGAAGAGAAACAAAAGGAGGATGGTTACCCTGAGCCACTTTGGCCTTACTGTGCGTAACCTCACACCAGAAAATCATGCACATGTGAGCTTTGTTGTGTACTGAATGAAATCAACATGTTACAATGGCACCCTTCCAAAAAGAAATTCTTCCTCTGTTCACACGTTCGAGGTTGTTTTCAAAACCCTTCCATTTCCTCACTCTTTTGTTTCGCGGATTGAAAATGAACTGGAAATGCGACTTTAAAAAAAGATGTTGAACTGTTAATTCACTGGCGATTTACTAAAAAAAAAAGAAAGCAAAAAGCTAGGGACGGTGTAAACTTCAGAAAATATAAAAAGCTCTTGCAAATCACTTGTGCAAAAAAAAAAAAAAGATGTCATACCCTACAATTTGAAACCTAGCTGGTTAACAGTACTTATAGTGGGCTGTGACATATGGAGATGAAGAGAAGCTCCTTCCAAAAAGCTTTCTGCTCACGAGAATTGGTGGCAGGTGCAGACGCAGGTATTTCCAGAGGGGGGGGGGGGGGTCAGTCAGTGTATCATATGTCTGAGACCCCCCCCCCCCCCCCCCCCCAACCCCCTCCCCCCATTTTCCCAACCTAAATTTTTACACATGCAAAATTCAAGAGGCTGGTCAGGACATCCGGACCCGCCCCCCAAATCCACTCCGCCACTGATGGGTGGTTCCCTCCTCTCCGCTTACCTTCTCTCTAGCATTCACTCCGCTAAAGTGAAAAGGGTGGAGAGCTTTGTGGGAGGAGCACGTTCAGCTATTCTTAGCCTGCAACAGACGACAGCTGCAATTTTGCGACGCAGTTCAGCTTCGTAGTTAACTTCAGATCGCCATACTTCCTTTTATTGCCAGATGAATGTTTTTTTTAAAAGCCGCACGGCTGAGTTGCGACGCCGGTTAATGCGCATATGTTTGAAGTCGCACCCACTGTAATTGTAATGCAACTAACCATTCCCATCATTTAACATATGCAAATATCAAAGCCTTCAACAAACAATGTAGTGGATAAAATTTCCAGCGTAGCACCTCGTGACACTCACCGAAAACTTGGCCGGTTCTTCTAGTATCCGATCACCTATCACCTGAAAAGGCGGATCCAGCAATACGAAACGGAAGTTTAGGAAACCTTCCAGAGGACCCAAGCCAGGAGGTGTCCAAGGGCACCGTCTTATTAGACAACAAACAACGCCGAAAAGCTTGGGAAAACAGAACACTCGAGATTGCAACCAAGAAAAAGGCACACACGCACGGAGCTTGCAGCTCAGTGTTTCTGCCGTTATCTACCGATATGCTCGACGACAAGTGCGAACACATTCTCCCGAACGACGGTTTCTCGCTAATGAGAGCTGCGTTTTACTTTCTGTCTTATGGTGGTTTTCAAGCACGAACTGGTGCGGCTCTCCTTCTGTGTTAATAACGGTACCCAAACCGCTTTTTGCAGCGACCCTTAGGGGAGTAAACAATGTGCAACTTCAGCGATTTTTTTGCTAACGAGATTTACCGCAACTGGGGTTGGGGTTTCTGTTGTTAATCATCGTCTGTCTGAAAAACAGACTGCAATATGCGCAGACATATTGCAGTCCCGCACCACAAAAGAAGACTTTAGAGGATGACGCATAGGCACACAAACTAGAAACTCGAAAGCAAGCCGTACGCCTCAGTGACCACACCCCACCACACTCTTACAGCATGAAAATGATTGTACAAACACCATATGCGAAACAGTGAGTGTCATGTCTGTGCAGCAAGGTGATCGTTATGCAGACTCCACCGTAGGCGCAAGCACAACTGGAAGGCATCGCCCATTCAGTTTGAATCGAAGCTCGTAGCGACCCCAATGCAAGAAGCGGACATAAAGGCGGACGACGACGGGCAGAGGACAGAAGCGTGCTTCGGGAATGAGTCACCGGGGGTTCATAAGACTTCAAGGATAGCGCGGGCGACACCTACCTTACAAATCAGCTCGTCCTGTTCCTCGGACACAAGGAGTATAAAGGCATGTTCGCTCTGCGTGGTCCTTTGCAGCTGTAAATCCGCCAGAAAACAAATTTTCCTTCAAAACCGCTCGTCACTGGGGTGCACTCGTTTCGAACGTGCAGGCAGCGGTACTTACATACTCGACCACCTTAACCTGAATATCAGTCGAGAGGGGGTCGTATAGGCTAGCTGCGAGAGAAAGGGGAAAAACGAAAGGACGGGGTGTGAGCCGAGAGCTTGACGTGTGCACGTCCGGAGTGCGAGCGTTCCGAACAACGTACCACATAACTGAAATAGGCTTTGGAGGTCCGACTGCATTCCTTTGAAGTTGGGCCAGCGTTGTTTTCTAACGAAAAGAAAAAGAGGTTGTGCCAGCTTGAATACAAGTCGGTGGATAAATTGTAGTGCACAACTTGGGGGCACGATATTAGAGTATCGTTTTACGACCGAGAATTTCAAGAGCTGACACGGTAGAAGAGATGTCTTAAAGAACTTAATTACAAAATACGTTGTCTACAGGTAAAAAATCACGGAAAACCCCCGAGACAAACGGGAGACTGTCTCGTCGGACTTTCATGAAATCAAATAAGAGGGGCCAGTATGCGACAAATATGCTAAATAAAGAGGCATCTGTCGAATGCTCTGTGCACTCAGGCAGACGACGGCACACCATGGTTGAACGGCATGCAGTTCATAGACAGATGTTAGTTAATTTAGGAAGAGAGAGTAATTAAGTTTTAGTTCCAGTAGTCTTACTTTTTTCGCAGAATTCTAGGTTTTCGTAGAAGCCACGCAGACAAAAAAGTAGGACAGAATTGGGGAGGGGAAGAGAGGGGGGAGAGAAGAAAGAGTGAGTTACAAAGCGGTGTTGACAGGGACATCTGCAGAAAAAGCGGCGAAGAAAATAGCACGCACTAGCAAGCACACGCACACACAAAGTGCAAGCATGCAGGATATGACATAGACCGACTGGACACATAAAGGCGCTTTCAGAACTGGCACTTATTCGACACCTCGAGCTCCGCTCGCTGATTTGCGCTAGCGGAATTAGACTGCGACAAAGTTGAGCCCGAGGGACAGTTGCAAAACGTGCGACGTCGATCGAAACTGTTTGCCTGGAGGGTGCCTAGGACAAGTGGTGCATTGCTTTGTTTCTTTTCTTGCTTCGCTGCAAACGAGATGCTAAGATATGATGGGTCAAACACAAGCAGTCTGCAACTAATTTTAAACGTGCTAAGAAAAAAAAAAAATATATTGTCAGAATTTTAGGAGGGACCGGCTCAAAATCGACAAAGTCACGGAAACTACAGCTCCAATTCTGAGAAGAAACAGTATGTGATATATCCCTGTAATGCTGGTGTGAGTAGTAACACAATTTCAGAGAAGTGAAAGTGAAAAAAAGTGAAGAAAAAAAAAGGGGGGCGTTCTCTTTCAATACACGGCACAAACGTTGCATGTAGGGCACTACGAAACGAAGGACAATAACAGAAACAGGTGTTAAGAAACTACGAAGACAGGAAATCGTGCAAATTTAGTAAAAATAAACAACGCAAATGGCGCGTGCTAAACTAACTTACCCAAATATGGAGCCCATTTAATTGCAATTGTTTATTGGACCGCATCACTTTGGAAGAAATAAACGAGTTCGTATCAGTTTGGGGGGTCTCCTCAAAGAGGGGAGTGAAAAGCCACGAAAAAACACATTTCTTTTTCCCCGTCAAGCTCGAACTGCCTATAATAACAGACAGCTAAGCGCATGCAATTTTGCCTAGTTACGGTAAAGTTAGTGGAAAGCAACCGGTAGCATGCATTCCCTTTTTGCCTGTGACTTGCTCTAGTTTTTATCGGTAACTTGAGATAATAACTTGAGCTGTACTGCGTTGGCTGGTCAGTAGGCTTAGGCGAACACGGTCAACTTGGGCATTGGTCCCACTAGTTCGGGCGGCATTAGGTCTAGTCCGACGGAAGATACCCGGTCCCTTTTTACCGAGAGAGCAGGCGACATGACGAGCACCGTTTAAGGTCAGTAACACAATGAAAATAAACAGAACCACCGACACCGGCAGCACCCGACTCCGCGGCGCCCGACCGTGGCAGAACAGCCGAACGGCGGCAAATTAAATGAACATTAAAAAAATAAAAATAAAATAAAGAAAGAAAACGACTTAGTGCAGAAAGCAACCGCTTGAGGCGCTCTTCGGTTCCGGTTTCGATTTTGTCTCGTTTCGTTTTTTTTGTTTTATTGATCTGCTTTTATAGCGGAAGCGCTTCGACTTCCACGCAACCATCACGCGTAATGGCATGCGGCAATTTTTTTTTCGTGCTGTAATCGTGTATTTATGTAAATTAGGTAGTTATAATAGCGCCAGTGGAGTCGTAACAGCGCACTTTCCCGAACGATCTTGCTCAATTAAAATGGGAGCGGAGTAACCTCTTCGAAGGGGCCGATAAGTTGTAGAGGGGGAATTTTGCCCGAGAAACCTACGGTGTTAGATCTCCACAAGCGAATACAAATATTAAAAAAAAAAATACAAAGAAAAAAGATAAGCGAGTTGGCAGATGCGCCCATCTTTCATTTTAGTTGGCGGCAGCAAAACTCAAATTGCAGGCCTCGCTGGCCTTGCGGGTCAGACAGAGAGGCGACATACACGGCGGCATCCTTTTTAGTAGCGCAGACTGAGGGAGCTCTCCCTGACGTCACGGCGTGACGTGTCGACGACACACAGAGTCAGTGTTACTGAACTTGCCGTGATAATGCGCGTGAATGCATTTCCTGCATGTGCGCCAACATCCGTTTGGCGGAAAATTAGACGGAGATGCATTCTTTTGCGCAGCAAACTGGAGCGCCGTCATTTTATCCGGCGCAGAGTTGCGCAAGGCACCTGTGTGTCTTAGTCGAAACACAATGCCGCCTCCCAAACGCTCCGGGCATTTCATCACAGTTTCATGAAAGGGACCGAACTCCATGGCAGGTTGCATCTACGATGACTGGAAGACTTGCATAGGAGCGATCGAATTTTTTATTCAAAACGTCGCGCAGCGACGCGGAGATATTTTGTCTTGTGATATCAGGTCGAAGACATAAATCCAGAGTAATTTATCCTCCCCTCCCTACTTTTTCTTCCCCTTCTGTTTGCTAGTTTTGAAATGTCGTCTGCCGGTGACATCACCTCGACGTCTGTGAACAGGCTCCACGAGATACCAAAAGAATTCGTTTTCAAACGAAACCGAGTGAACCGAGGACGATCCAAACAAGATTTACGTTTAGAAGGAAGACGCAGCGGAGACAAAAACACAACACAGCAAAAAGATCATAAAAGAAACAGGATAGGGGGGAGAAGCGCACGCATACCGCCAAACAAAAAAAGCAGACGACGACAGGTTTGAAATAGCAGACGACACTTTGCAGACGGGAGCCGGAAAAGCGAAAGATGGCTCTACATCTTTGCCAAAAAATGCCGGGCTTGGAAAGTCAGAGATGATCTAGAAACATGCCAGGAAGACTCACAAGTACGCGTAAAATGCCTTGCAGTAGAGTAGCTTGCCGGGGTATCCCATGTTGCTTGAATGAAACGCACTTCGACTCTGACTCCCAACGGGAAAGATAGCGTCGGCTCTTTTTTTTTCTCTCTCGGAGGCAGACTCCAAGGCGCCGGTGACGCGTACGGAGGTGTGTTCCTAACCGCCTCGAAACCGCGCAGCCGCTATGACGTAGCTATGACGTTGCTGAGAGTAGCTCCAGACAGACTCTTTCGTCGTGCGCACGAGTGAGCGCGATTCTATGGAAGCTGACGTCACAGACAATTTTCTGCGGCGAGAGGCTCCGCTGATTCAACCTTGGGGTTGGGTAACATATAAACGAGCGCAGTTTACTCTCCCCATCCACTCCAGCGGTTGCCTCAGCATCATCGCTGGCAATCGTTCCTCGTCATGAGGTTTGCCCTTTCCCACGAACCCCACGCCAACGTTCTTTCACGTGCTGGAGATTACTCCTAACGTCGCCGGATGCCGCCACCATAGCTTTCAGTGTTCCATCGAAGCAGTTAGGTATGAGAAGCGCAAGTTCGTCTGGTTCTTTTGCAGGTGCCGTGCTGACGTCAGAACGCCGAGCTCTGATTGGCTCTGATGGAAGGGGCAGACCTCAAAGCATCTTGTCTTGAGGTCTACCCACTACCTTTCAATCAGAGCCAATCAGAGGTCGGCGTTCTATCGCCAGCACAAGCCCTGCAAAAGAAGCAGACGGACTTGCGTTCCGTATAGGTTCTTTAAAAGCTTAAAGGTGTAATCTTTAAACGATTAAAATGCGTGCTTTGAACAAGTCAGTGGCTGCGAAATAGCTGAAATTATATTTATTTTACAGTGAGTCTTCAGAGTAAAGTGGTGTACCTAGCACGTATTTTTCAAGACATCTAGATAGATTATCCTGCGGTTCCTACTGTCTACTTGGTCGCATAAAATACTGAGCCTGCAAATATAGCAACGATTAAAAAAATATGACCGGGTACACCAGCATATGTATGGAACATATTTAGTTGTTAATAAAAATTAAAAAAATAAAACTAAAGAATAAATCGCAACTCGAATGCAACGCTTTTCAATTGGGAAGGAAGATAATACATTTTTCAGCGTACGTCCAAATATATATATATATATATATATATATATATATATATATATATATATATATATATATATATAGAGAGAGAGAGAGAGAGAGAGAGAGAGAGATATTGCAAGGAAAATGAAAATAAGAGAACACAGTCTGAATTTTTGTCGTCTTCTGAATACCGTAAAGATTACAGCTTTGACGCTGTTACGTACACGTTAATACATGACGGATAAGTCGGAATATTAATTGCAGAAATTTTGAAAAATAGGAGGACACTCCTCAGTGCCGCGTGGACTTGTTCTTGGTCACTTTAGGATTTGTTTCTCAAGCTGCGTAACCGTGTTCGAACACAGAGCTTCGCCAGCACCTCTTGAGAAGATAATACTACAAACCCAAATATCACAACCATTCAACCTCAAAGAAGAGAAAAGAGGCTAAGTGTTCCTTTAATCTTCCGAACCGCTCTTTCGAGGGCATTTATAACGTCAGCGACGGCTGACTATGATGATAAATGAGCAAACCAAGGGTCAGCGCCTAGAGCCATAGAAGACACCATTATAAATTATTCATCGATGCTGGCGACATCGAGAGTTTTTCCGTACTCATATTTTGTCAAACTAACTTATAAAGAATTAAAAAAAAATAAAGAGAGAGAGAGAGAGAGAGAGAGAGAGAATGAAAGATGGAAGCCTGACGGCGCACTGAAAATTCGCGACACCAAACTGCTAGCCTATTACACCTTTTCAGCGCTTATCATCCGGGCAAAAAGGACTGCCGAGTCACTAGTCTATGGACGCATGAGCGGCTTCTGATATTTTACAGAAGTGAAGTACCATTCATGCCCAAAACGCGTTCCACAAGGCAGTAAACAAAGATTGCGGCATACAAAAAAATAGGTCATTCAAATATAACTAGAAAAAAAAAAAAAAATCCGGCCTTTTGCGACACGATACTAATTTCCCCTTCCTGCGTTGAATTAAGATATATGTAGGTGTATCTTAGATTAGATTCACGCTATTGTTTCGAGCCGAACACGTTTCAAAAGCCAAAAATCGTCGCTTCTTTGTTTGACAACCGTATTTTTTCGAGAACTACTTCGCGCAGCGCACAAATAATGGGCCAAAAGTCCCGCTCTTTTTCTTTTTTTTTTTTTTCCATGATGTGCACACCAACGCGTATATAAGTCCGAGCGCAGCCGCGACGCTACTACTCAATGAATTCAATTAGGCAGCGCCAAAAGTGCAGCGTCACGGCTCTCTTTTTCTTTGTGCGTCTGCAATCGCCGGCTAAAACTAATTGCGCACCGAAAAAAAAAAAAAACAAAAAAAAATACGCTAAGATTACGTAGAATTTACACTAAGCGTGATTGGTTGATCCGGTGATAGAAGAACACGCAAAGGCGACGAGTGCCGCCGCCGCCGTGACGATGCACTTTTGATGTTCGCAAGTACGGCCTCTGGGCGCCGCCAACCTGCTGCTGGTGTGGTTCGTCTGCTTCTTTTGCACGGGTTGCGGTGACGTCAGAACGCCGAGCTCTGATTGGCTCCTATTGAAAGATAGTGGGTAGACCTCAAAGCAAGCTGCCTCGAGGCCTACCCACTATCCTTCAAATAGAGCCAATCAGAGCTCGGCATATTTCTGACGTCAGCGCAACCCGTGCAAAAGAAGCAGACGAACTTGCGCTCCGTTTAGATCGTCTGATAGTCAAGCACCGCTGGCCGCGGACAAGTTTTGCGTGTGACCAGTGTGAAAGGGGGCCGTCGCACAAGGAGGAAGGAACGCACCTTAAACACTGTCTGCGGACTGTTTTTTTTTTTCGTAGGTTGTGCTGGCAGCGTGACGGCGGCTTTATTAATCAAAACAAACACGCCCGACCCGGAGGGGGAGGCTCGCGGAAACGATCTGTTTGTCTGGGAAGCTTTCCAAGTCGGCCTGACGAGTCCCCAGGTGTTTAGGAGAGGAGGAAGACGCGAAACGTTGAACAGACAAATAAAGGAACGAAAAAAAAGAAGAAAAAAACATTCTCTGGATTACGACACCGTTTCGTCACAAATGCTTCGGGTTTTCCTCGACCCAGAGCTTGTTTATTGCCGGTCATTGTTCCATTGTTTTTTTTTCTCCCCTCACGTGTTCTTCTCTTGCGCGTTTACGTAGAGAGGGAGAACATTAATTATTAAATTACTCGCTCATCGTCTATCCCATAAGCTCCTTTCGGTTAGAGAGGAACTCAAGATTTTTGGATTCAGAGCCTATATCCCAGGGGTGGCCAAGCTGCGGCTCGCGAGCCGCATGCGGCTCTTCGCGTGTTGAAGCGCGGCTCGCGGCTCCCTCCCCTGCCCCCCCCCCCCCTCCCCCGCCTCCTTCCCGGTCACACAAGCACTTCCCCAAAAAGAGAAATGGAACCCGTTTTAAATCGAAAGACAGGTTGCGGTCTTCTCCTACTGCTACGTTACGTTGCAGTTGGACTGCTTTTGACTTGGATACATTGAAAGTAGTTCGAGTTTCGTTTATTGCTGTAAACAAAAGATTGCAACCCCCCCCCCCCCCCCCCCACCGCGGCTCTTGAAAGTTTCGTGCTTTTGTTTGCGGCTCTTAGGCCGGGTCAGCCTGGCCACCCCTGCTATATCCTTTATTCCTAATCACATAAAAAACGGTTGTAAAACAAACAAACAAACAAACGGAGCTTATGCAGAACGTTACTAATACTCCCCACGCGTGTGTTGAATTAGTATGTGCATCTTAGATTAGCTTTGTGTTGTTTTATTTCTTCCTTCGTCAAGCAAATCTTGTAAGAACTATTTCGCTCAACGACGCGCAAACTTTCCTTTTTTCTTTTCTTGGCACGACATCGAGTATGGTAAATCACCAATTGAAGCGTCGAAAACGATCATGTGCACAAAAGCCGACGCATTGAGATATGTTGGAATCGTTAGTCGCAAAAATGCTGGACGCAGATACGCGAAGATATGGCGTCTGATGGGTTTGTGTGTCGAATGAGTAAACATCACAGTTCTATAATTCGGACCGGTGATGATAACAAACGCAAGTAGAGGTAAGAACCGGATAAGTACAGATGTAACCGCTTTTTTGCGTGTAGGGGTTTCCCCAGGGGGTTAGGGGGGGGGGGGGGGGCACTCAGAATAGCGTAGTCGTTGCGTTGTTATAGTTATTCACGTTGTTATAGTTAGACAAAATGAAACGCGCACTGCTATTTTGAACTGATATTCTAGGTTATTAAAAAAAAAAAAAAACGTCTAGGCTTGGATCCCATACCGCACAAGCATATACTCGTTTGGAACGGACAAGAGTTTTGCAGAGTAAAAGCTTTACATATGAAGGCACCATAGAAAAGTTTCGACGACGTAAATATCCAAGCATTTAAATAGTGTTGTTTACAATATAGTTGATACGCGTTGGCCAGGAGGGGTTAGCGGTGATATGGACACCTATAGGTACCTGTACCTATAGGTGTCCATATCACTTGTTGCAGCACAGACCCTACAACGCTAGAGTTGGAGTAGTTTTCACTATTAGTACGGCGCGGCTGGGGCTTCAAGGTTCAAGGTCATATTTATCGTCCAGAGCGGAAACCCCCATACAACAAATATGGCTTTTTTCTGTTTCAATTAGAAGGGAGGCTTAGTACGATCGTTCCCATAACCCCGATAACGATATCGATACAAGCGCGAAGGCTTTCGCGGAGTATCGGGGTTTTGTTATCTTAGCGATATACTAAACGTTCCTAATGTTGACTCGACGGTACCAAAAAAAAAAGTGCCCGGTAATACTCTATGTCACGGACAACCAATGCCAACGTTATTAGATTATCTCACTTCCCTTCCTCTCTCACCACGGCTCGCCTCCCATCGCTCGACGCGCCGGACGGCTACCATGGGAATCGCAGCGCATTTTATGGAATGCGTACGTTTCAAAGCGCAGCGTGTAGATGGCGTTCCACTGTAGTCTATCAAACAAGCAGTTTTGAAATGAAAATCTAGATGGCGCTTCAAACGACGGGAGGCGAACTGAAGTGAGTGCGGGGGATACCCTATCCCACGGGAGTTCCCCATACTGAGGTAATCTAATAACGAGCGTTTGACACAACCTGTCGTTCTCACTTTGACGGTGGCTATATAAGATGTCTGTCCCCTGCATTTATTTTTTTAAAAATCGGTCTCAGGGTCTTCCACATGAACCTGTGTCAGCTGGCTAATTGCTTAGCTATAGTCCGTTGCAACCTAAGAACGAAGCGCGAGGGTAAGCCGGGCCGGGGAGGAGGAAGCAGACGGAACGCTGGAGAAGAGAGGGGGAAACCTCCTTCTCTCTTTAGCGTTCCGTCTGCTTCCTCCTCCCCGGTCCGTCTTACCCTCGCCCTTCGTTCTTAGGTTGCAATGGACTATAGAGCCAAGGGCAAAAAAAAAAAAAAATTACACAGGAAATAAAATGCAGGGAAAACATTTCCATGGTAGCCGTCAGTTCACGCAATCTGATTGAAAAGCGAAAGATTAGACTCATTAATTAACGCCGTGCCATTAAAATCCAAGTCCCCATTCATTATGGTTCCGTCGCCTTCCTTCTATATTCATTATTCGAACAAATTTAAGGTTTAGTGTTGCTTTATCTTGCCCCCGCCTCCCCCCTAAAAAAAAACACAGGAAAAAAAACAACAACAACAAAAACACTTTAGGAAGAATAAAACTTTTTGCATTAAAAGTAATGGTTCCATTAGGAATCGACGCACTTTATGAATTCATTTTCATTTCATTTCATTTATTGACCTCAAATCGCCCGAAGGCATTACATGAGGGGGGAGGAGACAAGGTGACTATATTCTAAAAAAAGACAAAACATCAGCACGTACTTAAATGAAAAAAAGAAAGCATACAGTATGCTTCAACTAACCAAGCAGACGACAGTCAGTGGTAACACAACGCATATACCAATAAAGGTAAAACATGCAGGTGGTGTACACGCACAGTACGCCCAGAAACAAAAAATAATAATTAGTCACTGAACAAAGTTTCACAGGCGTCTCTGAAAAGAGCGACGTCCGCTAGACCCGCAACGGATTCAGGTAGACTGTTCCAGTCTTTAATGGCTAATTGCAAAGGCGATTCCGAAAATTGTTTGGTGCGACTAGGTGATAATCTTATCTTGAATGGATGATCAATCCTAGGAGAAATATGGTGCGGAGGGAGCAAAAGTAGTTTCTTGAGTTCCTGGTTGAAGTAGTAGATTTTATGTACAAATAAAAGCCTCGCCTGTCTACGCCTGCTACTCAGTGACTGCAAGCCTGCTCTCGATTTCAGGGCAGTTACACTGGATGAGTGTGAATAGTCTTTATAAATAAAACGCGCAGCTTTGTTTTGTACGGACTCTAACTTCTGTGTAAGATTTATTTGCCATGGGTTCCAAATCACACTAGCGTATTCAACTTTAGAACGAACAAATGATGTGTAAGCAAGGATGCGGACTTCTGGAGGAGCTAAGTACAGGTGTCTTTTCAAGAATCCCAGCGATTGGTTTGCCCTACCAACAATAAAGTCTATGTGTTCCTTCCAATCCAGTTTTTCTGTTAAGATAACGCCAAGATACTTATACTTTGTTACCCTTTCAAGATTTCTGTTGGCGAGTGTATAATCAAAAGTAATATTGCTTTTCTTGGTCGAGAGCGTCATGACTTTGCTTTTTGATACTTTAACACACATTTGCCAATCCGTACACCAAGCTGTGATGGAATCAAGATCCCGCTGCAATTGCGAAGCATCGTCAGAGTTACGTATTTGCCTATAAATAACGCAATAATAACTATCTCTGTGGACGAAATGAACGAATTGGATTCGTCGCCCACGTTAAAACCAATAGCATGTGTGCACTCGCGACTACTGAGATGTGAAACGAGATCCCCCTGACAAAAACAAACAAACAAGAAAACAAAAACAAAAAGAAAACCAGCGAAAACAAGTGCTTTTCCTGTTTTTTTTTGTTTTTTTGTTTGCGGTTGCAGATGTAAGTAGAGCGCGATGGGACACGATCCTTCGTTCACGCAGCTCATCATCCAACACAAACATTTTGCTAAAAAAACAAAACGAAAATGTAATATCGTAGAAAACTTTTATACCGAGTTTGTGAGAGAAAATGAACCCCGGCTTTTCTGCTGGCACAAATAAAGTACGCATCGCAGAAAGCTGAAACTCCGCGCGAATGTGACGCGAGCGTCGATGATACGAACTCGAAAGTTTTCGAGAACATTACGCCCAAGCATCCATCAAACCAAGAAATGGCACCGTGGTCGCATAATAACACTTATATCGAAAAAAAAAAAAAAGTCAGCAAGAATGACAGTAGTGTTTTTTTTAGCTGAGAAGTCTATTTCCCTCGGGTGTTTAGCGGGCCACGACGTACGGTATGCGACACTTTCTTTCTTTTTTTTTTTTTTCAGCGCGAACGTGGCTTTGGCGTTTTTTCGGATTTTTTTTTTTTTTTTGAAAGGCTATACTGGCAGGAATAAAAATTTACCACTGAGCTTTGCCAACCACTATAGTGTTTTCAATGGCAGTCGTTCAATACTGAGGGGAAAAAATAACAACAGAGAGAAGCGGCGTTGGCTTGTTCGCGCTTACACAAACACAGACGGAATCGGCAGCAAAACCTCGCATATAATAACTACAAAAAAAAAAATATATATATATATATATAGACAGGGTGTTTCACGTAAGAGTGACAGAAATCGATAAAATTAGTGTATTCGAGGTAAAAGGATAATTTTCTCGGCACCGCATTACTCGTGGTGGCAGACGTCATAGAATGCGCTATACTTGCTAATTAGTTTGCTAATTAACTAAAAATTACTAATCAACTTTTTAATTGAGGAAAATAGACATAGTCTCAATTAGAAACTTGCCGAGCGTCATCGAAAACCACTAAATTAGTGATTTTCAGAAAGACAGTGCGTGAGAAGCGTAGTAGTGCGCTAAAGTTACCACTCGTGGAGCAGGTACAAGGCTGGGCCTTTCATAAGAGACGGAAAAATCGCGCACTACCACGCTTACCACTGCACTCGTCGAACGCGTTATAGAACGCGAAACGCCGGCGTCCGGCGTAATTGTCTCTCGCGTTCGAACGGATTCGACGGGTGCAGTGGAGACAAAGGCAGCTATAGCCTTAGGTCTACCCCCTAATCACTCGAATCAGAGCTCGGCGTTCCGACGTCCCCCGCGCACGCTCTCAACTCCTCCTCTCCCTCGGTTTCTTACCGTATGGGAGACTAATGAAAATCTCTCCGCGTTAGGCTAACCAGTGGCCAGCACAGGCTTGCCGATGCATGGGTCTCCGAGGCCCAGAAGTCCGCTCGCGTGAGGTCACGATTCGATCGAGTCGGGTTCCGACCACTCCCCGTGGGCAGACATTTAGTCGCTGGCATCGTTAATGAAACCTCACGTGCACTTAATTAGTCGCCGAATCAGTGTTGCCCTTCCCTTCGTTGTGTTCCCAGATGTATAGTAGATTGAGTGCCTGTCCCAGACGCGATAATCCGGGCGACTCCCATTTTATTCGCCACCGCGGGAATCCCGGATTATTCGGTATTCCAAGCCTCGTTCCTTTCAGCATTCCGTTGTTTTGTTTGTTAGATTTGCTTCTATTACATCTGTATATCCTGAATCCGCTGCCACACTGCTAATACATCGTACGAAAGACAGCCTGCAAACGCTGTCAGAGGCGCGCTTGTCTTTTTAGACTTGGGCTAGGTGGCGCAAGGTACCGCCCGTTACAAAGGGTATAGCCATCAACATCCATCCATCCTACCTTGTTCTGGTCACATTGGTGATACAAACACCGTCTGCAGCCGTGTTCGGTGAATAGATACGTACGAAACAAGTGTGCCTCTCCAACATACATGACGCGTGTCCGCCGCGGGTACCCCCGTCATCGTGTGTGCGGCGAAAAGCGCCGTGTCTTTTGCATCGTGAATGAGCAGTATGGGCTTTATCGTTTTCAAGGCCTCCGTTGTATACACGACGCGTGCACCGAACTTTCCGGAGGCAACGGCCTTTCTCGCGTTGTCGCGTCCGCTTTTGAAAACGGAATTTCCGGTTCCTGCAAATGAACTACCGCCGGACAGCCGAAAGGCGCTCCATGCACACTCGGCTGCACGGAGTTGCCTGCCGTGGTCGATTTGCGTACCCTACACTTTGCGGACGGCGTTCGTGTGACACCATGACGTCACGTGACGTGGCCAATGTACGTCACGTGGCACCAATTCCCGCTAATTTTAGCGGAGAAGTTCACCCGCTACGTATAAGCGAGAAGAGTCACGTTGACGTAGCAATGTGCCCGCTAAACTCGGCGGAGAAATTTTTACGTCGCATGACGTAACGTCACGTCAGACTGACGTTACGTCATGCGACGGAAACATTTCCCCGCTAAGTTTTCCCCTTCCAGTGACGTCACACAATGTTCCCAACAAGCGTAGAGAGGTTTCGCTAAATTTAGCCGGAAGCGTTTTTTTTTTTTGACGTCATATGAAACGTCACTGCTTCTCACGAAACTCACGCGGGATTCACTGCGATACTTCGACCGTACCTCGACGACACCGTCTATCGCCGTAAAATGTTAAAAATCAAAAGGCTAACAAAGAGTGGGCATACACAGACGATTGCAGGACGATCGTATAAAATGAGTCAACCAACATACGCCACTCGCAACTTGTAAGTAACAAGAACACGATAAAAAAAAGGTAATAAAAATACAAAAGAAAACGAATAGGGAAGCACGCCAACCGCGGGTCACGAACATTCTCAAAATTCCCGGACTGCCGCGCGGGAGACCCTGGGAAGAAAAGTTTCCACTTACTTTGATCTATGCATCGTTTCACCGCAGAAGACGCTATGAGCCGATGGGATGAATCAAACAGCGTCAAAAGGGCGCCATCACGCTATTCGTCGTGTTTCCGTACGCGTTCTGTTATCGCTGAACCAATCATAAACAAACAAAAAAAGGACCCAGTGATTTGCGCTTTTGACGCTGTTTGATTGGTCCTATTAGCTTGTAGCGTCAGTTGCGTCTGGTCCCAATCACAAAACCCATCACTGGTCGTCAATCTTTCACGAGATACTTGTGACCTGCACAGCGGTACTTTTTTTTTTTTTTTGCTTTAAACCACCGTTATCGGTCGAGGTTAAGCAGTTGGAGAGTTCACGCGCCGAGTATATGACGTCACATCCCAAAGTCCGATCTCGTTCTTTTTTTTTTTTATTCTTTTTTACGTGGCATTAGAGGCGACAGAGTCGTCGTCGAGTTTGAGATAACAAGAGAACTCGTCCTTCGCGATAAACGATAAGAAAAAAACAAACAAAAACACGCAGTAAAAAAAAAATGTTCCGCTGCCTAACGCCTCTGATTTCATAACCACAGAAGATAAGCAAGTTGACGTAGAGAGGATTCGTGTCATGTTCATTTCACTAACACCTCCCGATAAGAAAGCCAAAGTGCCGAATTTGTGGCGTCATTTCATGAAGGCCAACATACGTGACACATTGGACAGAAGTGCTGCGCTTAGGGCAACCTTACTAGATTAGCTCAGTTACTGGAACTTTTCATAGATGCTGCTATCACGGGCATTGCCCCGTCCCTCCCCCCCACGGCTCGAGTCACGGATGGGCCCTCCGAATTGGGCGGCGTCTTGCGCCACCTAGCCAGTGTTTTTTTTCTTCTTTTTCTCTAACATTTATTTAACATGGAGTTATATATCTAAAGATTATATATCGTCGTTCGACGCGCGCGCCACCGTTTCCGTGGGCGCGCTGCTATGGTAAATGCAGTGTATTCTACAGAATGCATACGTATGTTTTGGAGCACATCGTCTAGGTGGCGTTTCACCGTACTCTTATGGAACACAAAGTTTTTAAACGAAAATATAGATGGCGCTTCAAACGACGGAAGGCTGACTGAAGGGAGTGATGGGGTGTACACCCCTACGCGGGAGTTCCACAACTGAGGTAACCTAGTAACATACTTGGTATATTATAGGGGAATGGGGAAGGCGTCGCTCCCATTGGGCAGATATTACGTGACGTCCGATGGTACTTATGCCTGTGAAGACTGGCTTCGCCGGACTAACTCAGAAGACACATTGAATCACCCCGTGAATTTTGGTGTATGTTCTGCTGCGAGCGAAGCGGGACTTACCAGAAGGGTACCGAGGTGACGATGTAAAGCATAGTAAGATCCTTCAGGTATCGCTGTCCACGACTGATTCCGATTCTGCAAAGATACGAGAAAAGGAAACACCAGTAAGGATCCATCCGATATTATAGTTTCTATTGATAGCATAAAAAAAAAAAATGGCAAGTCACGAGCACCTTATTATACCTGCGCAGCAGATGAGGTTCCGACATTAGACGATAAGAATTCCCATAACCCAATCACGACGCAGGAAGCGTGAACATAGATACACCATGCTCCGCGTCGTCTCTTATGCTCACAGTGACTATAGTGTTTAGTGACCTTTAGAAGTTGCCATGAACTCAAGAAACCGATTTAGATGAAGCTGGAGACAGGCGGATAAGACAATGCATTGTCAATTCTGACGTCATAGGGAAGAATAGAACCAATCGTATGTCAGCGGCCCCTCTCGCATAGTGGGAGAAAATAGGAAGGGTGTGGGTTTCTGCATGACGTCACAATGAAGCTTGATAGTGACGTCAAAGAGGGTCTTTCTCTCTATTTTAAACGCTCGATTCAAAGCTTTAGTTGCTGCGGTTTCACTTAGTTTTCTTGTGCATTTTGTAAACAAACATATCATTCTTCGTAAGCATTTGAAACAAAGCAGACTAAAATAGATTTTAAGACAGACTTTTTCTGGCGGGAACTCAATCTACGTACCCTAAGCATTATATAAAAAAAACAAAAGAAACATTACAACCCCGCGTGACTTTTTTCGTTGTTTTTTGTTGAGATATGCGACATAAAAAGACGTTCTCAAAATCCCCTATAGTGTCCCTTTAAAACCTGTTTTTGGAGAATGTTGACGTGTAATACTCTTTTTTTTTTTTTACTAGGGTAGATACGTGCACGCTTGCGCCGTGTTCCACCTGGCGGCTGATTACCACACTATCTTTTGTGGTGTTGTCCATCCCGTGTTTCCCAAGCTTCTTGGTTACCATGTCAGTATTGAACGAGGTCACCTGCACTAGGGTGATTTCATGCGCACATGAAGGCACCCTAGCCTGCACACATGACTTTCGTTTCAGGAAGGAACAGATATTGCTTATATCGGGGACCACCATCCTCTCGTCCTCTACTCCTTGCTAGCCTTGATACTAACAGTCATGTGAACTGAGCTGAGCTGTTCCAAACTTATGCAATCTTCTGGTAGAGTTCGAAATACTGCACAGTGAATTGGTCAAAAAGGCAAAATCAAACCGGACTTCGTGATTTATGTAACCTTCACTTGTAAGCAGCCTGAGGTTTTTACAAAGGTGCAAGCTTCGCGGTGTCAGAACCACGAGGAAAAGAACCTATTCTAGCCTCGCCCATAACGAATGTGCTTAGCTAGCTGAGCAGCGTTTCTCGGCTCCCATTGGTTGGAGAGATGATTGACGTGTGAAATATTCGTTGTACAATTGTTCCCCAGTGACGTAATAGTATTTTTATCGACATGTTGTTATGTTCGAGAAACATATAATCTAGATAGAGTCACCATTGTTTTCAGAATTATCCCGAGATTGCCTTTACTGCGTCAGTTTCAAACATATTACAAATGATAACAAACATGGCTGCCGGAGTTTGCCGCATGCTCAACGAGCCCGGCTCGTGGAGCTCGTTTATTTTTATCATCGCGAGTCGTTCTGCGTTCACCAACCTAGTTTGCAGCAAACTTCCGTCGCAAGTACACGCCTTCGGAAGCGCCGTGCTTGTTTTCGATGAGGGACTGTCCTAAGCCTATAGCCAACGTTACTAGATTACCTCAGTTGTGGAACTCCCGCGGAGGGGGGTACCCCCCCTCACTCACCTTAATCCGCCTAAACACGTAGTCGCAAGTAATAAGGTTGTGCTTCTCGAAAAAAATACGCGGACAAGGAGGCACGTTTCGGGCGTCCGCCCTAAACGACGTGTATACCTCCTTGTCCGCGTATTTTTTTCGAGAAGCACAACCTTATTACTTGCGACTACGTGTTTTGGCTCATTGTGCTCGGCAGCGCCCCGATTCTCTTGGATATCCGCCTAGAGTCGTTCGAAGCGCCATCTATATTTTCGTTTCATAACTGTGCATTCTAAAGAGCACAGCTGAAGCGCCCAATGGCGATCACAACGCCGCCATTTCTCCCGCAGCGGTCACTCGAGGAACTGCACGTGACATCTATTTTTGGCTTCAATCGGGTTACAGGGGTTCCACCCCCGTCTCCCTAGCGGACGCGCCGCGAAATACCCCCACAGTTAAAATGCGCCTAGGTCGGGACGCGCTACCTGAAATCCCCGCTGAGGCATGGTTGTATAAAAACAATATTAATTGTGCTGCAAAACCTTGAAAACTAAAAATTTTAGAAAACATCACCCGCCCCCATTTTGTACTAATCTCCAATAAAAGCTACTACAAAAAGAGTTTTTTTTCGTTGGTTTTTACGTTTCTAGTGACGTTGAAACGAACGTATCCCGATTCAGTTACCAAAGCAGCCGTCCGGCGGCGCGTCGAGCGAATCTGGGCGAGTCGTGGTGAGTGAGGGGGGGTACTGTTCGTGCATGCAGCGTCTATGAATAGTTCCGTAACTGAGTTAATAGGGAGTTTTAGCAGGTCGTTTCCACACGAACGGTTCGCCCTCCAACGCATCGGCGATGCCACTGCGCATGCGCGCGCGAGTCGTTCGGGACGTCGGGAGGCTATTCTCGTTCGTTTCTTCCATTCCGGCCGCTGGAGTCGTCACCGCAACGCAGCCAGCACCGTTCACGACTTGGGTAAAAAAAAGATGGCGGTCGGTTCGGTGACTGCCTTCGCCGACCCAGCCGAGCGTTAGGCTTAGGACAGCGGCAGGAGATTTGCTGTCCTGTTAGTCTGCTTCATTTGAGAGGTTGAACCAAATCATTTCGAGGACTGCTCACAATGGTAAGCGATCGTGAATGCTGTAAACTACGCATGCTAGTAAATTTTGCGATCTGCGGGCAGACTAGCTGCCGTGGCGACCGCGAGCAGACGAAATGATTTGGTTCTACGGCACACGTGAACGATCGTTCAAGTTCAGGATGACGGAGACACACCACATACCTTTACGGTTGTTTAGATACTTTTTACTCCATCTAGCTTCGCAGTTCTTGAAATTCCGACCGGCAAATGTTACATCGGCCGTCTTGTTTACATCAGTCGCACGCCGGAAACACGAGCCGCCACCACGGTGTCCGCCACGGATTTACACGTTGCAGAATGTTTCACATGTTCACTAGAAGATGGCGCCACCGTTAAGCACTATCATCATCATCGTTTACACGGTCGCGCAACTTTCACGATTCGCTAAATTATGTCAAATTTCACGTACGGTTTCACGGAACGGACCAGCTGTACCGTTCGTGATTTCGGAACCGTGTGCCTGAAAAACGACTCGCTAAAACTCCCTATTCTAATAACGTTGCCTATAGCCAACGTCCGGACGAGCCAATCCCGCTCTGTGAACGTAGCCCGTGATACGCTTTCCTGCGCGTCGCTGTGCCCCCTCTTCAAGGACACGTGACACTCACACGGACTTGGATTGGCTCTGATGACCGGTAGCATCCGCTGCGCTCGGACGTAAGGTGAGACCAGACTTGTGCCTATCTCAAATACTCAAGATACTGTATTTCAAATACTTCTTGAAGTATCTTGGTATCTTGCAAATACCTTTGATCGAGAGTATTTAATACTCTATTTTAATAACAAATCCGAGTATCTTGTACTCATTATCTTAAATACATTTTTGACATTCCGCCTTTTTAAAATTTTTCGGTGTGAAGTGGCGTGGGCGTGGCTGGATGGATGGATGGTAACGGCTATACCCTTTGTAGCGGGCGGCAGCTTGCGCCACCTAGCCTAACTTTCGAGCAACCAAATCCTGTTGCTAGTTCCGCTTAGCTACGGTGACTTTGATGGAGCTCGTGAAAACATCGCTTTTTTGCCGATTGTGACTCATATTTCAGCCCAAAGTTTGTACAATGAAGGTTCTCCCCTCGCCTTTCCAAAGGCGCTTTTTGTTTTTATAAAGTCCCCCCCCCCCCAAAAAAAAAAAAAAAAAAATCGCAAACAAAAGGTGTGGTTTTACGGAAGTAAAGATATCACGCTGAGGCGGGAAACGACCTATGAAAACAATGCAGACTTGAGTGTCAAGAAAATAACAAATAGAAGAAAATAATAAGTGGATACACACAGAAAAAAAAGAAGACATGGTTGTTTTGCTTTTTATATATTTGACCACACTGAAGCAAAACGCCAAGGTTTTTTTTTTCTTTTTTTTTTCTCTTTATTGCTCTCGTGAACACTCTCTGTAAGCGAACATTGATAAGCAGAGAACAGAACAGGAAACGAACGTGGAGTGCCTTACTTCAAGTAGGTTGCCTACTTGAAGAAGGTGCGACCACTGCTGTGGCTATTATGTGGGTTCTCTTTGTTATCCATTCACTCATATCCGTGTCCCAAGTTCGTTTATAGTGAACTCCCCAGATAGGGAATATGAATTCTATACCATGGTTTCAGCTTAGGTCCGAGCGTGGACCGTTGTTGTGAGCTGAAGGTTCAATCAAGCAGCGCAAAATGCGCAACGTCATGGCGTTCTTCGCTCTTGATAGGACGAGCCGGCAGAGGAGCACGCACAGAAAGACGGCAAACACCGCTGGTCCTATCAACTGCGGAGAGCACGCCATGACGGTGCGACTTTTTCGCCATTAGATTGGACCTTCGGTTCATAACGTCGGCCACGCTCGGACCATAGGTGAAACAAAGTATAGTTAAACCAGTGGTTCTCAAATGGAGGTCCGCAAGACCCTCAACAAAATTTTTTTTTTCTTTGGCACGTTTTTTGTAGTTCAGTCCGGCCGTGACTAATTTGCAACCTGCTTCCGGAACTACGACAGCAATAAAAGGCACCTGTTTCATGCTCCAGACGTGTTAACTACTTACGTACCTCCCCCCCCCCCCCCCTCCCCCCTCCGGCTGGAAGGGGTCCCCCATCACTGCCAGCGGTCCGCAAGGGGTCCCCGACACATCCATGGCTGAGCACCACTGAGTTAAACGATGCGCCTAAGGTGCGCCGTAGGACGTGATATTCAGCGATGTCATCACTATTGGCGAGGCGCTCTGACCCATTTGTCACCCCACACCTCGGTGTTTAGCCTACACAAGGCCTGTGCACATGCCCACAGGCCTTGTGGGCCTGTTTATGTCACCTTTTTTAATAGAGCATGGGGCACAGTGCAATGTAAAAATACTAACAATTAGCGAAGTGGCGTTAAGTGCCGGATCTCTGCCGAAAGCAGTTGTCAGAGGATGCGAGCTTGACCCACTTAGGCTTTTGTGCTGAGCTGTGCACCGTGCATGCTGCATTGTTCATGCAGGCCGGAGTGGAAACAAAAGAGCCCCTCCTCCCCCTCACCGGAGAACACGAACTCCAGCCGAACGCTGACGCCGCGTTCGGTTAAAGGGCTGTTTATACTCCAACGTCGACGAACGGAACGCGCGCCGGCGCAGACCGACGTTCGTCGGCCACTACGCCGCGTCGAGAAGCGTCCGAACGATGGTGTTTACAGTCCAGCGTAGACCAACGCTGGTCCAGCACGCCCGGACGAACTGTCCCACTTTGCGCATGCGCGTTTCCGTGGCAACCACATCGTCTGTACGGGTTATCTATGGGGGGTAGCTTGCCACCTAGCTATAGATGCAATCGGTCAGTGTGGTTCGTTCTGTAGAGGAACTGGTTCGTCCTCGTGTTGGCATGTCACGCTTCAAAACAACCATTCGGGGTAGCAGTTAGCAGTTCAGAAACAACCAAATGATGGTGATAACGAGTGCAAACCAGCATTTATTTTCTCCTAATTGTCACACAAATGTCGACAAAAAAAAAAAAAAAAAGCCCGATATCGCGTTTGTTGAACCTAGCTGCTTCGCAGGTTCGCCGGAATCGTGCCAAGCACTGATCTCAATGACAATTGCTGGATCGCGTTTGCCCGCTCCGCGAATGCGGTCACTGGCGGCCATCTTTAGGTAGAGTTATATCACCTCTAGCCAAGATACAGCTGCTGAAGCCACTTGGCAGCCACCATCATCCATCCATGGCAGACAGCGTCTTGGCAGTTGTGGTGGCAGGCTGCCATCAAAATAGCGTGGGTGATATTCCGTGATTGATTGAAATTGTTTGACGAAACATGTTTTTAAAACCCGGCGTGAACGGTAGCCCGGTCTTTGAGGACCCGGTGAAAGTTTCACGAAATCGCGCAGCACCGGGGAAAAGCAGGACAGCACGCATCAAAAGTCGCATCGAAAGAAGCATCGAAAGCAGACGCCGTACGGAGTCTGCTTTCGATGCGAGCTGCGCTGCTTTCCCCCGGTGCTGCGCTTTCGTAGAACTTTCCCCGGGTCCTCAAAGACGAGGCTACCGTTCACGCCGGGTTTCAAGAATCTGCTTGGTCGAACAACTTCAATCAAGCACGAAATATCACCCACGGTACAGTGTACTAGATCTACGGCTATTTTATGGCAACCTGCCGCCATTGCGCTGTCCGCCATATTACTATGATGGCTATACTTCGTTTCACTTTATCTGCGAGCGAAGCCAAAGCTAGAAGCGCGAGACCAGCGCTTTTTGCATTTCTCCCCAGCTCGCGCGCTCGAGCAAAGCCTGAACGCACGGAGCTTCCGTGCTCGCGCTTCCAGTTTTGCCTTCGCTCGCACATAAGGTGAAACGAAGTATAGAGATGATATAACTCTACCTAAAGATGGCCGACCGTGGCCGCATTCCGGTCCATAGGCAGAGCTGGTCAAACGCGATCCAGCAATTGTCATTGAGATCAGTGGTGCCAAGCGACTCCTGCGATTCCGCCGGAATGCTTCGATGAAATCGATATTCCACAGAGACCTCTTTCTCACAGATAGTCGGTGTATTATCATCATTGTAGAGTTTCACGCTGACTTAAAGGGTAACTGCAAAGAAAAAAAAGTGTATTTTTAAACAGCCTAGTTGGGACAAGCATGTCACAAAACAATTTTTCCAACAAAAACAAATTTTTTACAGCAATATTTATTGCGCGGGACTGATTTTAGTTTACGGCTATTCCATCCGTTTTAAATCGCGCGCCACAAGTTGGTATTATACGTCACGGAGTGGCTGCTGTACGTCACGGAGTGACGTATACCAGCCACTCCGCGCGCGTCGAAAGAGCGGGAGTTTCAAATGTGGAGAGGTTGTGACTCCGACTAAATTACGTCCTGTGGCGTAAATATTGCTAAACAAATTTTGTTTTTTCGTGGAAGATTTGTTTTGTGACATGCTTGTCCCAATTAGGCTGTCTATAATAACATTTTTTTTTTCTTTGCAGTTACCCTTTAAGAGACGGACACCGAAGAGAGCGGACGATGCCCAAATTACGCAATGTACGCGTTCGAAATTGTAACGCACTTTACAAAGCCTATACAAACAATACAGGATGCAGGATAAACAATACAGGATAACAATTACAGAATAAACGATAGTAGCGTACCGCTACTATCGTTTACAAGCTGAGACAGCCCAATTGAAAAATTCTGGCCGGCTGAATAGTTCAGAGGTTTCACTGTGTCCGCCGTTCCCGTACATTCGACGACGCGTTTTCGATCGGGAACCACTGCCGGTGAGTGCGACTAGCACATGATTATAGATAGCAGACACGTTAGGTCATCGTTAATTCTAATTAACCCTACCTTTGGCGCGTCATCGAGCTTCCAGCTTTTGCCGCGGCACCCCAACAACACGGCCCACCACCACCGGCTCGTTAGGTCGATAGGCCTATCGAGAATCGAAGGTAGCGCATCCTGGGTGCAGTCCACGTCCACGCACACACTCGCCCAGTCAAGCGCACGAACGTTAAATAATGAAATAACGTTAAATACGCACACCAACACGGGAACACGACAACAGCACACAGCAAGAACGACAGGTTCAGATCCCAGAAATGAGCATTTCGCACACTCCGACTGGCCCCCACAAACGGATTCCCGAATGAGCTAGACACTAGCGCGAGGGCTTCTGGGATAGCCTCCGTCGTCGCCTTGGACGTCCAACGTTGAACGTAGAGCATGTCCAAGTCCGCCGCAAGCTGCGCTGGCGCGCGTCGAGCTGCTCAGCGCGGCGCCGCGTTGAACTTGACGTTGGAGTATAGACACCCGGTTCGCAGACAGCGTCCGCGAGCGTGAACGAGCGCGCGCGCTCGTTGACGTTATGACGGAGTATAAACAGCCCGAGCGCGCGCGCTCGTTGACGTTACGACGGAGTATAAACAGCCCTTAAAGGGGCCCTCTAACAGTATTTGAGCGTCTACTTTTTTTTGCGGTTTCTCCACGCTAGTGGTCCCGGAAACAAAGTGGACAACGAAAGAGTTTAAAAATATTAGCGCATCATATTTTAATTTGACAACTCGGAAACACCTCCTCCGACGGTGGCGCCGCGAGGTGCCGAATGCGCGCGCATAACGGCGCTCCCTTTCACTATACGTCACATTCACTGAGTTTCGTGATTGGCGAGAGCCGTCCCAGAAATTTTGAAGCGGAATAAAGTATATCACACGTTAACCGTCATTATTTCTTTAAAAAGTCGTTTTTATAGAGCTAATAAAGTTGCAAATTAAAGTTCAAAAAAGGGCGAAAACAACGCCTCGTCGCTCATGCGCGCCTCCCAGCGGCGGAGTACCTCCTACTCGCCGAGGTGGCTCCGGTGGCGGAGTTGCGGGAGACGAGGCTTCCGCGGCTGTCGAAGCAGATTGAGGCAGAGACGCGTCGCGGCGCTTGCGTGGTGTGTCCTCGTACGGCGTGACGCCCAGCTCCGCACTCCTTTTTAAGAATTCGGCGCTCAAAATCCGATAAGACCGGTAAATTCATCGATGATGGCAACCCGATTCCAAAGCTACGATGGTTGCAGCGAGGCCTAATGGCCGACCGGGCCGACGGGCTATCAACCAAACTCGCGTCCAATTGGCCAACCGCTTTGCTCCAATCGCTAAACTGTTTCATTTTACGTCATGAAGCGCAATGTTTTGCTTATTTAAAGTTGTTTTCTGCAATATTTAATTTGCTAATAACTCACAAAATATTGCGAATTTCTGTAATATTTTTTTTTCCTCGGTGCTCCTGCTTCCATGAAGCTCCGTTTCAGCGCGAACTTCAAACCAGTCAAAAAATTGTTGGTGGGCCCCTTTAATTTAGCAAGGAGTCTATTTAGCCAGAGGTCTATTTAGCAAGAAGTCTAAGAGACGTTTCGGTGGCGCCCTATAATGGTTCCTTTTTTGTGACGCCACGACCAGGATTTCCCTCGCCCTGACGTAACGAGCTTTGTCCCTGGTCACTAAAGGCTCGTTCACACACTTGCGACCTCTTTAGAACCTGATGCCTTGGAACCTCTTAATATCTCTTACAACGAGAGGACACACTGGTGCCATCTATTGGATAGCAGCGTAAACTTGGCGGTCCGGCATATTTTCTATTTCTCTCGCGCATTATCCCTTCTTTTTTAACTCGAAAAACTTTTGTCAACGTTATAAACGAGCCTTTCTTATAGGTTTTACGCGCATTTGATCTCGGAAATCTCGCAAAACCTTCGCTCTTATGAAATGCAGTTCCAGGGTAACCGCATAGATGGCGCCAGCGTACCAGTATGCTCTCTCGTCCTAAGAAATTTTAAGAGGTTTCAACGGGTCTCGTCTCTCTCAGTCGCACTCAGTCTTTAGCTTGCGACGGACTTGGACAAGCTCTACGTTCGACGTTGGACGTCGGCGCCGCCGACACAGGCTATCCCAGAAGCCCTCGCGCGAATACCTCATTCGGGAATCCGGTTGGCGGGGTCGTCGGGGCCGGTCAGAGTGTGCGAGATGCTGGTTTCTGGGATCTGAACCTGCCGTTCTTGCCGTGTGTCGTGTGCTGTTATCGTGCTCCCGTGTTGGTGTGCGTATTTAACGTTCGTGCGCTTGACTTGGCGATTGTGTGCGTGGACGTGGGCCGCTCCGAGGATGCGCTACCCTCGATTCTCGATAGGCCTATCGACCTAACGAGCCGGTGGTGGTGGGCCGTGGTGTTGGGGTGCCGACAAAAGCTGGAAGCTCGATGACGCGCCAGAGGTAGGGTTAATTAGAATTAAGGATGACCTAATATGTGTGCTATTTATAATCATGTGCCAGTCGCACTCACCGGCAGTCGTTCCCGATCGAAAAAGCGTCGTAGAATGTACGGGAACGGCGGACACAGGGAAACCTCTGAACTGTTTAGCCGGCCAGAAATTTTCAATTGGGCTGTCCCAGCTTGTAAATGGTCTCAGCTTGTAAACGATAGTAGCGATGCGCGATGACAATTGGACTGAATCCTGTATTGTTTGTATAGGCTTTGTAAAGTGCGTTACAATTTCGAACGCGTACATTGCGTAATTTTGGCATCGTCCGCTGTCTTCGGTGTCCGTTTCTTAAGTCAGCGTGAAAGTCTACTATGATGATAACATACCGGCTACCTGTCAGAAAGAGGTCTCTGTGGAATATCGAGTGCATAGATTTCATTGAAGCACTCCGGCGAAATCGCCGGAGTCGCTTGGCACGATTCCGGCGAACCCGGTGCAAGCAGCTAAATTCGACGGTTATCGGGCTTTTTTTTTTTTTTTTCGTTGACATTTGTGTGGCCATTAGGAGAAAATAAATGCTGGTTTGCACTCGTTATCAACATCATTTGCTTGTTTTTGAACTCCTAACCGCTACCCCGAAGGGTTGTTTTGAAGCGTGACATGACAACATGAAGACGAACCACACTGACTGATTGCCTCTAGGCTAGATGGCGCAAGCTACCGCCCATAGATAACCCGTACAGACGATGCGGTTGCCAGGGAGACGCGCATGCGTAAAGTGGGGCAGTTCGTCAGGGCGCGCTGGACCAGCGTTGGTCTGCGCTGGACTGTAAACACCATCGTTCGGGCGCTTCTCGGCGCAACGTAGTGGCCGACGGACGTCGGTCTGCGCCGGCGCGCGTTCCGTTCGTCGACGTTGGAGTATAAACAGCCCTTAAGTCAGCTGAGCGCTGAGCCATTGTATTTGTTGTTCCCATCATGGCCACCAAAATCCCCGAAGCGCGCTTCGGGGATTTTTCCCGAAGCGCGCCGACATCGACCCCTGCGACGCTAGCCTTTCTCTATTTTGTTTTGGACACAAGTTCGCCCCATTAAACTTTTAGTTTCTTCACCGCCTCATCATTTGCCTTTCGAGACAATATTTTGCTCTTTATAGTTGGGCTGCATAATATAGCCCTACGACACTTTTTTTCCCCGTTTTTGTGTTGTTGCGTGCCAATAAACCATTCTGGTAACCCAGATTTGAGCAGTTGTATAATTGTCGTTGTCGCTGACGTCGATACAAATTACGCAATGCGGGAGTATCTTCAAAAGTAATGGAATTACATTTCTAAGTATTTGTACTCTACTCAAGATACTTTACAGTGAAAGTAACTTGAGTAGTATTTTACTGGGTGAGGTTTTAGGAAGCGAGTGGCGCGCACAGCGGAGGTTTGAACTGAATGACGCCACTTTCTTCCAGCGGAATGTGCTTTGTCATTTGTATTGGTTATCGTTACTTATAAAAGAAGTATCGAGGGACTTTAGGTAGACATCAAGGCATCTAGCATTGGGGTCTACCCACTATCCTTTCATCCAGAGCCAATCAGAGCTCGGCGTCGTTCTGACGTCACCGCATGCCCTTGCTCGAGAAGCAGACGAACATGCGCTCCACATTTGAAAGTAACGAGTAAGACATTTCGTTACTTTGTCTTTGTCTTTTTCTGTAACGACTACGAGAATGGCTACTTCCTTTCGAGGTCGGTACTTCGTAATCAGCACGTAGGGCGACAGCGCGAGCTACGGGAGGTCCACTGCGCAGGCGCACGATGTGCTTTTATCTCGACGGACGTTGACATCCGCTCACGAACTCGTCGACTTTTGAACGGGGGCGCGGCGGTCGCTCCCACTGGGACACTTGAACGGAGTCTTTCCATGGCGTGAGCTTGACAGGCGCTTTCCACGGCGTGAATGGCAATAGGGCGGCAAGGAGGACAGGAAAATGAGATAAGGGAGAAAGAAGAAAGGACGGTAAGGAAGGCAGCGAGCGAGACAACAAGGAGAACAACAAACCAGAAAACCAAATTTCTAAATAACAAAAAAGAATAATAAAAAAATCGAAACACAAACGTTTTTTTGTTAAAAAAAATGGGATGTGTGTATTATGCAGGCACGTAGCCAGGATTTTGTTTCGGGGGGGGGGGGGGGGGGGGGGCCGCCCATGACAAAATGCTGTATGAAGGGTAGGGGGGAGAGGAGGTTCCAGCAAATTGGAAGATTTCGGGGGGGGGGGGGGGCCCAAAGCCCTCCCCCCCCCCCCCCCCCCCCACTGGCTACGTGCCTCTGTGCATGTTTATACTGCCTAGAACTTAGTTTGTCTCAACGGGCGACTTGTCTCCCAGCTGTAGCACAACGGCTAGCATGGGGTCTTTAACTTGCATCACGCAGTAGTGATACACGACCGCAAGCCGGTACGATGCTCATCCAGATCGAAACGGGCAGGGGTGGAGATTGAACCCAGGATCCCTGGGTTCTGAGCGTGAGCTTTCGCCCCACGTGCCCTGAGCTGGTGTGCGATAGCTTTTCTGCTTACTATAAGCGAAGAATGCGACAAGAAAAAGTAGCGAACCATATAATCGGATTGCGGCTCTTTTTGTTCACTATCTGTGTAGGGAAAATGCCCGAGCGGAAATAATAACTCACATGAAGAGTGGAGCGTTAAATATGAGGGGAGAATAGACGGATCTCACTAACCCTTCGGCGCATGAGTGAAGCCACCATAACTTTAGTACACAGGAGGCAGGCGGCAGTGCTCCCCGAAACGGCTCGCGCTGTCTCGTGCTCCGCACACGCAGAGCTCCAGCGAGGTTGTCGCACGTGCAAAAAGACTAACGTTCCCTCAATGCATTGCGCCTATGGGGTGGCGGATAACTAACACTTCTATTCGCCTAATGACGTAATGTCAGTGTTATGTTGTCGCCGACCGCGATGCTGGCGGTGTGGTCGTTGTGCTTTTAAGACACGGGGACGCTTTCATGCTTCATCGACAGAAGCTTGGCCATTGCCACACGGCTACTATATGGGCGTATTTAACGTGCATCACGCGGTAGTGGTTAGACGACCGCACGCCGGTGCGACGCTTGTAGATAGATAATACGATGTAAAAATATATGTGACAAAATAACACTTTGCCTTTCATCTGTACATCGCATTGTCTATCTACCCAGAGTGAAAAGGGATTGAACTCTTGATTTATGGGTTCTGCTGTGCGAGCTTTCGTTCCGCGTGCTCCGAACTTCGCTGTCATTATACGTTAGGCTACTGACCCTCCAGAAAGGCAATCAACTGCTGAACTGAGCATTGCATTTTCGGTTCCATATTTTTTTCTAACAATGGTCGACGTAATATTTGGCCATAATTTATTAGTGTTTTGCAGTATATAATACCTTCGGTAAATACTGTACACTCGGCCACCCTTTTTCTGCGGTTTTCGGTGAAAAACAAAACCAAAACTTTGAACTAAAAGAAAATCTTGCTTGTTTTACGGTAAGTTGTTAAATTTGGCGAGAGATTGTACACCGAGTGGGCTAGCGCACACTACATTTCTTAATAAATTCACGCAAACACATAGAGGGGCTTTAGCGCACAAGATCGCGCTGCAGAACCCAGAAATCCCGGGCTCAATCCGCAATGCTGCCCGTTTCGATCTGGATGAGCATCGTATACCGGCGTGCGGTCGTGTATCACTACTGCGTGGTGCACGTTAAAGGGAAAAAGCGGTTCTGTATTTGAAGAAAAACACTTAAATCGTCTTCATTTGGCCTCCACGATCACGAATATCGGGATTATGTTTCAATTTGTTGCACGGAGGCCGCAGAAAATAAATTTCAAAGTACCGCCGAAGCCCCTCCTTCCCGTAACCTGACGTCATATCCAGAGTTTTCGGAATCTTCATTCTCTCGAGCATCTGCAGCGCCTATCAAAGCTACGCAAGCGCTCTCTCGCTATTTTCGAAAAGGTCAGAAAAAGACGTCACGACTGGTGTCAGTGCGGGGGAATCTTTTCGACTCCAGCAAAAAGGAACGGCACCTAGCGGCAAAACACCGAACTGGCCGGAACAAGCCCATTCGCTATTTCTGCTCGTCTCTCGTGGCTTCCCTAATTACGTGTTGTCGGTGGTTTGCGCGATAGAATAGCTGTCTCGGTGGCTCTGTCGTAACTGTAGTCTCAGCTTGTCCCCAGGGTGCTGCGCACGCAACCTATACACAACCGCGTGAACCGGACATTCCGCGTTTATCAACGTTCATCAGCACCGTGGAAGGACTGTAGGCAGTCCTTTCATCGCTTCCTCAAAGGAAGTCAAAGCCTCTGTAAGCTCGCTTACGCCCACATATCGCCGCAGGTTCGAAACATGGAGGATAGAAAGCGGGGCGAGCCACCTTGAGTCCAATGCTCGCTTCCTGATGCCCCAGCGTTGTGCGTTGAGCTGGCACATGGCACGGCGCGACGTGTAGATTAGACTCCCATATTTACCCGATAGTGGCGTTCCCTATAGGTCGCTGGAGTCGCGAAAACCTGGCAGGCTTGCAATTGCACGCGCTGCCCACATGAGCGACACGCGCTTGGCGGCCGCAAGATCGGGTTATGACTAGGGGTGTCGCGAACTTTTGTCGAACCGAATTTTTAGGTCGAACTTTCGGGGTTCGACTGGGTCGAACCGGTTCGACGAATTTTCGAACTTTTCACCAGATTCGACCGGTTCGACTTTGTGGACAGTGTGGCCAGACCTTGATACAAGCATGTCTAGGTTTGGAGAATTTTTTTATGTATTTATGCAGAGGGTTATTTTAATTTTATGATCAGTTGCAATTAAAAGAAACTAATTCTAATGACTGAAGAAGTTAATAACTTAATGTTTTGTACTGTATTAACTGAAATAACCAATCAGTGCTGCCTTTAATTCATCCCTTAGCCATCACCATCCAATCCGAAGCCAACGGGCCCACCTGTCGCGCATGCACATAGCAGTCGAACCTTTATCGAACTTTTCACAAGAAGTTCGAAAAAGTCGAACCTGGTCGAACTCGAACCTCGACCGGTTCGCGACACCCCTAGTTATGGCGTAGCGACTGGTCGGATGTTTTTCGTGTTTCCTCGTGTTTAGTTATACATCTTCGAGGAAAACGAACGTGATTTTCTAATTCACGGGATAAAATTACGACAGAATTCGCCTCTAACTCATTTTCTTTTCAAGTACCCCTTCAGATCCCAGGCTGCACTGTACAGGTTGTACTGCACTGGCTCAATTTCTTATCTACAGCTGAGACACCAGACGCCCATTGAGGCTCATTAACTTCCGGCTGTATAAACATATGCGCAACATCATTATAGTTACATTTAAACTATTTCAAAATCTATACAACAACAATGAAAGTGAAAATGTCAACCCAAACTGACCCGTTAACGTCCGAGAATTGTGCTAATCGGTCCGTTTCACGTTTGCGGAACGTCGTGGCGACAGAGCGTGGTCCGTAATTTTCCTCCTCCCCACTACAGGAAAAAAGGGAAGGGAAACCAAGTAACCAGCAAACGTGCATTAAGAAAAAACTAACTACTTGGGCATTTGTGTTTTCCTACCTCGAGATCGCGCGCCGCTAGCGAGTTGTGATTGTGCAATACACGGCGCGTGCGGCACAGCCGAGGACTTCCGCACACCCACGAACCCGGACTCGAGAAATCTCAGACGTGAGAAAGTTGGGCATGCAAGGAAGGCAACCACAACTTGGCAAACGGTCAACGCTATACGGCTCCTCCAGCGTCAGAGCGAGCTTTACGTGCACAACGTTTCGTTACGGTGTGCTCCTTCTGAGAAGAGCTGTCACGTGGTTTCGCTTCGTTGCTCTGATTGGCTCGCGGGTGCCGTCCGTAGCTTTCGCGATTAGTTAAGCTATGGTGAAACACAAAAGAAATCCACTGGCAGCCGACGGTTTGCCAAGGAGAAAGAGTCCTCGGGGCTCAAGTAGCCTCAAAATCCCGTTAAAGGGGTCATGAAACGATTTTCCTACTACTTCCTCCTTAGCTTTAATCCTCAACTCAAATGAGAATTGTGAAATCACGTCGTCGTGACATTCCTTCGGCACCGGTGCGATGACTCCTAGCTTCCACCGTGCTTTTTATGCACACCATAGAACTTGTGATTCCCCAGTGACGATAAGTTCAGTCAGGGCACTCATTGGCCACGAACGCGAATCCAAATAGTCGTCGATGGATTGATTGTTGACGAGCGCATACGTCCGAGTGACGCAGTTCTCGTGTCCAATGCGTGAGCTGGGCTCGGCTGACGTCAGGTTGGCACCGCTGACGCGCTTTGGGAACCGCGGATGTATCGTAGTGAAAAGGCGAAGAGCTTTCGAAGGAAAGAAGGTACAAAATATTCCGATATATTTTCTAATGGTCGTAACGAAAAGCTGGCTTTTGACTTTCTACCCTCTTTTTTTTTTGGCCAACTAAACGATATGCGATTAGTAAAGTCCCAATTTAAAATCATTCACCCCAGCCCAAAATTCGTTTCATGGCCCCTTTAACGAATTAAGAAAAAAAAAGAAAAAAGCACGTAAGAGAATATTACAAGTAATGTACCACATGAAAAGCGCGTTTTATCATTATCAGTCCCCAACCCTGCCCGTTTCGACAAGAATGAGCATCGTGCCGGCGTGCGGTAGTTTATCACTACTGCGTGATGCACGTTAAAAGGACGCGCCCCCCCCCCCCCCCGCATTTTTTTTTACATATTTTGCCAGGCGATTTATTATAATGTCATAAGACTAACCCATCAATATTTTGCTACAGCGTCCCGTATATTTTTAATAAAGTAAAAAAAAAAAAAAAACGCAACTGCTCGAAACCGAAACTGGGCTGGGGAGGAGGAGAAAGTTACCGAATATCACGTGGCTGTGCAATTTTATTTCAACGTATTTGCAGTTTTTTTAGAAGCCACAAAAAATGGGTAATATATTTTTGTCTATTATTAGTATTGAGCGTGTGCTTTCGATGACCCACGACTTTCATTATCTTAGGTGGTTGTGTCTAAACCCTAGAAAACGGCACGTGACCATGGAGAAGAGAGTGAGCGCGACTCAAACCGGCCAGTTCTCGATCCGCGGTTTTCGGGCGGAAAAACGAATTTCGAGCCGCGAATTATGCTCTGGGTAGTTGGGCTCTTATATGCCATGTACAGTTAAAAACCTTGGCGAGCATAAATATCCTGTCAGTGTCCCTTTAAAGACTACAGGCTAGCGGTTGTACTGCACCGACTAAATTTCATACATGAGTAGATTACTTCCAAAATGTAATTTAATTACAATTACTATGTTCCAAAAGTAGTTTAACCACAATTACAATTACTAATACGTGAAAAGTAATTCATTATAATTACAAATGACTTTAAACTGCAAAGCAATTACTTTACAATTACTTATTTCTGAGAGCGACCCGACTTGTACCTATAAGTTTAAACGAGTTGCATAGTATGCAACGCATTTGTTCATTCTTTGCTCCAATGTTTGAGGAGGCTTAAGCATCGCTGCATAAATGCCACGTATTATATTTACCTTTTATGAGTTTTGTTAAATTCATAATATAACTTGACAGTTGGTATATTTTCAATAAATAATAAATCAGTTTATGTACTCGAAGACGCCAGATCGTTAAAGAAAAAAAGTGGGTTGACAAACTTTTGTTAGTCAGTCAAAAAAACAAAACAAAATGGGGCAAGAGTTAGTCATATCTGAATATTTTAATAGTGTTACTATAAAACTACAATCCACACGCGCTAGAAAGACCACATTCACATACAAACATCATGTTTTGCAAATTATTCATATTGAGTTGAAATTATAATGGCTGAGAAATATAAAAGAACCGAATCGGGGGCTCGCGAATCACAGATGACAACATCCGCAGGTGCGAGGTCGGTCTCCAGAAATGCTCATGCAAATAATATCCAGAGTAAAACCAACAGGAAATAATCTTGAAAATAATACAACGATACAAATATCCGACAGTACTAAAAGAGGGACGTAAAAAACTGGCTAAAGAGAAAAATAACTTCATAGACAATTTAAATCCCCGATCTCGGCTGAAAGCTGAAGCTCAATTTTCTTTTCTTTCAATAGTTTCGCACGTTTACGCTATTGGTTTCTGCTCGCACCGCAGACGGCGCCACACGGCGCGTTGAGGTAGGCTCCAAAGAGGATTGTCTCTCAGCCCGCGGTGTAAGCAACAAAACAACGAACAACGCGACGCTATTTTGCTGTGCGTTTGTGTGCGTGTGTGTCTATGTGTACGAGTGTGTCACCAAGCGAGGCCGCTTGTGCGAGCGCTGAGGCTTTCGGAGGGGTTCCGTCGGCGCCGCAAAGTCTCGCAAAAGGAATTGTAATTGTGCCAGAATTATTGCAAGTACTCACGCTGGAAGCCGAAAGTATATAATTACAATTACAAATTGCAAAAAAGTAATTGAATTACAGTAATTCAAATCCTGTAATTGAATTACTACCCGAGTAAACTAAATTTCCACAGCGGAGATACTGAACGCCCACTGGAGCTGGCTAACCTCCCGCTGTATACACTCAACACAATTATTTCACCTTAAAGCCACGGCCAGATGTACACAGCGGACACCGTGTCTTTTGTATAGATGCACGAACAGCGTGACGGCGGCTCTAGATTGATCACAGGAGCATAGCCTCCTCTATACTCACAAAGACTGACAGTTCGACGACGGAGCCGAGTGCCCGGTCGCAGATTTGGAGCGCGAGGATCTGGTAGCACAGAGCATCCAAGAGCCATTTCTCTGGGAACCTGGACGTCAGCGCGCAGCTTTCGCAACGGCGAGGACCCGAAACACACTTGTTCGCTCGGGAGAGGTCTGTTTCGGCGTCTCGCCGCAGCGGGGCGCCAGTCACGCGGCTCACCTCTCATCCGTCGTCTGCCGCTCCACCTTTTCCATTCCGGCGGCCGCTTCTCGTGGCGATCTGCCAGACTTGTCAGTATATAGGAGGCTATGACAGGAGACATATCACGAGCCATCTCGTGCAATTCAGCGCTGGGCGCGTGTCAAGGGACCTTCCGGTCGGACGCTGCGGCGTCTTAGAGCGCGAGGTCAGCTGGCACGTTCTTGGCGAACTGTTGAGGCTGCGGCTCCCGCGACTCAAAACACTGGAAGCGGATCCGCGAACGCGAAGCGGATCCGCGCGTTCTCAACCGCAAAGCGGCTAGGATCGAGCGGTTGGAGCGCGTTTTTGCCAACCGCTTCGGGACCGATTTCTCCCAACCGCTTTCACGAACCGCAAAGCGGCAACCAATCACAACGCGACGCTGACGTGACGTCAGTGACTTTCGAAACAAGATGGCACCTGTTGCTGGTGAGGCGTCCAAGGCGCTGTAGTCCTAGCGTTACAGCAGACAAATCAACGGAGAAACGTGATGTTCACGTCCGTGACTTGAATCCGCCGCGAAAAGAATTGACTCGTAATTTTAACGGGCTTCGCACCGGTGATTTGGTTCGGGTAACAGTTTGTTTATTATTCCGGGTGCCACAGCCCGAAGCTCGCTGCCTTGTTAGTCTCTGGCGTCGGAACTCGCCCCTGATCAACCGAAATGTCAGCTTTTCTACCCACTAAGATAGTCGCGTGAACTATTGAAAGCTTTCGACACCGTGCATGACCACCACGAAGGCCGATAGAGACGTTGTGAGCCTGATTGCGTAGCCAACGCACTACCGCGGAGCGGGCAGGGTACCTGCGCTAGCTTGACCTGTAACGTTTACTATTAACAAAAGAAATAAAGGGAACGTACTCAAGGAATAAAGTGTACGTACCAGACGATGCAGAGGTAATCCATACGGCGTTTATTTGAGCTTAATGTCAAACGAACAGTAGACTCGATCGACGTGCGAGTGACGAGAGGAGAGTCCGCCACCAACGAAGTCACGACCGGCTAACACCGAACACATTCCCCCGCACCACGGTTCACCCCACGGCTCACAACTTCGAAAATGATAAGAGCGAACAACGAGGGGGGAAACTGACCCTCTATCCCGAAAACAAGGTCAGCTATTCATGTGGGAAGGGTCCACTTCGAAGAAAAGGTTGGGGCATCTTGTTCTGAGTCAGCAAGGTGCGCCTAGCTGGGCTTTGCTTGCGGGCGAAGTCGAAGGAATCACAGGGGAGTTTGGCGGGTCCATGCTTCTTTTTTCGCTGCCTGAACTCGTGATGCGTGCAAACCAGTGCGAACATCTCGATTCTCGGAGAGAAATCTTCAAGTGCCAAAATAGCAAACTTTTGGCTTTGGATCGTGGATTAGAGTGAATTTTGGCTTGTAAAACAAGGTTGCCAAACGCAAGTCTTAAAAGATCACGCGTGATCGCCGAGAAACCGCCAACCGCCTCTCGGTGTGTCTGAACGGGGTCGCTCGCGAACCGCATCCGCAACCGCTTCGCGAACGCGGATCCGCTTCCAGTGTGAATGCAGAGTGTCGGAGCAGGGGACGTGACGGACAACGTTCTGTGGTCGAGGCCACAGAACGCTGTCCGCGGCAGAAAGTAGTTCTAGGCTTTTTTTTTTTTTTAGTAGTGTTGCGGCCAGACGACACGGAAGACGGAGACACGTTACTTTTCAATGATAATTAATACGGTTCAAGACTTTTTCCGAGAACAACGTGACTTTTGAACGATGTTTTGAACGATCCCAGCCGTGTAATCGACCGCTTCCGCTCAAAACAACGCCCAGAACCATATATACTCGTCAAGCACAAAGTTGGAGCCGAAAGTTCGCGGAACGCGCCGATTGGACGTTGGCGAAAAAAGCGCGAAGTCATCATCGTGATAGGCCAATCGGTGCGCTCCGTCAACTTCGGCCCCAACTTTTTGTTTGACGAGTTAGAGACCCTGGCCTTAGCATCCGCCACATATTCGCGGATAAATTGGCCGTATGGTTGTCTGGTGGTTCCCGAAGAGCTCGCTACTCTAGCGGACGACAGTGTTGCGGCGGTGGACGTTCATCCGAAGTTGGTTGGTTTCGCAGCAGACGACAGCCGGTTTCTCCTGGCCTTGCATTTGGCGCAGTGACACACGTACGGTCCGGTGACGTGATGTCACGTGCCTCGTTCCGACGCTCTTATTGGGTCGCGGGGGCCGTATAGCCTCCACCGTTCGCCAAGTTATTGTGAAACTGACCATTTCGCGCATTTGCGATTGAGTACGACCGAGGGTGTTGCAACCGCGTGTCGCTGCCTAGGACGAATGCTTGTAGCACTTAGTAACACGTTTAATATTATGTGAGGCTACGCCGGATTTCCTCGAGTTTCGTCATCCTATCCGGTGGGTGCGGGGTCTGGGTGGGAGAATGAAATACATTGTAACAGCCAGCTTAGCTGAACAAATTCAAGGGACAGGATCTAGGATCTGCCCTGAGTGTTTGACCCTAGCGCTGGAATGATGCCGTCTTCATATATCGGTCTGAAGTCCAGGGAGAGCACGCGCTGGAGCACATCCTCTCTCTCTCTCTTGCCGCTGATCGCCGTGCTGTCGGCAGGTTGCACGTTTTAACAGTCTGGGTCCGGTCCCTCGTCATTTTCATCCGTGGGCTTTGTGAAACTTGAGTCGGCGCACGGGGGATGATGACCGAGTTCGTCTTGAGGCGAACACTTCCGGTCATCGTGATTTTTATTTTTTTATTATTATGATTTTTTTTTTTCAGTATGCGAGAGATTACATCTACGCATAATCCATGTGAAATGGTCCCTTCCGAAACACCGTAAGAATTCTTTCGAACTCAGGGTGGAAAACTCTCGCGTAAAAATTAGGACGTGTGCGCAAATCGGAACTGTTCCAGTGCCACCCGACAGATGGCGCCAATGCGTTCTTTTGCCATGAGCGGTTCCCGACTGTTGCCGCATGCAACCGGCGACGTTCAAACGCAAATGTGCAATGAAGCAGCCTTTGGCGACCGCTGCGATCCTTTTATTAAGGAGCAATCTCTCTCCTCGTACATCACACCAAAGACCCCGTGTTGGTGTGATGTTTGTCTCATGCATACATGTATCCAGACAGTGTTTGTGTGACCTGTGTGACGGGACCGATAGGAACAAACAAGCCCCAGACAGTGTCTCCAGACACTGTCTTTCGTATGAAGTATTAGCGGTGTTAGCGCGGTTTTTACGAATCCAAGTGTGTCCGAAAAGGGGGGGGGGGGGGGGGGGGTGAAGGACGAGCGTAGCTTGTGCGTCAGTCCAGAGTCCGGCATCTGTGAAACCCCTTATCGGCGATAAGAAAGCGTGAAAAAAAAAAAAAAAAGTTGCGCGCTTCCGGCGGCGCCGCATGCCAGGAAAGATTGCGCACTCAAACAACGGTCGGAGTGGGGCCAAGTCGGACTACGACACGCTCCAGACTGCACGTAGTACGTGAGCCGAACCCCGTTGGCTCGCCTATACGAGGCCTTTCACTTACTCTCGCTCACCCACGCACTCACTCCCTCACTCGCTCCATACCTGGAATTACGTGGGAGCGACAACCCCAGCGACCTCCCCCGCGGTCACGAGCATGCATACGCGCTCGCGAGTGCGCAGAAATCAGATTCGCGTTCGGTGGAGTGTCTGCGCATGCGCCGTAGAGAGCCTGTATCTGAAAGAGCTGTCAGCTGCTCGATCGGGGGTCACGTGGTTTGCGGGCCGCGTTTGCAACATGAGCTGCGAGGAGGCGACGAACTCGTTGATCGTCTGCGAGCGCCTCCGCCTTTCCGCCCGCTTTCCCCCCTCGCCACGCGACAACGCAGCGCATGCGCACTAGCGACCAATCTCCGCAGGAGGCGTCTGCCATTACATTGCAAGCGCTCCCCATGGTTTGAGATGAACCCACTCTTCAATCTAGGCTCTCCGACGCGCCATACCGACAGCAGCGCCACCGCCGCGTGGTGGTCTGTTATGCGCCAATACAGGTTTTTTTCGCGGGAAGCGTTTCCCCGCTAAATATGGCGGAAAAACCTTAATTCGTGTATGATTACGGACCAATTCACTTCCTCAGCTGAATTGACCGGGAAAACCAGAATAAGTCTTACAGGAAAAACCCGAAGAGGCACAAAGAGAGCGCCCAGCTCGACGGGCGCCTGACTCTGAGTTGGCGCAAATGGTCCCAAATGATATCGAATTGCATCTCCTTTGACAACAGCCAGCAGAGGGAAGGCGTGGTTTCGTTTTATAGCCAACCACAATGAACTCGCTCTGGGCAGGGAACTTCACGTACCGCTAGTTTCGATTGGTACCGCCTCTGAACGCTTGTTTCTTTTGAAGTTACTTCGGACACATGTCCCGGGAACTAAACTTGACTCCAGTCAGGGCTCGTTCACACACTTGCCACTGCTTACGACCGAGTAGTGCGTTACGGCCTCTTGTGATCTCTTACAACGAGAGAACACTGGCGCCATCTATCGGGGAACCGCGAAATACTTGAGATTTCCGTAACTTTAATTTTCGGCATAGGTATTTCACTATTGGGTTAAAAATGCCGTTGGCAGTCTCATAAACGATCATTTCTCGTAGATGGCACGTGTACCTACATTTGACCCCGCGAACGCTGCAATTCACTCTAGTGAAATGCAGTTCCAGGGCCAGCTCATAGATGGCGCCAGCGTCTTAGGACTCTAGTCCTAAGATATCACAGGAGGCGTAATGCACTAGGTCGTAACCATTCGCAGGTGAGTGTATTAACTAGCCTTGATACTGAAAAGAAATGTGAGGCGCCACGCGTGACCTGTGACCATTGACCACGTAACGTCACGGCATCACATGACACGATAACAACACGTGACATGACGACCCGTGACCGCGTGACCATGCGAAATGCCAAAGCCACCTCGGTGGCTCCGCAAGGCAAAGCGCTGGCCTACGGGTGCTCAGTTGGCGGATTCGAATCCAGATGCCCGCAATTTGACGGGGGCTTCTTGCGGGGAAGGCGCCGTGTGACCGAGATTTTGGTTGCACGACAAAAGGTCCCCCAGTTGGTGGAAATTAATCCCCAGTCCTCCGCTTGGGCGTGCCAGTATTCTGGGATGTTTAAGTGCTAGACACTCTAACGAAAATCTGGCCTTAAAATGACTGGTTCTTCGGCTTGTCCATATTTTGCAGCCTAAAAAGGTCTTTTAAGCACCCCCTAAAAGGAGTGTTGGGAAAAACCCATAAGGGGTTCTTTTAAGCTCCTTTCTTGATACGAAAGAGTTCTTCATGGCCCAGTTGACTTTCTAGTGCGCCAGGGGGCGATAGTGCTTGAGGCGAAACCGTTCTTCACGAGCTGAAAGAGTTTTTGGGGCGTTAAAAAACTTTTCAAGAACGTATTTTGTATTATAGTGCAGAAACGGCGATGTTGGAGATCTAGGAAGGTCCTTGTGCTGTGGTATATAAAAAAAATACTCCAGGTAAATTGTCTTATAGGAGTATCCAAAATTCTCTAGCAAATCTCTCGCTAACCGGTCCTTCGGTCAAGCACCGGTAGAATCGGTGGTGAAATATTTTATGAACCCTGCAAAGAGCGGCGTCATGGTTGGGGACTGTTTCTCGATCCTCCCGATGCAAGTGCGCCCCCTTGAGGCATTTTTATAAAGGGGGTCGTCTATTCCAATCATTTACCGTGCTCCAGTCGTTCAGAAAAAAACCAGAGGCGTGAGCACACGCGATGTTTACAACTTTTCCGGTGCGGTCGTACCGCACACACGAGGAGGAAGCGACATGCGGAAACGCTCGCCCCGAAGGTGGATAGTAGACGCCCGAAGGTTACGCTGACGCCTCACGTGCGCCGGACGACCCGTCGTTGATTGCAGATTGCAGCCGGCGCGAGCAAAAGACGAGAAAGTTACGTCGGGCTCTTTGCTATCCATCTTCCTGAAAAAAGAGAGCCTGGATGTAAGAGACGGAACAACTCCAACCATCGAGGGCGTTCGCACTTTGAAAGGCCGGTTCACACTTGCGACTACATACGACCATGTGCCTTGAAATCTCTTAAACTATCGTACGACGAGTGGACGCACTAGCGCCATCTATCGGACAGCCGTGGAACGCTTGGCATTTCTGCACACACACACACACACACACACACACACACACACACACACACACACACACACACACACACACACACACACACACACACACACACACACATATATATATATACAGGGTGAAACAAGGAGACGGCAGGCTCTTTAAATCGACCGGAAAATTCGGTTTCTTAACCTATCGCGCTACGACTTTGTGCAGCGTTGCCCACAGATGGTGCATTTTTTTTTGTAAAATTTGCAAAGAACGAACTTACCTGAGGAAAAAGTAAAGAAAGAAAAAGGCTTAGCTCCTATGGAAACTCAGCGACGCCACCGGTCTGCAAACAACACGGCGCCGTTTCGCACCGGAGACAAGAGATGGCGCAACGAACGCTGCCAACGAACGAGCATACGGGCGCCGAGAGCCGGCCTCTTTAGCAGACGAACTTTTCGACTCAAAAGCGGCGCGCGTTCCGCAGGCGGCGACAGTCGCAGAAACAAAAACAGGCGCGGTAACAACAAGGAACTGCAGTTCCTTGTCTGCTAAAAGCGCCGGCTCTCGGCGTCGTCTGCTCGTTCGTTGGCGGCAGTTGGCGTCGCGACCGCTTGCGCCATCTCTTATCTTCCGTGCGAAACGGCGCCGTGTTGTTTGAAGACCGGTGGCGTCGCTGCGTTTCCATAGGAGCTAAGCCTTTTTCTTTCTTTACTTTTTCCTCAGGTAAGTTCGTTCTTTGGAAATTTTACAAAAAAAAAAATGCACCATCTGTGGGCAACGCTGCACAAAGTCGTAGCGCGATATGTTAAGAAACCGAATTTTCCGGTCGATTTAAAGAGCCTGCCGTCTCCTTGTTTCACCCTGTATATATATAACGAAATGAAAAACTCACGGTGAAAAACAAAAAAAACAGCGGAAGTTTAATCAACAGTTTCGCCGAGAGACGTCAGGCGATGCCACTACTGTACAAAAGATTCATAGATGATATATTGTTTATCTGGACACACGGCGAGGCGGACCTGCAAGACTTCATAGTTAATTACAACGCTGTCCACCCACACATCCATTTTACTCACACTTATTCCCAAACCGACATTAACTTCTTAGACGTGACCCTTACAATAAAGGATGGGAAATTAGCAACAAAGCTTTATCGCAAGCCAACAGATCGGCAACATTACCTTCATTACAAGAGCGAACACCCACGTCACTGCAAGAACAGCATACCCTATAGCCAGGCCCACCGTTTCAAACGCATCTGTTCAAACAAAAATGATTTTCACGCGAGCGCTCAAAACCTCAAGAACGTGTTGACACATCAAAAATATCCATCACGTGTAATTGATAATGAGATCAAAGCCAGAATGATGAACCGCAGCGATCTCCTGGAGGACCGTCCCCCGTAGAGCAACACACAACGCACAAAACTGTGTCTCACCTATAGCACTAACTATCCTAAAGTAAATAATATTTTAAGACGACACTACAACATGCTCGAGCAAAGTGACCGCCTAAAACGCGCATTTCCCTCCCCACCGGGGGTGATCTATAGACGATCACGCAACATTAGAGACACGCTAGTAAATTATCGGTTAAACTCTACACCGCGACACAACGAATGCAGGCCCTGTAATACACCGCAGTGTTTAATCTGCCTACAAATGCAACAAACAGACACAGCCAGAAGCACGCATTCGCAGTACTCAATGAAAATTAAAGGAGAACTGACATGCAACTCTTCAAACGTAGTGTACTATGCAAAATGCAATACGTAGGACAGACCGAGACAGAGTTTAGACTACGCATTAACAACCACAGATCTCAATCTAAAACTAATCCAGGCCTCTGTCCTTCAAAACACCTCCGTCTCCCAGAGCATTCTTTAGATGAATTATCTGGGACATTACTGGAAACTGGATTTAGATCAAACCGGGAGCGCGAACAGCGAGAGTCATACCTCATATACAAATTCAATACTATAGTATAGAAAAAGGAATAAATGAGAGTCCAGGAACACTTGCATCTATAAGAGCATTAACCTAGACTACCCTTTCATAGTGGTACTGTATTTTCGACTGGAATTGGACCACGTGATTATTCTATTACGACTCCTATATTGTGGATGTTATCTTCTATGGAACCGTGCTGTTCCCGTGCTTTTCTCTTACACGCGTGTTTCATGTTTCATTAACCACATCTCACAAACGTACCCTCCCCCCCCCCCAAACCCCGTACCCTCTCTCCTTTTTGTTTTGTAATTAGAAGACGGGGCAAACATGTTTTTGCAATTTTTTGCTTTTTCGGTTTCCGACCTTGACACGCGCGGCGCCCCAGGGGTGACCGTCGCGGGGATGCATCGGCTCGTTGGGGGCCATCAGCCTAGGGTGCCTACATGCGGCGGAAACACGTAGGCACCCTACATCAGCCAAAAAGACGTCGCCCGTTTGCGGCCTATTGTAGCCACTGTTGTAAGCGTTCAAGCGCACTTTGGATTTCGCCGCCCCGCAGGAGGAGCGGGCTCAGGTCAAGTTGTTTGCTATGTGGAAACGCGTACGTTGCCTACACCTTTTTTTTTTCTTCTAGTTTTGAACTTCTTCGCCGCAGCGATATGCCCTCACTTGTAAGTCATCTCCTGACGAAGCCGAGTCTCTCGGCGAAACTGTTGATTAAACTTCCGCTGTTTGTTGTTTTTCACCGTGAGTTTTTCACTTCGGCCCCTTGGCTCCTATGCCACCATGCCGGCTATATATATATATATATATATATATATATATATATATATATATATATATATATATATATATATATATATATACTGTAAACGACTAAATTTTCACGAGGACCTAATTTTCGCGAATTTCGCGAATCGCCTACAAACGCGAAAAATACGTCCCGCGAACAATTTGGGCAATATGTGAACGCTACGGAAGCTACACTCGATCCGCAAAAATTAGAATCCGCGAATAATTTCAAATTTTCAGCTTTGGCCCGATTCACAAAAATTTGAGCCCGCGAAAATTAAGTCGTTTACAGTATATATATATATATATATATATATATATATATATATATATATATATATATATATATATATATATATATATATATATATATATATATATATGTGTGTGGCAGGTAGCCAGGGGGGGGGGGCATGGGGCCCGGCCTCCCCCCCCCCGAAACAAAATCCTGGCTACGTGCCTGATATATATATATATATATATATATAATATATATATATATATATATATATATATATATATATATATATATATAGGAACAGCACCTATATATATATACAGGGTGTTTTTTTTTTTAAGCTTAACAGATTTGTTTAAAAAAAGCCGTGAAAGTTACACTTATGCCGCTTGTGGAGTTGAGTTATACGGCCAGGGGGACACATTATAGGGGGCTAATCGTAATGATCAGGTGGCTAATTAATTAAAATTTGTTAGTTAACTTTTTAATTAATGAAAATAGACATATGGTTCCAATTAGAAACTTGCTCAGCGTCATCGAAAACCCACAAATCAGTCATTTTCAGAAAGACTTTGAGCGCGTGAGAAGCGTAGTAGTGCACTAAAGTTACCACTCGTGAAGCAGGTACAAGGCTGGGGCTAGATAAGAGACGGAAAAATCGCGCGGGCGCCTTATCGCAACCTCTAGCTTTGTACCAGCTCCACGAGCGGTAACTTCATTTCACTACTACGCTTCTCACGTGCTCAAAGTCTTTCTGAAAATGACTGATTTAGGGGTTTTCGATGACGCTGAGCAAATTTCTAATTGAAACCATATGTCTATTTTCATTAATTAAAAAGTTAATTAACGAATTTTAAGTAATTAGTCAACTGATCGTTACGATTAGCCCCCTATAATGTGTCCCCCTGGCCGTATAACTCACCTCCACAAGCGGCATAAGTGTAACTTTCACGGCTTTTTTTGAACAAATCTGTTAAGCTTAAAAAAAAACACCCTATATATATATATATATATATATATATATATATATATATATATATATATATATATATATATAGCGCATTATCTTTTTATGGTTTGAAAAGTTTTTGACAAGATTATAAGCGACCATTTCTCGAAGATAGTAGTACGTATATTTGATCTGGAAAATAGCGTGAAACATTCGCTTTAGTGAACTATAGCTCCAGGGTCGCCTCGTAGATGGCGTCAGTGTGTCCTCTCGCCTCTAGTGAGGGTGGGCGCAACTCAAGTCCTGGAGAGCGTTTGAAATGTAATGGCGGCGCCTGAGGGAGAGGATTGGGAAAGGATATGCGCCAATGTTCCCTGCATGAGAGCAGACGCCTGCTCTGTTGCAACTCTGTTGCCCCATGCGCCTTTCCTCCTCCCGCCTCCCATTGCAAGCAACGAACGCCTTGGCGTAGCCTTTCTCGCTCCGGGAATCGCAAACGTCGAGAGGAAAAAGCAGGGCTGCCACACAAGCAGCAGCGTCCAAGATGGCGGAATTTACCATTTTTCGCGTTAAACAAATGCCTCACCTATCGGAACAAAACTGGTGGCTACAGAAAAGTAATAACTTATACCTTGCGTAAATTATTCAAGCGCATTAATGGGCTCTTATGACCTGAGTTAGGAAATAAAATGACCCTTTGCCCCGTAGACTCCCAGCAAAATGTAGCAATTAAATGGCGTCCATATCCCGTGATCCCCGATCTAGCAGTTGCGCCCCCCCTCACTAGAGCCTCCCTACTCGTCTCCTACGGGGGTCAGAGTTGCGCGCTCATCCTCGGTGGGTGGCCGTAGCGCCGGCTTTCCTGCACGGCTATGGATGCTTTGCCCGTCACGTGACTGAATTCGGCAAATAGCGGCGCCGCGCGCGCCGCCGCGCATGGAAAACAGGAAAGAAGGAGAAGGAGGTAAAAGCAGGGGAAAATTCGCCGGGGCGCGTGCAACGTCGGCGAAGCGACCGCGTCGGTGGCTTTCCTGCACGGCGCTGGCTTCTTCATGTCTCACGTGATCAATCTCGGCAAATAACGGCGCGGCAACGCGTCAAAAAAAAAAAAAAAAAGAATTCCGAGCAATTCTGGTTTTTGTTCTTGTCGTAAGGGATCACAAGAGCTCGGTCATAAGCAAAAGCAAATGTGATGCAAGTGCGCCCCATCATTGACTTTGATTGCAGCCTGCGCGAGGAAAGGGCAAGAAAGATACGACGGAGTGTTATCCATCCCCACGCCCTGAAGTAGAGAGTGTATTATATACTCGTATTCACTAAAAAAACCATTGTATATAAAAAAGGTCCGGGTTTTTGCGTATTATTACTTCTTTACTCTTTTATGTGGCAATTTAAGATATTTGTGGGTGAATTTTAGATTAGTTTGCCGTGATATTATCAAGACGTACACGTTTGAAACGTCAAAAGCATAGTTTCTCCCTCTGACAGCCAAATCTCGTGGTATTGGATCGAGTAGTTGGAGGAACTCTGTTATCGATCTAGGCACACCACTACCCTGGCCGGACACCGCGGCGACGCGTGCGATCACGTCGCCGCATGAAACCGGCGCCAACAGATTCTAAGCAGGGTCGCGTTCCTATCTCGTGACTGATCGTATGATGAGCCCCTTATCGCCTCCACGTTTTTATGTTTCCAAACAAAAGGGAGATACGGAGCAGAGCCATCCCTCGAGATTGCTTGTTTTTTCTTTTTCTTTTGTTCAGGGGAGAGAAAGATGACACACGATGTTTCGAGTCATCGGGAAGGTCTCTTTCACAGCTGCGATGTATGACAATGAGCTCGCGAAAATAAAGGGCACTGCATTCTGTTGAAGGTACTATTGGTGGCACGATATGCGCGGCTTCTGTGCAGAACTGTCTATAGCTTCTATGTGTAAAATATATAATTGCGTGGTAAACACACGCGCACACCCGTGCGCGCACACACACACATACCTACGTTCACACATCCACATACCCCACACCCACTCAAACGTACTTGCAAACCTATGCACATACACTCTCTCTCTCTCTCTCAAACACACACACATAGCTAAACCCCTCCACACACATATCTACATATGCCACACGCACACACCTACATCCACATATCCCCCCGCATACACACCTACATAACCCACACACGCACACGATTACAGCCACCATCATACCCCCCCCCCCCCCCCCCCCCCACTCCCCCCCTTTCCGGGCACAACCACACACACACACACACATACACGAATGTAGACCCACCCAAACCCGCACACATGGGCACACGCGCGCACAGACACCCCCAAACATGCACATAAACCTACATGCGGGGAATGAACGGAATCACCGCAACATTATTGATTAGGGAACTCTATAGTAGGTCGGTCCGATCATTCCGGTACTCGGTACTTGTAGCGCTGCAGCATAGGATTCATATCACATGTCGATACCGTTATCGGAGCGCAGAAGCGATCCACGTGAACTCCCCATTAGGCACATTTCAAAACCCCGCCAAGCAACATTGGCGGCCGCCATTTCTTGGGCACGAACGAAGCCTGTGATTGGATCCGAGTCCTCGCCGAACGCTGACGCAGCCTTCGTGTCCAATACGGAGAGCAAGTCGTCTGCTTCTTGCGCAAGAGTTGCCGTGACGTCGGAACGACGCCGAGCTCTTATTGGCCGACTGAAAAAAAAAAGAAATGGGTAAATCTCAACGCTAGATGCTTTAAGGTCTACCCACTATTTTCTTTTCAATCAGCCAATAAGAGCTCGGTGTCGTTTGGACGTCACCGCAACTCCTGCGCAAGAAGCAGACGACTTACTCTCCGCATACAAGCCCAGAGTGGGCGCCCCAACAATGGCGGTCTCTGATTTTGCGCATTGTTCGTACGCCGCGCGAAGTAGTTCTTACAAGATTTGGTTGTCAGAAGAAGCGACGCTTTAGGCATTTGAAACGTGTACGTCTTGATAAGATAACATATATCCTATCTAAAATGTACCTAAATATATCCTAATTCTACACATAAGGGGGGAAATTAGTAATGCTCCGCGAGGAGCCGGACTACTTTTTTTTGCTATGGTTCCTGAGGTGAAAACGAGTGCATAGATGGCTGGATTAAAACAGCGACTTGGGCCAGTTGGTACTTATGCGTGGTGGTAAATACACCTAAAAACGCGGACAAAGAAATAAGCACACATACGCCTCGTCCCGTGTTTTTAGGCGTATTTACCACCCTGTATACAAGGCGCGCACTTTAGAAAAGTGCCTATTGTATCACCGTCCACGTGCGGACCTTGGGATCCACTGCGGTGACTCAAAGAGCTCGAGGTCGTGTGACATACTTCAGGTGTTTGATCGTCGGAGGATTGCTTCCGACCGTCCGTTGTGAGTCCGCTTCAAAGAGACAATTGAAGACCAAAGGTTGAACCGCGCGGCGGAGATCTCCCAAATAATAATAGCGACCTATTTCTAGATTTCTTTCGCCGCAGGAGATGTAGCGATATCCCCGGAGTCATCGATAATACACTGTAAAAAATGTGTGTAAAATTACAAGCATTTTTACAGACATTTTCTGTTGTCATACAGAAAATGTCTGTTAATTGTCTTTAACCGAAACCTGTTCAAGAAAAAAACAGACATTTTCTGTTTTTACCTTTTTGGGTAACCAAGTGTTTCTCCACTTCACAAAAAGCGGGCCTGAGAACGTAATTGACACATTAATATTTTGTTTGTGTATTTAGAGAATAAAACTATATTTATGGGTAATTTTAGTGCAAGGATTAACGCGCGCCGTGTTTTCTTCGGTATTAATTTTGGTGCGGAGCTTATTTTTCAAGATGGATGCCGGATAACGATTCCTCGTGGACGTTGGTTTTCCCGGCTAAACGATTTCTGACGTAAGGTGAGTGCTGTGCATTTTTATCGGTGTAGTATAGGCACACTGCTTTGTTCCGATTGGCTTAGGTCTCCCTATGGGCCCGAGCACGAACTAGAACACGCAATCGAAATGGGTTTTCGCGGTACCTTAAGGCACGGTGACACCGGCGAGAAAACGCGGGCGCGGACGCCGCTCGCAGCGAGAACGCCACACGGCGCCTTACGTTACTACGCACCCGAGGGTCCTACCGTGGGGAGCGGTGAACCTCAGCGTTTCGCCTCAAGGTCGCTTGCTCTTTCATACTATTTCGAGCACTTACGAGATTTCCCGCGCTTTTTGGTTGGCCGGGCCAGACAGCAGCACGAAAGTTCGCCGCACGCCGCCGGCTGCCGCCCATGCGGGAAGCACTCATCCCAGTGCCCACCACCGCGACGTTCGCACCCGTTTTTGTTGCCCCCCACCGCGTCCTCAACGATGAAAGCGCTGACCACAGAAGTGGGGCGTCCATCTTACCCTCCCCCATTGTCTCCTGTCGCCTTTTCCAATATCCTTTCTGCTCTTCATGAGCGAGGGAGGCGACGTCGGTTTCCCGGTGAGGCACACACGTAGACACGGCGGAGAATTCAAGTTCACGTGGGCCAGTAGCAGGGACCGTCTAATAAATTTGTGACAGACGACGAAAGGCGCGCGTCGTCTGCTTTGGTTGCAGCTGAGCTTATCGTCATGCAGGTACGCACACTTGTAGACGATTACCTCGTTATAACAGCTGACTGCTGCCGTAATAGTAATCGTATTGTCCTTCATTCTGGGACGTTGCCGCGCTCAAAATGCAAGATGGGGATATCTGGGTCTCTCTGAGTCTGCGGCGCGCTGCAGAGAGAAGAGTGGGGGCGCGAAAGCGTGGCATCGGACGTGAATAAATGTGCCGCTTCAGATTAATTCGTTCGTTTGGATCGCGACAAGCCGCGAAGGATGGCGCGGGGACCAATTTTTTGTTTAGAAAAAATAATGCCGATCGAGATGTTTTGCGCCTTTACGGGCGGGCAGCGCGCGTTTTCTCGCTGTCGACTGGAAGCAACGCTAGGGGTATACAAACGAGCACAGAAGATGCAGTGGCGGTAGGTGTCTTCCGCGTATCTTGCCAGGAAATTCGTCTAGAGTATTTCCTACGGCGATGCAGGTGGCGAAAGTATCTGTCCTTCACAAAAAAAAGGAAATAAAATAATTTCAGCAATTATCGACCGATTTCAATTCTCCCCTTATTTTCTAAAGGCCCCAAAAAAGTAATATAGTCCCGTCTTGTACAATTTGCGAATAAGCACGATTTACTCTCATCTTCGCAGTTTGGTTTCAGAAAAAATCGTTCCACGGAATTATCCCTTTTGTCCCAGAAAGAATATATATTACAAAATTTTGAAGAAAAAAGAACGGTTGCTGGCGTATTCGTAGATTTTACTGAAGCCTTTGACTTCGTGGATTATTACATTCTGCTTTGTAAACTTAATTACTATGGTATTCGAGGGTTGCCGTTATCACTCCTAAATTCATACTGGAGTCACCGCTTCCAATATATTAACATTAGTGGTCATTCCTCCGATAGAGAGCGTATTATTTCCGGGGTTCCACAGGAGAGTATTTTAGGGCCCCTTTTCTTTAACCTGTATATAAACGATATTGCGAATATAGACCCTGTTGCTAAATTTGTAATTTATGCAGACGACACCAGTATATTTTTTTCCTCTTGAAATAGCGATGAAATTGTGGATGCTCTTAATTTTACTTTGTCAAGGTCGGCGGCTTGGGTAAAAGAAAATGAACTAAGTATTAACTCTGAAAAGAAAAAGACTTTTCTTTTGTCAAAAAATAAACAAATTTTTATGCCAAGGCCTATAGTATTTAGCTCAAGTCCGATAGAGATCGCGGATAATTTTAAAACACTAGGTGTCTTTTTTTCTGAAAATATCATGGGCTAGCCATGCAAATTATTTGGTTGTCAAATTGTCACGCGTTCTTGGTTTAACGTATCGCCACAGCCAAATTCTACCAGTTCGCGTGAAACTAATTATTTACCATGCTCTGTTTTACTCACTCCTGAGTTATCAAGCGTGAGGGCATGCTTGCAAGAAATTGAAGCCGCAAACATGAGTAGGAAGTCTACAGCAGTCGAATATGAAGGTGCTCCTCTACTACTGCTGGCCATTTTCGAGGAAGACAAGGACCTCTTCTACAAAGTAATCGAGGTAAACATTGCAAGCAAGGTTTTGCAACCCTATTTTTTCTCAGCATTCCTAGCAGGTTACCATGTAATTTAGTGTGTACACAGGACTATACTGTGCACAGTATTGAAATTAACATTCTCATGTACGGGTAAATGCCTTGTCTGCTACGTAAGGTTTTTTTTACGCTTATTATATCCGTTTGCACTCAAGAAAAAAAATTTCCTCAAAGCCTACGCACTATACAAATTCAACATTTCAAAAATATTTAGTCATAATTTGCGCCACAGCATGAACTGAAATTGAACAGGCGATCCTTTTTAGTATCGAACATATAAGGCCAATCGGCTTCTCGCATGCCTTTTATGCCACTGAAAACTTCTCCTGTAGAGAAAACCAAATTACAAACCAAAATACTTATGTATATGTGGAACTCTTCCTCCATAACAGGAAACTGCGTGTGACGATGACTAGGGGGACATGCCAGGCTCTCCTTTCATTTGTGGAAAAGGTATAGTTGCAAATAATACTAGCAGACAGGTAGGCATTGCTAAATTATGACACATTTCATTCACTTTGTGACTACTAAGTCGTTCACGGTATGCATCGACAGCCAGCCAGTGGTCCACACGTCCAGCCCGCGCCAGGCCTTCAAGCTGGTGCTCTTTGCTCACTTTGTCTTCAACATCGTTTACCGCAAGGAGACAAGGCTGTGCTTGGAGTTCATGCAGAGGTAGGGACGAAAGTGTCTATTCATCATTTCGTAATTTACAGAGTCGCGATGAGGGCTGACTCAGCACCTTTCGCGCTTTTGTGTTGTGTATAACTCCCAGTGGCAAACAACAAAGCGGCGTTCCAGCAGCTACAGGAGAGCCTTTATGAGGGCCGTAATGCTCCTAAATTCAGATAAAACTAAAAATAAAATAAAAAAAGAAATTTTTCTTTTACTTTTGACGTTTTCGAATTATTGATTACCGATGGAGTGAAATCGGCTGCTTCCTGGTGCGTGCTGTCTTCAGCACACAGCAGTTAGTAGAAGGGAAAGGCACTCTCCTTTCGAGAAGAGACATAGGCGATCCTGACTGTCACCGCATGACCCGTTGCAATTACAGCACGCAACTCGGTAACCAAGTCCCAGGCCAGTCCTACTCAATAAGGATGTTCATATATGTTAGTATGTTAAGTGTCAATTACAAAAAGCGACCAGAAAGATCTGTTTTGCGCTGTTTATGAGCTTTATGCGCTATTGTGATTGTGTGCATCTCCTGAAACTGGCTCAACCTTTTAGACGCCCAGTCGGGAAGATATACAACCCTATTCCTTTTTGTCTGGTGCTGTTTTGTGGCAGCCTTGCACACAACAGGGAAAGTCACCCATTGAAAACCGTGAGCGGACACCCGATAAATAGTCTCGTGCTGACGCGGAAACTCCCAAACGCCGGGCATACAACGCACGCTGAAACGGCCGTAGTACTAGGGAGAACCACAGGTACCAGAATGCACCGCGGCAGCGGTGGTGTCGCGCAACTCCTGGTGAGACCGGTCTATTGGAGGCTTATTGGAGAGTAGGCGCCGTGTAACCGAACTTTTGGGTGGCTCGTCAAAAGAGCCCTAAGCGGTCGAAATTAATGCACAGTCCTCCACTGCGGCGTGCGAGATGCCCGTTATTGGTTTGGCACGTAAAAACCCCAAATTTGACCTTTTTTTTTTTTTATTGCTCCAGGGCCATCGCTGCAGTAAACCCAGGAAAAGGCACGAAGGTTCAACGAACGAAATCCAAACAACATTGCTTGACGCCCAAGGTTGCAGCACTGTTGACAGCGTTGCATGATTATGACTTGTAAACACTGAAAACATGAAGACACATGTACCATGCAGGCGTCCTACCGGCTTAATATTTGCTTTCTTGTTTTCTTTTAATAAAGTTTTTAATATTTCATCGTAATTTATCTGAGTACGAACATTTTTCTGCAGCGAATATGTGATTAATGCAGGTAAAATACGAAACAAGGATGAACAAAAAAAGAAGACGTAACACAGCCCAGCCTGAGTGAAGCGTTAAAAAAAACGGCAAACTAAAAAGCAACTCTGTTCCGTGTCTCTTCTCCCCTGTTACTTGGCCCTCGTTGTTTCGTGCACTGCGCCAACCAAGCAAAATGAAACTCTCACAACCATCTGTTCCCTGATACGTGGTTGCCATTTTAGCTCATTAACCGTCGCGATAAAGTACATTTATTACAATTATTTTTAAATTTGGAAGATTTGATATTTGACGGTGGAACAAGGCGTCAGCAAACGATGACCTTTCTGCTAATATATTACTACGCGACAGTTGTGTACATAGGCATCTAGCTAGTAGAGCGTGCATACTATCAAAGGTAATTAAATACATCCAATCACATTTGCTACAATGCATGCTTCAGTAGCTTTCAGGCCTAGTAACACAGCTTTCGCGTTGCAATATATGAGCAGTGAGGTGGGCTTTCACAGTCAATGATTTCACGAAACTTGTAATTTTATAGGAATTATCACCCCTCGTATTTATCTGTACCTGATTTGATGGAACTTCTCATTTTACATAAACTGGTCTGTGCTGTTATTTTTCTAGGATTGGTTTAACAGAACTTGTAATTTTAGAGAAATCTTCTGTGCTATGATTTGATTATACATGATGATTGAAACCTAAGACTGTGGTTTGAAAAACGGAAACCCGTGAAGGAGGAAGAAAAAGGGACAGACAACGACTCCGTTTTGAGACGTTGTCTTTCCCTTTTTCTTCTTACTTCACGAGTTTCCGTTTTTCAAATCAGTCTCAGGTTTTAATCATCAAGTATAACTTACACCAGCTCGCCTGCACTTTAACCGTTTTTTTCTAAGATTTGAGTTGTGTAAAAAAACAGAAATTGTCTGGCAGCTGGCCTGCCAGAAAATGTCTGTAAAGCTCTGTTCTGTTTTTAAATTTTTCTGTTATTTAACATACTTTTTCTGTTTCTCACTAACATATAATTTCTGTAAAATTACAAGGTCTGTGAAACTTCTTTCACGGAACTTGTGATTTTACAGAAATTATCTGTTAGTGAGAAACAGAAAAAGTATGTTAAATAACAGAAAAATTTAAAAACAGAGAACATAGCTTTACAGACATTTTCTGGCAGGCCAGCTGCCAGACAATTTCTGTTTTTTTACATAACTTTTTTTTACAGTGTAGTGACCTATATACCTATAGGCCAAAGACGTAATTTCTCGATCCGCAAATCGACTAAACGATAACTACATCGCAAAATAAGAATACATATAAAGATGATCGTGATGTAGATATAAATATAAAGAAGAACTGCAATCATATAAAGAAGAACGGCACTAGCAGTAACACAACCTTTCGTGCGCGTTAGGTTAATTTCACGGGAACTAATGTATAGACTCTTCACAAACAACCTAAAATTCCAAGAAAATGTAAAAAAAAAAATCCTTCTTAGGGAATTTTGAAGGGCTTCCTCATAATCTCAACCATTATTAAACGTGAGCAAAAACACTTTCCCCGATGAAATAAAAAAATATTTACCTTAGAAAATTTAACAGATATAAACACGGTAGTTGCGACGTCATTGAGTTTTTTGGTTTTTTTTTCGGTACAGGTGGTGTTGCAATTACATGTATTAAATTTTATCTTGGCGCACATGCTAGCTGCGTGCATCGCCAAAATTAAAGGCGTACGATATGGCAGAACGAGCAGAGGAGAAGGAAATCGTAGCAATGTTAAGGATTTTCACTTACGCTATCGAGAGTGTACGATTAGAGGCCTGCTTGCCATCGAATGGCACCCCCACCCTTGAAAATTGTCTGATGAGATCGAAGCTGGTACCGAGCCGAAACATTTGATTTCTGTTCAGACGCAGTTGTTGATCCCGTTTACAGGCAAACATATCCTTTTAGTTGTGGAAAGGGGGAATAAATTTGCCACCGCACTGCCCATACACCTTTTCCTCGCGGGCGCAGCCATCTTGAATGTCGTCACTTCTGGTATGCGTCAAAATGTAGTTTTGATCTCTCCACGCCCTCTGGAAGGTCTTCCCAAAAAGTGCCCGATTGGCACGCATTCTTGTTTTGCTTCACCTATATTTCCTCGCATATTCCAGGTTGCAATGTTTTATTTTTATTCTTTTCGCTCCGCACGTCACAGACGAAACCCACGTAACCGAGAACGAAAGGAAACGAACAACGTAAATACAACATGACACTGAACGTGATACATCAGCGTCTAGATATTTCGGTGGCGGGATTCCCGTGCCTGACGTATCCACCAGGATTCTTCCAACGTTGGATTTGTCTCGCTACGACGTCACGAGTCGTGATCTCGACTACTTACCATGAAGTTGCCAGCACGGTGGTTGCGAACGACGAGTCCGATGCTGCGTCTGTGTACAACTAAGAAGCGCAATGATATCAAAGAGTAATAGCCTTTTTAAAAGGGTACAGAAACGAAATGACTTAAGCGTGAGCTAATTCTCGCTTCAAAGACGGCCAGCGAGAAGCGCAATCCGTATCGCGCTCGTGACGTCAACAGTTCATGCTCGGTCAAGGGTACTGCAGTTGAGAGCCTTGCCGCTTGGGGGCGTCAACGCCGCGTGACAGTCTCGCCTAGTAGTAATATCCGAGGACTGTACGCCCGACGGCCAATACATAGCCTGCCCGTAACGTCATTCGCGGCCATGCCGGTATTTTATGAGCCACGTGTTAGTTTCACACCGCAGATGTATAGTAGCTCGAGGGAACCAGTAAGTAGAAGTAACCGTCAGTACTCAGCAATGGCGACACCTGCAAGCAATGTATACAAAGTATTCACTGGGTGCCATATTGGGGAGGGGGGGGGGGGGGGTATGGTTGGCTGTTGGCTGACAGAGGTTCCCGCATCCTCAGATGTAGCTCCAACCTAACGTCTGCAAAGAACGGCGATCTGAATGGTGTGGAATGCACGTTGCGGAGGCACAGTGGATGTTTTTTTAGCATATACAACGCAGTAAACGCGTCACCGTTCTCCGCCGAGTCACATTCGGGACTAGGTAACTCCACGAGAAAGCCGTACTGCCGCGAACTGGCGCTGCTCTTTCAGGGGCGGATCCAGAATGGATAATATTCTCCCATTCTTTCGTGTGCACCGGGGGGTCCACCCATGTCAAATTGCCCTCCGAGAAGGGGGAGGGGGGGGGGGGTCGACTTTGTTTGGGGGGGAGAACGGCCGCCTCCGTCGCGCCCCCCCCCCCCCCCCCCCCCCCCCCTTGGATCCGCCACTGTGCTCTTTAGAAACTCATGACGTGGCGCCATTCCAGCGGAGCTTCACAGACCGCCAGCAAACGCACTTTTGAAATATGTTAATTCGTTTTAAAATTAGCTTTCTAGACTTCTCTGCCGACAGCCCAAAAACACTAGGCTAGTGTTTCTGGGCTGCCGGCACAACATAGACTAGGTACATCTAAACAAAGAAATAAGTGCAAACACTTTGTTTCCGTACACCGTTAAACCAACACAATCAGCGTGAACAGAGCAACATTCCTTTTATTTCCGTCGATGAAAGAAGAATTAATTCCTTTTAAGACGCCATAGCGAGTGTTTAACCTATCGATAAAATCCGACCAGAGCGACGCTTTTTGGTTAGTGCATGTCGCGAACACCACGTCTCCGTTCTAAACAGACTTGTACAGTACTCATTACGAGCACTCAAGTGACTTGTAATCGATTACTTTATAGAGTAATTTTGTAATCATTTGAATGCATTTATGAAAATCTAATCACAAGAGTAATCTGGTTACTTTTGGGAGCACTAAAATTACTTATGACCATTCCTACTTTCCCCTTCCCTTTCTCAGAACCAATCAAACGCAAACGGCGGTTCATGTTTGTAAACCGTAAGAGGATCTATAAAGTATTCACGGGGTCCTTCGGTTCTGGCAAGAAATCCCCAAACCAAGTCTCCAACCAAGAGATGTTTTACCAAAATGGTCGAGTTAAGAAGATAAGTAGGTTTTAATTCGATGATTCTAAACTAATAATAGACAGTAGGCTTTCAAACCGGCAGAAGAACGTGTCGTTTCGAAAATCTGAAGTAATGGGAAAAGCAACTGTTACTCTTTCCAGTAACGGCCAATTAGTTTACCTCTCAAGTCATCCATTAATCTAATTGAATATTTGTTTTAACCAAGAATAATTGTCATCGTAATCATTTACTTTTCTTTTCGAGTAACGTGTTCAAGACGGGTTCTAAAACACGAGCGACGAAAGAAACCATATGCACGCAGAAAGAATAATCAAAGTAAGTGCGCACTTGACTCAAACAATCGTCATCCAACTCAGCCCCCACAGTTCCAAACACGGCGCGTGACTGCATGAGCGGGGAGCATAAAACAAACAAACGCAACGAGATGATAAAAGCGGCTCGTGTCCTGTTACCCCGACCCTTGGCGGCTTATCGGGCTTCGTTTTCTTTCCCTTTTCTTTTCTTTCGTTATTCTTGCTTTTTTTTTTTTCTTTTTCTCTATCAGCCGCGGTTGCGCTTTAATTTCTGCTTTCTTGAATGAGTCCGGAAGTGCCAGCACGGCGCCCCTTACGGAGAAGCAGCTTGCCCCGCCCCTAGCGGCAAACGAGCGAAACGGGGAACGCCGGCACGTGACGTCCTACTAATCGTAGTAATATCATCCTTCCAAGGACCGTCACGGAGAGCGCGCGTGGATTGTCGAGATTGCAGAAAACAAACGGCCTTCGGCTTTTACAGGTCTTTCTTATCTATCTAGCGGTTCTTGCTGGAAGTGTCACTCAAAGTGTAAAAAGGGGTGTTTTAGAGGGGGGGTGATGAACTTATGACGACACGGGGAACGTATCACCTCCGCCTTCGCAGCTCTGTACGTGCGCTCTTCTTTGTCATCTGCACTACCTGTGAAACTCTTTAGCCGCGATAAGATTATCGCTTGTGGCGTCCAAGAACTTGTGACAAGGTGGAGGGGTTCCCCCGAGAAGATTACAAGACGACTCTTCTCCTCATCCTTGCTCGGGGCAGTAGCAATATATTGTTGCACGGAAATTTCGTCAGCCATTTCTTCTGGGAAGTTACCTACGCGGAGCTCAAGTTCGGCTGCTTCTTTTGCAGGGGTTGTGGCGACGTCAGAACGCCCAGTTCTGATTGGTTCTGAATGAAGGATAGTGGGTAGACGTCAAGGCAGGTTGCTTTGAAGTCTACCCACTTTCCTTCAATCAGAGCCAATCAGAGCTCGGCGTCTTTCTGGCGTCACAGAAACTCCCGCGCAAGAAGCAGACGACTTGCTCTCCGTATAGTTTCACGCCAATCCCGAGCTATAGCGGTGCGGCACCGCTATAGCGTTAGCAGCGCTCTGACTTCGTGCGAAACCGGGTGTATATGGCACTATGGTTGCGCGGAAGTTTCGTCAGCCATTTTTTCTGGGGAATTACCTCTTTATTTTGATACATTCTGTCTACTAACGTGGCCCGCAGCACTACTTACTTGTGGGGCAACTGGATTACAAAAGTCGCCTTTGAAACTAAACTGGGTGACCTTCCGGAGCTAGGCTAAACTGGTTAGTTGGTTGTCGGAGGGGGGAAGAAACGATATACTTCTTGCGTGTGAAACGAGTACGTTTTTATTAGATAACGATCAACTGATGGTAAATGCGGATACAAGGAAAGGTATTACTATTCACCACGTAAAGGGGAAAATTAGTATTGCTCCGCGGCAAGCCGGACTTTTTCTTTCTTCTTCTTTACTGCGGTTAGTGAGGGAAAAACGACCATTGTGGTAACTGGGAGCCAACTGGACCAACAGGCTTTGTGCACCAACTCTACATAGCGAAGATCTCGTATTGCATAATTCCGGAAATTGTAGTCGTTTGGGGCGAAGCCAATGATTCATTGTTTTAATATGCACATGGTAAAACACCTAATACCCTGTTATGTGGGCTTACAGAAATCGCTAAAAATCAGGAACGGCCATGTATACACAGCGCGACACAGCACGAACGAGCGATCGTTGGTTCTTCGTGTGTTTTTTTTTTCTTGTGGAATAAAAGGACCGTCATCAAAACTAATAGTGTCGTAGAAGATCGTAGTCTTAGGCACTAACCTAAGGTGTAAAAGGTAATTAATTCCCTTCAATATCGTTTAAAGGCAAAATTAGAAAAAAAAAAAAAAAAGCTTTGATGTTGTGTTTGCGCTAAGAGTGTCGGGAAGTGTACTCCGGTTCCTGGCCGTGTGGCTAGACTTAATCTTTGTGCAGACAACCACTTTATCACGAGAGCGCCTCTGATTCAGGAGCGCTGTCATATATTGCCAGCGAATCCCAGCAGCTGTGCTATGCCTAGCAAGGAATAGCAGAGAGGTCAGTGGGTTTGAACATCGATCCACTAGTGGTTCCGCAGTTTTGCTTAACCCTCGGCCTACGCTGACCCAGAAAGTTTTCATAAGCGATATTCCAGACGATATCCAGGTACACATTGAAGCGTTGCATGTGATTGTGTTATTCATTGGGAGGTTTAAACCGCTGCAGAATTCAGCGATCCTGGGAATCCTCACCCATGCGCGTTTCAATCTAGATGAGCATCGGTATACAGTGGCGTGCGGTCGTGTATCCCTACTGCGTGATGCTCAGGCTAACAGAAACTGTATTGACTACATTCCTCGTCTACGGCAGACACCCCAGACGCCCACTGGGGTACCTAACTTCCCGTTGTCAAGCCCACGAGCCAGCCAGCCAGCCAGCAAGCCACCCACTGTTGCGTATGGCCCGTGGCGGGGTTAAACGCCGTTATGAATGCCCCCCCCCTCCCCCCCCCCCCCCCCCCCCCCCCCCCGCCGACCATTTTCTACAATGTCTGCACCTGGGCGTTTGTTTTCGTCGAGCGCGTCTCGTGGGTCAAGGTCGTCTGACTCAGCAAGCCTGCCGCCATCGTCGCGTCGAAAGCACGCCTGCCCAGCGAGCGCACCAGACGGGCGCCGTGATTTAACATCCGAACGGCGAAAACAACGGCTCAGGTTTCAAGACCGAAACACCAGGGCACGATCCGGGCCGATGAAATCATCGGGACGCCTTCATTCAACGCGTAGACACGAAGAGCCGAATGTCGGCACCTCTCGGCCCCGGACGATATTTTGACCAGCTGCGTGGATTCCAACGAGCCGGTGTTTTGGTGAGACTCTCGGCGCCGTCTAGACTGACTGTGAAGTGTTTACGTCGGCTCAGTGTGCGCAATAATGGAATGTGGGGCGGGGTTTTGAACGGAACACCTTTCTGTGATTGGCCGACCATACGCCGATGTGGGGGTCCCTACCTAGGGACCTAGGGAGAACAAAGTGTTTAAAATGAGCGAACTTCAACAAGCAAATATCATCTTCTCTGTTCTTGAACCAACTCTGCATCATGTAAATAAAGAGTGTACTTTTCGAGAGAGATCGCGGCTCATCGTTGTCCCCGCTGAGCTCTAGCCCGGTGCCTGGCTCGAGTCGCCCCTCCACCACCACGGACACCGCTCGGTCCCAACACCACCCAGCCAGCCAGCAAGCCACCCACCCAGCCAGCCAGCCAGCCGCCCAGCCAGCGACCCTGCCAGCCAGAGTCTAAACAAACACACAGTTATTTTTCACGAAGATTCAGGAATGAACACTCAAATGGCAGATGCAAATAAAGTACGAGAAAACTAACGATGTAAACACCTTGGTAACATATGAAGCGTAGCAATTTTGTGAGTAGAAATAAGAAAACACGTGGACCACTATAAACACGTCGACGTTACCTTTTAATGGACAATTTTGAATCAGCATATCGATAACGTTGTTAACAAAGCTATAGAAAAAAAGGTTTACTCTGAAGCGAACATTTAATGTTTTAGACACTGAAATGAATATTACGACATGTCAAAACACTGCTCGTTCAAGTCCGTGGTTTCACCACAACTGAAGACGGGTTGGGCGAACTGGAAAGTGTTCAAAGACTGCGAGGCATTTGGACTTGCACTGTGCATTCAGAAACAGCACTTCTGGGTCGCGCTTTGAGGCGTTAGAATCTATGGAAACAAAAAATATAATAAAATATTTGTATTCCTTCATAAGCCTTCATAATGTATGCAAAAAAAAAAAAGATAAAATGGCTTATTTAAAACCTTCCGCGTCGTTAAAGACAACAGTTACTTCCCCCAATTGTATAATGTTATAATAAGAATTTCCCAATACTATGATAATTTTATCACTCTTTAGAGCTCACCGATTAATCGGTTGTAAGATCTTAATATGTACCCAGCCGTAATCGCAGTTGACGGACCAATCAGCTGCCTCCCTTTTATCACCTGAACGAAGAGAAGTAATCACTATACTGCATGATGTATTCTAAAGGCCTGTTCACACATGGAGCGGAGCGCTACAAGTGTAGCGCTTACCTCGCGCTAAGCGCGTGCTGACGGGAGCGTTCACCAGCTTTGTATCGCACCGTCAAAACTGTTGCTCATGGCAGACGATAAGTAGCTGACGGCACGTGAGGAGCGCTACATCAGCGCTTCGCTGCATATGAGAACCGACCTTTAAGATCCCACTTTAGCGGGGCGACATTTCTAGGGCAGAATTTCTCCCTTACTCCGCGTAGATACCTGTGACAGTATCCCAGGACCGACTGGTTTCCGCTTCATAAGACCAAACACCGATACACCTCCTCGATCTTTGACGCGATCGGCCATGCTTGTGTGTACCTGAAGCACACGCCGAGCGTTGGAGTCAGTGTCACACTCAAACGCGGGAAACAACAAAGGCGCATGCGGAAGCTAATGGACCTTTTGTAGAAATACGCGGTGCGCATGCGCGGAGTATTTCATGCGCCTGGGTTCGAGAGTATCTAGTTCCAAACAATCCGCCATCTTGCATTTCTCGCCTTTGAGCGGTTTCGTTGTGTCGACCTCGGGCGGAAGATTACGCACGACAGGGACAAAGGTGAGCTTGGGGGAGCCGTATCTATAGGTCACATCGCCTCAATGGGTGAACAGGAGGTAGCTGACGTTTTGGGTGTGGAACGGGTGGGAGAGGCCGTGGGCGCGCGTTGTTTTCCAGTCACCTAGTCTCGAACCGATTCGCGTGTCTAGGTGGCAGCACATATTCGCCAAGAGGTCCATTAAGGAAGTGATTCGTAAAACACACGGACATCTAGGATAAAAAAAGAAAAAAAAAAAGAGGAAAGCGGGTTGCCCCAACTATCCCCAACGCAATCAGACGTGCAATAGACCCTTTCCGGAATTCAGTGCCATCTGGTGACTCAAATGGCAGTTTAACTTTTACTGTACTAACGGCGGCAATGAACCTGTGGTATGCAGTATTTTATGGGGCACCGTCACTTTCGCAAGTCAACGGTAAACGAGAACGCGCGCTTCACTGTACAGTTCTTTTTCAATCTCTTTCAGTTTCTACGGTGAAAAAGATGCAACCAGTCAGAACGAAGCACCAACCCACATAGACGCCTTGATAAAATTCTATACATCAAGGGGGTTTGAAGCCGAGTGTGTGCTACTGACAGATGGACTGGGCCCGAGTTAGAAATAAACGCTTACGCAGCTCTTGCATCCAATTTCTGCTTCACGCCGCGCTAACGTCTAAAATGTATAGGCATCAAATCAGCTGCTAGGAGTATCTTCAACTTCTTCCTTCATCACTAAACAGAAGGCCGCCATTAGTATAGCACATGTGCCATTTTTCAGATGATGATAGTGATCAATGTTGCCAAACTGAATTCCGGAAAGGGTCTATAGTAACCGCGTGTGGCGCGCGCCCCCGAAACGATGTGTACACAGACGTCGACGAAGTGCAGCGAGCGTCGCGTCATGACAGTCCCAGGCTTCAAACATGACGGTTGACTTAGGTCGGCTGCTTGCTCAGTACTCTGGTCATAACAGTGCCTAACAGGCTCGAGCTTCTACCTCACCTTTCGGAGGCCAGCCCGGGGAGGGGGGGGGGGGGGGGGGCACATTGGGCACGAGTCTTGCATCAGCGTTTGACTGGAATAGACCGATCTCACCAGCCAGTTTTACTACGCCACCGATCTTGGCACGCGATATAAGCAGCACGGATGTCCTGGTTTCTCGCAGTCGTTTTCGCGTTTTCTCGCTAGTGTGGGCGGCCCTTTAGTCTTTGTGCACGTGGGGTAACCTCGCTAGAGCTCTGCGCGCGCAGAGCACGAGAAGGCACGAACCCTCTCGTACACTGCCGTTTGCCTCCAGTGAACTAAAGTTATGGTGGCGTCACGCATGCGCCGAACGCTTGATGAGATCGGTCTATTCGTGTTCAGTCTGTAAATCCGCAGCCACGTTGCTAAAGACCGGTTTACACAGCACCGTCTTCTTACGTTACGTATAAGTCACCAAAACATTCGTGTCTCGAATGTCGCGTGCCAGGCTTTCTTCTCGAACTGGTATCCACGTTTGATATTAAGCACATATGTCGTGGGGACTTGTGCGTAAGCTTCCGTAACGTAACGTAACATAAGAAAACGACGCTGCGTTAACAGGCCTTTATACACCGAACAAAAGACAACCTGCGTGACACTGTATAAGGCGCGTTTCTTCCTCGCATAATGACCCTCACATTGGTCCAACAAAAAACTGTCTGCAGACAGGTCGAAGCATGCACGAAAGCAAATATGCTTCTACCATGCTTGAGGACTGTCCGCAGATCATGGCTGCAGGGAACGCCACACGTGCATTCTGTATGATGCACGGGCAGTCTGACTACACACGCTGTTTCCAAACGGGAGGCCTTCGTTTTCCCACACCAGAGTGTGGGGAAGCGTCTGCGCCTGCGCAGTGACGTCAGGCCGTTGAATGATAGCCCTCCGTGTGCCGCCATCTTTGTCTCCTGGGCCGCGGTCCGAGCATGCCCAGTAGTTCTCTCTTCCACGAAATACGAGACGGCGCGCATGCGCCCCCAACCCAGTGACTCAGCATTTTCTGGGGCCGAGGCGATAAGTGCTGGAAAAGGCGCGTGATCCCTGCCAGATTAGGCAACGTACGGCGTCGCGCGAGTCCCCCGTGCATCTCATTATCGTTCCTCAGCCAATGAGATAGCAGCATTTTGCAGACCAATGAGATAGCAGCATTTGCAGACGAGAGCGCCGGAGAACCAATCACGAAGGAGAGAAGCGTGAACATAACGAGCCAAGCTCTGCGGAGTCTTGAGCCATCAGTGACTCTAGTAGGGCCGAACGCTGGCGCGACACTCCGGTTCAATGTGTGCGTGTGTGTGTGTCGCACAACAGCCTTGTGACGTAAAAAAAACAAAAAAAAACAAACCAAAAACAATAGGGCTTTGTTATTCAGGTGGTGTTGTTTCAACTCATCGCTGCGATGTCGTCAGTTAGTTACGAAGGAATAAAAAAAAGAAAAGAAAGATAAACATACGTGACAAACGGGGCGACACGTGCCTCCCTTCGTCAGAGGTGTTTATTTGTCAACTGATACCCTTGGGAAAGCGGGAAGCTAGGAGATACATTTGAATCTCCCTATCATTGGATCTTATGTGACGGCCACTACATGTAGCCCAATTTTCTTGTTTTAATTGTGTCTACCGCAGAGGTTTTTCGCAAGAAAAAGTCCTCCGAAGCACGATTTGCTTGCACGAAGAGCAGAGAATAATGTAAAGCCTCGGTCACAATGCAAATACATCATACAAAAAGACAGTCTGCAGCCATGTCCGAAGCAGACATGTGAGAGTGCCCGTTCCTTAATTAAGGTGCACCGTCTGCACCCGAACAATGGGGGGATAGATAGAAGAGATACCGTGACGAAGTTAACCTCGGCAAAAGTCATTCGCTCCCATACCGCACGCCGCGCCAAACACGATCTAGACGAAGGCGCCGTTGGGTCGGCGGCTGCTCCTAGACTCCGAGCGAAGGCCGTGCACTGATTTGAAGTCTCCGCTCCTCTCGCGCCGCGTGCATTTCGAAAGCGATACACAATCGTTCATATACAAAAAGCGCACACAAACGGCACGAACTAAAGAACAAAGCGGCGTGTCCGTCGTCCTTGCGAACATCTTTAAAGGTCATGTCGTAGTGTAACGAAGATACATTTCGCGGAGGTTGGCTCCGTTCGGCGATTACGCGGGGCGGAGAGCGCGGATAGGACTGCCTATAGCGGAGCATGCTCGCCTGTTAACCCTGACGGATGGGAACCGCGGCGTCGTCGCTTCTTTTCTGTTCGTCGAGTGTAAACAGAACCAAGGTCGACGACTTGCGCAAGCGGGGCTCGATTGTTTTTTGGTTTCGCATAGTTTCGCACGACTAGAAGCTGTCGACAGGGGGGACGGTGTCGCCATCTGTGAGCGAGCTCCGACACCGCGTTATCAGACGACGACGCCTCGAAGCAACTGGTGATGAGAGCACGTGGCTTGCTCGTCTAGGAAGTTGCAACATTAGCTGCGTTCGATTTACCTACACGTCCTGCACCGGTGCAGAAAAGCGTAGGACAATGTACTTCCGGTATGTGTATTGAGATACGACTGGAAGTACACCGCCTTACACCTTTCTAGGGGTGTCGCGAACCGGCCGAGGTTCGAGTTCGACCAGGTTCGACTTTTTCGAACTTTTAGTGGAAAATTCGACGAACCTTGTATTGAGGTTCGACTCGTGTGCGCATGCGCGACAGGCTGGCCAGTTGGCTTCGGATTGGATGGTGATGGCTAAGGGATGAATTAAGGGCAGCGCTGATTGGTTATTTCAGTTAATACAGTACAAAAAAAAATTAAGTTATTAACTTCTACAGTGATTAGAATTAGTTTCTTTTAATTGCAACTGTTTATAAAATAAAATAACCCTTTTTATAAAAAAAAAAATTCTCCAAACCTAGACATGCTTGTTTCAAAGTCCGGCCACACTGTCCACAAAGTCGAACCGGTCGAATCTGGTGAAAAGTTCGAAGGTTCGTTGAACCGGTTCGACCGAGTCGAACCCCGAAAGTTCGACCTAAAAATCTGGTTCGACAAAAGTTCGCGACACCCGTGTAGGAAGTGCAGGTAAATGGAACGCAACTAATGTGATCTAGAGAGAGTCTCACTTATACACCTTTTCCACAAGGGCGCAGCCATCTTGAATGTCATCACTTCTGGTATGCGGTAAAACATTGTTTTGATCTCGCCAAGCCGCTAAAAGGTGTTTACGAAGAAAAAAAAAAGAAGAAAATCTGTGATTGTCACACATTCTTGTTTTACCTCACCTATATTTTCTCGCATATTTCAGGTTGAAATGTTTTAGTATTTTTCCGTCTCGCATACCAGATACGGAACCCACGTGACTGAGAACGACAGGTCACACATTCTTGTTTTACCTCACCTATATTTTCTCGCATATTTCAGGTTGAAATGTTTTAGTATTTTTCCGTCTCGCATATCAGATACGGAACCCACGTGACTGAGAATGACAGGTCACACATTCTTGTTTTACCTCACCTATATTTTCTCGCGTATTCCAGGTTGAAATGTTTTAGTATTCCGTCCCGCATACCAGATACGGAAACCACGTGACTGAGAACGACAGGTCACACATTCTTGTTTTACCTCACCTATATTTTCTCGCATATTTCAGGTTGAAATGTTTTAGTATTTTTCCGTCTCGCATACCAGATACGGAACCCACGTGACTGAGAACGACAGGTCACACATTTACCAGTTCTGACGAATGGTACTTACCTGAAGTTAGAGCGGGAATTATACGAAGCCTATGGAAGCACTTACTATCAAGTTCACAACTGCTTTTCCTTCTATACCGGAACTGACGTCAACGTTTCAAAGCTATTTTGAAAATAAAAAGTAGGTGGCGCCATAGGCCTTCCCCCTTAGGGAAGTATTCTCCCCTTCCGACTTCATCTTTCCGAGTTAGTGGTTACAGCACAGCTTGCGGCTGCATTGAGATGGTGGGGCCCCCACCAGGAAGACAGAGTATAGGCACTTGTGCACTCAGAACGCTTTTATTTCCCGTTCTGGTGGTGGCACCTGGTTGGAGCTCTCGCGCTACACGTTACCTCTGGTGCCATGTTGAGCCACCTCGACCTGCGACAGGGAAGAGAATGTGATGATTCACCCCGAAAATGGGCAGGGATGCGGTGGGAGTGTGAACTTGATAGTAAGTGCTTCCATAGGCTTCGTATAATTCCCGCTCTAACTTCAGGTAAGTACCATTCGTCAGAACTGGTAATTATACTTCAGCCTCTGTCGCACTTACTATCAAGTTCACAACTGCTTGTTCAAAGCTTTCGCATGTGTTCTCAGCACCTGGGTTCCAAAGTGTGCCCGGGTATCTGATTGGCGTCGGTAAAAGCGGTTAAATGTCGCCTCGGAGGACCAGTCAGCTGCTGCTAAGATGTCAGCAAGTGGTACTCCGACCTCCACAGCTTTGGAGGTGGCTGCTCCTCGCGTTGAGTGCGCTTTGAAAACCGACGTGTCAATGCCCGCAAGCGTTAGTGTATGTTTTATCCAGTGAGCCACTGTGTCCCGTGCTGCTGGGCGGAAAGGCTTTTGCGTAGTGAGCAGAAGCTGCGTGTGGGTGCCTCGGAGTCCTGCAGTCCGTTCGAGGTACACCTGCAAGCATTCCACTGGACACAATTCCCGAACCTCTTCGAATGCTGGGAAGAAGAGGGTGGGAAGAGGTTTAGATGCCCCAGAAGTCTTTCTGAGGCCACTGAGCACGAGCTCCCAACCCGTAGATTGCTTACGGATGTGACATGTTGAAAGCAGGCACAAGTCTGACGTCCTGCCTGCTGAGGCAAGGGCTAACAACATAGCTAGCTTGCTAGTGAGCGTTTTGAGGCTAAGGTCTTTGTTAGGACCCCATGACTGCAGGAGGGTTGTCACTGTGTCAACCCTCCAAGTTGTGGGGTATCGGGGTTTGGGGGGGTTAGAATTAAACACTCCCTTCATAAGGCGCACCACTGAAGGGTGTTCCCCTAGAGGGCAACCGTCAAAGTTATGCAAGATCTGAGACAAGGCAGAACGGTAACATCCTATAGTGCGATACGCCAGGCCCTCCTTAAAGAGGCTAGCGAGGAAGTTGAGCACCTGTGTTAGAGTGGGAGAAAAGGGATCAACAGTCCTTGAATGGCACCAGCGTTCCCACCTGCGCCAGCAAGAGGTGTAGGTGAGCTGTGTTCCCCGCCTCCATGATGCCTCAATGAGGTGTGCAGCCTGCTCCGAAAGTTGGCTATGTGTTTGCTGGAGTTGGTCAGTCTCCATGCTGCTAGTGTCAGGCTCCCTGTGCTGAGCATTGGATGTACCTGCCCGTCGTGGCTGCGCAGTAGGTCGCGTGATTGGGGAAGAAGACGCGGTTCCTCGTACGAGTGGTGCAGCAGCGAGGCGTACCATGGCTGAGATGGCCAGACTGGAGCTACTAGAATGAGCGGACTGTTGGAGGTCTGCAACTTGGCAATGCATCTGCTCACAAGGCTGAACGGTGGGAAGGCATAGAGGCCCTGACCCGTCCAGTCCTGGCTGAGAGCATCCACTGCTGCCGCCTGAGGATCCGGCTTCCAGCTGTAGTAGTGCCTCACCTGGTGGTTGGAGAAGTCCGCAAAAAGGTCCGTGTGCACGGGGCCCCACAGACAGTTGACCCTGCTGAATGTGAAAGGGCACAGTTTCCAACTGCTGGCATCCATCACCCTCCTGGATGCTTGGTCTGCATCCGTGTTCATGTGCCCCGGAATGTGTTGCGCCCTGACTGATATTCCCCTCGCCCAACACCACGACCATAGCTCGTGGGCTATTCTGGTGAGTTGCGGAGAGCAGGGGCTGCCCCTCCTGTTGATGGCCGCTACTGCTGCTGTGTTGTCTAGCTCGAGGAGGATGGAGCCCTGAGACACATTCTTTGCCAGCGCCTGAAGGGCCAGGAAGGCTGCCATCAGCTCCAGGGCATTGATGTGCCAAGTGGATTGGAGTGGAGTCCAGTGATGCCCGATCGTCCACCCCTCCGAGCATGCTCCCCACCCCTTCAACGAGCTGTCCGACTGTATCGTCTGCACTACTGGGGGTGTCTTGATCTGGCCCCTTGGGGTCTTCCTCAGTGCTCGGATCCACCACGCTAAGTCCTGTCGCGTGTCTCTGGATAGCGTAAGAGTGGTCGTGTATGTACCTCTCTGTAGGGCCCGTCTCAAATCTGTTTGAAGGTTCCTGATATAAAAGGAACCCTCCGGCAGCACCATTAGGCATGCGTTCAGTTGTCCTGCCAAGCTTGCAACCTGGCGGGCCGTGATCCCTGGTTGCTCTAGCCTCTGCTGTAGGTGGTCTAACAGGTTGGCGAGTTTCTCTCCAGGGAGCTCGAGCGTCAGTCGTCTCGAGTCTATCGATAGTCCCAGAAACAACAAGTCCTGGGCTGGTGTCAGTACCGACTTCTCCAAGTTTACGGCAAAACCCAGGTTTTGTAGGAGGTTCACGATTAGACGTCCCTGGTTTGCCAGTAGGGAGGGGGATTGGTCCATGACGAGGATATCGTCCAGGAACATGACGATGTGAAGTCCCTTGGACCGGAGATAGGCCGCAACTGGTTTCAGTAGTTTTGTGAAAACTCTCGGTGCCGATCTGAGGCCAAATGGTAGCACGTTCCAACGATAGACCCTGTCCCCCTCCCGAAAGCCGAGCCAGGGGCGGTCCTGGCGGCAGATTGGGACAGACAGGTATGCATCCTTCAGGTCGATACGTATCATGGAGTCGCCCTGCTGGATAAGATCCCTCACCGAGTGCCACCCCTCCATCTTGAAGTGGTTGTGTTCCACCGACTCGTTTAGTTGTCTCAGATCTAGGATTGGGCGCACCTTGTTGCCCTTCTTTGGTACTACGAAGAAGGGTGAAAGGAACTTCACTTCGGAGGGCGGTACCAGAGAGACTGCTCCTTTTTTGACCAGCTCGGACACCCTTGAATCGCTGGTACCTGTGTAAACTCCAGCTTGTACCCCTGTGTTGTCTGAAGGACCCATGCATCGTGGGTGAGTAACCTCCACGCTTCGCGGAAATATGCCAGTCGGCCCGCGGGCGGCAGTGCTAAGAGGTGCGGGTTTACACTTGCCTCGATGTCCTTGGTGGAGGTAGGCCCCCCTCGTGTAGCCTCGGGAAGGGGGCCCCCTGTGAAAGGGCTGCTGGCCCCCACTCCGGCTCTGGGCACTGGTCCCTGGGACAGCCGAGCTGAGGGGCCTCTTGGCTGCTGGCTCCGCGGTGGGAGGGGGCGGTTGGCGGGCCTCCCGGAGGACCTTGATGGTCTCATTTCGAGTTCGAAGCTGCCCCAGGAAGCCCCCTCCGAACAGCAATGGGGATCCCTCGTCCCCACCGTCATGGGCCACCATCTGGCGGAGGTCTGGGGCGACTCGTGCAATCACTCCCTCCCGGCGCTCGCGGGAGAGCGACGCAAAGAGCCGCCCGAGATGGGCGGTAGCTGCCCCCATGTGGTCAGCCACCGTCTTTCTGTCAATGGCCTCCTCCGAGAGGCCGATCTCTAAGAGGCCAACCAGTGGCTCCATCGCCGCAGCCACTGATTCTTGGCCTTCTCGGAGTGCCTGGTCCCGGGCCAAGACGTTTGCAGGCCCTTCCGAGCCACCCTCTGGGCGACGGCTCCTCTCCTTCGCCAGGGCCTTCATTTCCGGATTCAACTCCGGCACCGTGGCGAAGGGGAGCCGCGGTCGCGGGAAGCTCGTCAGGGCCGCCCTGCACCGCTCCGTGCGCCCCTCGGAACCCCAGTGCTCCTTGAGGAAGTCCAGGAGGGCAGGGTCCACCTCCCGGGGTCGGCCCTCCGTCGGTCTCCCCAACCAGGCATGGGGCTCGTCGGTGGGACCGAAAGAGTCCAGGTCTGGCGAGCCGCTCCGCTCGCTGTGTTGGAGATCGACCTCCTCCGTGGCTAAGGGAGGGAGGCGGGTGGTGAGTGCCGCTACCGAAGTAGCGATGCCCGCCACCGTTCGCTGGAGCTCCACGATCTCGGCGGTTGACATCTGAGGAGGCCCGAGAAAGTCACATATCGGTTTAGAAACGATTACACCCACACTGATCTCCGTTGTCGAACGAGAGGAAAAGTGCCAAGTGTGGCCCTTGTGGCTGTTCAAGAACGCGGCCGCGTCGTCCGGAGCCGGAGCTCCCAAGACGCGAGCGGGGGCGCGGGATGTAGCTTGATATCACCGCCTCTGCTCGGGGCCGGGGCCCATAGAACAACAAGGGGGATCGGACAGCTTGGCTTATTGAATGGTCCTTGTGGCTGTCTAAGAACGCGCCGCGTCGTTTGGAGCCGCAGCTCCCAAGACGCGAGCGGGGACGCCCGAAGTAGCTTAAGATCGCCGCCTCTGCTCGGGGCCGGGGCCCATAGAACAACAAGGGGGATCGGACAGCTTGGCTTATTGAATGGTCCTTGTGGCTGTCTAAGAACGCGCCGCGTCGTTTGGAGCCGCAGCTCCCAAGACGCGAGCGGGGACGCCCGAAGTAGCTTAAGATCGCCGCCTCTGCTCAGGGCCAGGGCCCATAGAACAACAAGGGGGATCGGACCCTACTGGAAATCGAAAGTAGTCCTGCTCTGTCCGGAGCCGGAGCCCATAGGACGTGAGCGGGAATGGGTCCTTAAAGCCACTTTAACTCCGCCGCCTTTGTTCGAGGCCGGGGCCTATAGAACGTCAGGGGGGATCGGACCCTATATGTAAAACCGAAAATAGTCCTGCTCTGTCCGGAGCCGGAGCCCGTAGGACGTGAGAAGGAATGGGTCCTTAAAGCCAATTTAACTCCGCCGCTTGAAAACGCCACTGCCTTTGTTCGAGGCCGGGGCCCGAGAACTTAGGCCTAGCACCGATAGCGGACGTGCGACAAAGTTGTTCAAGATTGTTTACTCAGCGGTCGGACAAAGTTTCTTCTAAAACCTCGCGGAAGGCGAGGTCAATCCCTTGACGAGAGTGAGCCTCTCCGAGTTCTATTGGTTGAAATCTCCGGAGAACAAAGAAAAGGCTCGAAGAGCGATCAAACTTACGACTCGTCGTTCCGATCAACGAAGGAAAGATGAAGTCGGAAGGGGAGAATACTTCCCTAAGGGGGAACGCCTATGGCGCCACCTACTTTTTATTTTCAAAATAGCTTTGAAACGTTGACGTCAGTTCCGGTATAGAAGGAAAAGCAGTTGTGAACTTGATAGTAAGTGCGACAGAGGCTGAAGTATAATCTTGTTTTACCTCACCTATATTTTCTTGCATATTTCAGGTTGAAATGTTTTAGTATTCTTCCATCTCGCATACCAGATACGGAACCCACGTGACTGAGAACGACAGGTCACACATTCTTGTTTTACCTCACCTATATTTTCTCGCATATTTCAGGTTGAAATGTTTTAGTATTTTTCTGTCTCGCATACCAGATACGGAACCCACGTGACTGAGAACGACAGGTCACACATTCTTGTTTTACCTCACCTATATTTTCTCGCATATTTCAGGTTGAAATGTTTTAGTATTTTTCCAGCTCGCATACCAGATACGGAACCCACGTGACTGAGAACGACAGGTCACACATTCTTGTTTACCTCACCTATATTTTCTCGCATATTCAGGTTGAAATGTTTTAGTATTTTCTGTCTCGCATACCAGATACGGAACCCACGTGACTGAGAACGACAGGTCACACATTCTTGTTTTACCTCACCTATATTTTCTCGCATATTTCAGGTTGAAATGTTTTAGTATTTTTCCGTCTCGCATACCAGATACGGAACCCACGTGACTGAGAACGACAGGTCACCCATTCTTGTTTTACCTCACCTATATTTTCTCGCATATTTCAGGTTGAAATGTTTTAGTATTTTCTGTCTCGCATACCAGATACGGAACCCACGTGACTGAGAACGACAGGTCACACATTCTTGTTTTACCTCACCTATATTTTCTCGCATATTTCAGGTTGAAATGTTTTAGTATTTTCCGTCTCGCATACCAGATACGGAACCCACGTGACTGAGAACGACAGGTCACACATTCTTGTTTTACCTCACCTATATTTTCTCGCATATTTCAGGTTGAAATGTTTTAGTATTTTCCGTCTCGCATACCAGATACGGAACCCACGTGACTGAGAACGACAGGTCACACATTCTTGTTTTAACCTCACCTATATTTTCTCGCATATTCAGGTTGGAATGTTTTAGTATTTTCCGTCTCGCATACCAGATACGGAACCCACGTGACGAGAACGACAGGTCACACATTCTTGTTTTACCTCACCTATATTTTCTCCGCATATGTCAGGTTGAAATATTTTAGTATTTTCCGTCTCGCATACCAGATACGGAACCCACGTGACTGAGAACGACAGGTCACACATTCTTGTTTTACCTCACCTATATTTTCTCGCATATTTCAGGTTGAAATGTTTTAGTATTTTCCGTCTCGCATACCAGATACGGAACCCACGTGACTGAGAACGACAGGTCACACATTCTTGTTTTACCTCACCTATATTTTCTCGCATATTTCAGGTTGGAATGTTTTAGTATTTTCCGTCTCGCATACCAGATACGGAACCCACGTGACTGAGAACGACAGGTCACACATTCTTGTTTTACCTCACTATATTTTCTCGCATATTTCAGGTTGAAATGTTTTAGTATTTTTCCGTCTCGCATACCAGATACGGAACCCACGTGACTGAGAACGACAGGTCACACATTCTTGTTTACCTCACCTATATTTTCTCGCATATTTCAGGTTGAAATGTTTAGTATTTTTCCGTCTCGCATACCAGATACGGAACCCACGTGACTGAGAACGACAGGTCACACATTCTTGTTTTACCTCACCTATATTTTCTCGCATATTTCAGGTTGAAATGTTTTAGTATTTTCCGTCTCGCTACCAGATACGGAACCCACGTGACTGAGAAACGACAGGTCACACATTCTTGTTTTACCTCACCTATATTTTCTCGCATATTTCAGGTTGAAATGTTTTAGTATTTTTCCGTCTCGCATACCAGATACGGAACCCACGTGACTGAGAACGACAGGTCACACATTCTTGTTTTACCTCACCTATATTTTCTCGCATATTTCAGGTTGAAATGTTTTAGTATTTTCAGTCTCGCATACCAGATACGGAACCCACGTGACTGAGAACGACAGGTCACACATTCTTGTTTTACCTCACCTATATTTTATCGCATATTTCAGGTTGAAATGTTTTAGTATTTTTCCGTCTCGCATACCAGATACGGAACCCACGTGACTGAGAACGACAGGTCACACATTCTTGTTTTACCTCACCTATATTTTCTCGCATATTTCAGGTTGAAATGTTTTAGTATTTTCCGTCTCGCATACCAGATACGGAACCCACGTGACTGAGAACGACAGGTCACACATTCTTGTTTTACCTCACCTATATTTTCTCGCATATTTCAGGTTGAAATGTTTTAGTATTTTTCCGCTCGCATACCAGATACGGAACCCACGTGACTGAGAACGACAGGTCACACATTCTTGTTTTACCTCACCTATATTTTCTCGCGTATTTCAGGTTGAAATGTTTTAGTATTTTTCCGTCTCGCATACCAGATACGGAACCCACGTGACTGAGAACGACAGGTCACACATTCTTGTTTTACCTCACCTATATTTTCTCGCATATTTCAGGTTGAAATGTTTTAGTATTTTCCGTCTCGCATACCAGATACGGAACCCACGTGACTGAGAACGACAGGTCACACATTCTTGTTTTACCTCACCTATATTTTCTCGCATATTTCAGGTTGAAATGTTTTAGTATTTTCCGTCTCGCAAACCAGATACGGAACCCACGTGACTGAGAACGACAGGTCACACATTCTTGTTTTACCTCACCTATATTTTCTCGCATATTTCAGGTTGAAATGTTTTAGTATTTTTCCGTCTCGCATACCAGATACGGAACCCACGTGACTGAGAACGACAGGTCACACATTCTTGTTTTACCTCACCTATATTTTCTCGCATATTTCAGGTTGAAATGTTTTAGTATTTTCCGT